>VXBU01006987.1:0-87696 GCA_013400315.1 Bombycilla garrulus
AAAAAAATGAAAAAAAAAAAAGATGAGAAGACTGTTTTTTAAAACTGGCATATTAAATTCAGTGGACAAAACCAAACCCTTTATGAATTCCCTGTGGAGGAAACTAAGCAGCGTGGCTGTGAGGTGGCAGGGGTGGCACAGCTGCAGGGACAGTGGCTGTCTGTGAGAGGGGACACCCCCACACGGGGCCCAGGGCAGCAAACCCTGCACTGGAACCTCCCCAGCACCCGGGAGTTGTGCTGTGCCACCAGAGGAAAGGAACCCTGGGGTTTCAGACCCACCTCCAGCCTCAGCTGCAGCTCCCACAGGGTTTGGGAAAGCTGGCAACCCCACGACAGAGAGCAGAGGGGTAAATCAAGCAGCAGAGGAGGAGAGTTGCCAAGCTTTGGTGGGGCAGAGCTGGGTGGCCCAAACTCTCTGGAGCCCCACACAAAACCCCAGTTCTCCACGGCTTTGGGAACATCTGGAATTCAGCACCAGAGACCAAGGAGCTGGGCTGCAGTGAGTGTGCCAGCCCTTCCTGAGTGCATGGAAACGCCTGTGATACGCTGACAAAGAGGGGTTAAAGCTGAACTGTCCTGCTCCAGCCTGGCTTTCTCAGCCAGGCCAAGAACCGCTGTGTGCCCACAGCAACTTCTTGGAGACAAACCCCTCTGACGTGGAGATCTCTTCCTCATCTCTGCACTGAATGCACCTGTTTTACATGGAAGAGGAGAAGACCTGACCTTTAGACTTCAGTCAAGACTCGCTGAAGACTGACAGCGATTTTGACAAGCCTACAAGCACAGTGTTGTAATTATTTTCTCCTGGACACTCAAAGGCCACCATGAAGAAATTGCTCATTGCTCTGATCCTCTCATTTCCAATATGGATTTCAAGAAGCATGTATAGAAACCTGGAAGCTTGGGGTGGACTTGGCTGCCTTGCTCTTCCTGTTCTGTTTCTTTTGTGATGTTCTCTTCAGCCAGCTCAAAATCCACTTGGGGAGCTCATGGCTGGCAAGCCTGTCAAGTATATTCTCACAGATCTTAGTCTTCGATTCTTTCTGTGTCTTTTCCAACTGCAATGGACTTTTTGCTTCTCATTTTGTCGCTGTCACTTGTGTCAGGGAAATGTTGAGGCATTTCCCCTGTCTCCCTCAGCAGCCCACACCAGAATTTTCCTTTTTACCTTTCTGTTTTTTCATCTGCTTCACTCAGTGCTTTATTATTTCAAAAGGCTCTTAGCTGGAAGTTCCCAAAGTTGACTTTTCCGAAGGATCTCATCTCTGACCAGTGCCTTCCTTCTGATGCATCCTGAACTCACCCCCAAAAACCCAGAAAAGGTTTTTCCATCCACTGCACTGTCTGCAAGCGTTGGCTGTGATCACCAGGACTCTGAATAAGGCTGAATGACCCAAGAACCGCAGATTGTGAGTCTGGTGGGTTTGTGCCGTTTAGAGGGGACCAGGACAGCAGCAGAGACCGGCCTTGGCCAAACCTCCTGCCCTCTCCAGGCCATGGCCAACAACAGCAAGTGTTGTCAGGGGAAGCGCACAATTTTATTTGGTTGCTGGATGACTCCCTCCACGTTTGGAAATGCAGCAGTCGCATTTTGAATCTAAAGCCTGTTTTATTAGCTGAGCCAGCAAGCAATAAAACAAGAAATCCACCAACAAATCACTGGAAAAGCAACCTAATCTGCCACTTCTCCACCTACAACTGAAGGAGTTTTCAAGTCTCCCAAAATCAAATAAAAAAAGGAAAAGTCACATCATTCCAGTGAGATGAGTCTAGTTCAGCAGCTTCAGCCAGCCCCAGGTCAGCAGGTTCGCAGGTAACACATGAAATGCCAAAATGTCAAACCACAAGGAATGTCTCTCCCTTCCCAGAGAAGTACCACAGCCTCTGCAGCATCTGGATTTTTTTGCAGAAAGTCTCATCTGTGCCTCTCATCCTGTGCAAAGGAGCTGATGGCCAGAGAGCCACTGTGTTTCACTTCATTGCCCTGATGGGCTATTCACACCCAGGAGCCCTGAAATGTCCTTAGCAAGCCTAAAGAGCAGGTGAAAAACAGCCAACCTGCCAGAAATCACATCAGCCAGCAGCCAAAGCCTTTGGCTCGTCTGTCCCAGGCACCTGCAGTAACTTATGCAGAACTGCCTTGAAGCCAAACCCCAAACTCCTCGTGTTTTCTCTTCACTTTGCTGGCACAATGGCACCGAAAGTGGAACATCCAGGACAGGAACGGTGTTTTTTTCCTCTTTTAAAGTCACGGGAAGTCCTTTGAACTGCGCCAACACAATGGCGAGAAGCGTGAATCAGGCTAAACATACCTCTGCCGGGGCTGACGGGATAACAAACCTCTTCAGCTGCGTTCTCATGGTTACCGGGAGCTTAGCAAAGCCTTTGATGTGTCATTAGAGCCCCTGTCGTTACCTGCGTGCAGCTGCAGGATGAGCCAGGATCTCAGCCCCATTTCTGGGACGCAAATGTAATAATCCCTCGGTGTGTGAGTGCTACAAAAACATGACAGCACCCTGCACGGCAGGGCTGGCTTTGTTTATGCCAGGGATACTGCTGGAGTTTTGTCCTGATTTCTTCTCCAGGAGGTTCATTAATAACCACAGTGAGGCCGAGCGGTGTTTACGGTTTAGGCTGTGGGAGAATCTAGGTTAGGTTTAATTGCCAGGGTTTGAGCTTGAAAGCCAAATTGCTTCTAGGATCCTCGTGCTGGATCTGGAAGCACTGATTTCACTTTCCATCCTCCCCCAGCCCCTGGAGATTTCAGCCCATGATGGCAGAAATGCAGCGAGATAAGGTGTTCTCTGAAGATTTCTCCCTCCTGGGACAGTTTCCTTAAAAAAGTCTGCCTGTGCAAAGCCAAACCTGGAAAACAGAACATTTTTGTCTTTGGATCTGCTCCAGCAGGGAAAAGTTGGAGCAAATCTCATCTTGTTGCCTGCCTGTGTTTTCATCAGCCAGCCAAGCTCTGCTCTGCTCAGATCCGCCTGTGATGTTTTCTGGGACCAGCCCTGGTGTGGGACACAGACAAAGAGCTGCCAGCAGAGCTGGGCTGTCCCAGCTGCTGCTCCTGCAGAGATGCTGCACCTCCATCGTGGGGGAGGCTGCTGCAAGGCCTGGAGCCGCCACAACTTCCCTGAGGGCTAGAAAAACCCCCAGCCAGTAAAGACACCCCAAAAAGCCTTTGCTGAGGGAGAGACGCTGCAAAGCTCTGTGATTTCAAAAGGCAGTGTGGGAAGCTCAAGCCCCTGAGCGCGGCACACCAGGTCCCCACAGCCCCTGGAGGTCTGCACAGGTCCTGGGCTCAGCTTTCCCTCCTGCTCTGCCTCACTGAGGGTTCACAGATCCTCCTTCCAAGGACTGCACACTGTCTGCAGCAGCACAGGCTCTCGAGGCAGAGTCTTTGGGCATGCAGGGAATGTGTCTGCCTGACAGGTAAAGAAAACATCCTCCAAGTGCAGAACTTGAGCACATATTGTCTGGGAACCCCTCTGACAATAACCACAAAGCCTCGACACGCCATTCTGACAGGCCCTGTTAAGAGCAGAAGAGCTTTTTAAAGCCTTGATTCACAAAGCTGAATCCCATCAGCACAGCATTAAACTTTCACTGGTTTTATATGCTTCAAGGCTGGGAAGAAGCAGAACATTATCTATGTGCCCCACATGATCCGAGCACATCCAGACATGGCTGGCTACTTTTGTCTCTTCCTTATGTAAATCCATGCACAATTCCCAGGTTGTTGCACTCAGGTCTGATACCAGTTTAGAGACCATAGCCGGGCTTTTGTGAACTACTTGTCTCGTGTAGGAGCTCCACAAAAAGAGGCTGCAGAGGCAGGGCTACATAACAAAACTGCACAACAAAAAACAAAACCCTGTGCCCTCTGAGGCAGCTGGAGGAGCAGGGAAGGTGCAGAGGGATCAGTAATCCTGGGGAGTAGAGAAATGCAGTTCAGTGCAGTGGTCCAAAAGGCTGTTTTGTGGCCCAGGTGCCAAGGGCCGTCAGTGATCAGGGCTGTGCACTGTGACATTGCACTGATCCACAAGGAGAATGTGCTGTGACTGAAGGAAATCTCTGGGTGCTCGGCTACAGCTGCTGTGCAGCTCCTGGGAGCTCAGGTCAGTGATAAAGAGGCTCTCTCCAGGAGCCATAAATATTGTCACACAGGTGTAATTTTGCTGGATGCATGTGTCAGACTTGCTGTTCCACCAGAGCAAGTTCATCTATAACTGTAAGCCTTGACTAAGAGAAGTTGGCTTTCCCAGCAGGATAAATAGCAAGAGACATGCCTCTAATTGCACATCAGCAGAGCTGATCCCTCAAGGATATTGGCTGGTACAAGGGAAAGGAGCAGGCGATTCTCAGGAGTCAAACTGCATGGCCAGGTATCAATCTAGCCTGAGCCTGGGAGCAAGGAATCACCTGGGCAGTGCTGCCAGGCCTCTGGAAATCTGGTGGAAGCCCAAACTCTCTCCCCAGCCAGCAGGGCACCCCTTCGGTATTTGCACCCTGCTGGATGTCAGCTGTGTGAGTTTGGCCTCAAGGCCCTGCTCCTTCCTTTAAAAAGGACACACATGTCCCTGGGCGTGGGGGAGGACAGCAAATGCATCATTTGGACAGAAAACAAGCCCTTCCCTGGGAGGAGGTTTCAAAGTTAACAGGGGAGGGTGGTAACACCATCATCATCTGATAGGGAGTTGAGGTGGGAGTGCCTCAGAGTGGCAAAGCCAGGCAGGATTTGGTGGCTGGGCCTGAGGCTTGGTCCCGGCCCTGCAGTCTGTGCCCTCGCATCTTCCTGTCTGATACCCCACTCAAAAGAGACCCCGGTGGTCCTGAGCAGCACCAAGAGGAAGAAAGGGACTCATCAGCTGCTCCAGGACAGACATCCCATCCTGGATGTGTTTAACTGCAGTCCCAGAGGAGTTCTGCTGTGTCCCAGCAGGCTGTGGTCACCTGGTCAGCTCTAAGCCCACGAGCAGCTCCAGGCCATGCTGCCCCGAGCCCCACCTGGGCTTCCCACACTGGGTAAAGAAAAGATCTCTGTGCACAAGAACTCCTGGTTCTGTGCCATTCAAACGTGACAAAAGGTCTCATAGCCAGCCCTCAGCCTCTGAGTGGGCTCTTCACCTCTGTCAAAGCCTCAGGGACGTATTTAAGGGGGAGCACATATAAGAGGTGGTCCTTTGTTCCCCAATGCTTCAGCCGACAGCTAAACTGAAGGATGGTTTGAGTTTATTTTAAAAATCCCAAGACTCTCTTTTCTTCCAGAAGCTCATTCCCAAGAGTCTCATGATGCTGCTGCCATCCTGGCACCTGCCCAGCCCTGAATGGGAAAATAAATCCAATACTTTCTTAGTCACACAAAACTTGCTGAAGCTAATGGCTGTTTGCTGAATAAAGAAGTAATGAAATGATTTAAAAGCTCTGAAATTGAGTCTTTTTTTTCCCTTTCTTTCTTTTTTTATTTTTTTGCTGTCTTATGCCAGCAGCTCTTGTAATACTTTACAGTGAGACAATGATACAAAGTGCAGGGAGTGCGAGTTGTCTACTTGCAGGTCAGAGAGCTGGGAGCAGAACAGAGCCCTCAAGTCAAGTTGGGCTTTTCCCTTCATTTACCCCATCTGCCTTAATGTGAGATCACTGATGTGTGGAGACCTAAACCCCCAGGGCACTGGCAGGATTAGCTCATATTTGAGAAATGCTGCACAAAAGCAAGGCATTGTTTATCAATGTAGGCTGTAAAACTTGCTGACACCATGTAGATTCACAGCCAGTTTAACTATGAAGAGATGAAATTCTGCCTGGTCCTCAAAAACAGAGGTGAAAGTGCAGCATCTCAGCACACGGAATCCACAATGAAGCCTGTTATTAGTCAGAATTGGCTTGGAGATGGAGACAGAGAAAATAATTTTTTAAAACAAAGATTTACACCTTACCAAAACCAACTCAATACCTTTCCTGTGCATTTATCAGCAGCTTGTTGTTTCATTTACAACCTATGGCTCCTGCAACCCTGGCTTCTCCAAATCACAGTTTTTAATTAGCTGTTTGTTGGGTTTTTTTCCCTAATGATGTGCATCGATCACATAGATTTGGATATTTTTATTCCACAAAGTGGGAAAAAACAAACCCATTGTTGTCACGAGCAAGCTTGGTCTCATTAGATGTGTGAAATGGTTCTGCTCTAACATGATGAACAAATTTAGATCTGTTCTCAAGCTGCTGGAGAATAACAAATTCTCCCAGCCTAATGTTCCCACACCAACACTGGATACCTGCTTCATATCCCATCACTGGTCAGGAAGAAAATTAAGCCAGGTGGCACATCAACCTCACAAACTACAGATCCCAACACTTCTCCCTCACCGCATAAAAGCAAAAAAAAAAATCTATGTGAATGATGAGGGAAAACCTACCTGTAAAAATGTGCCAGGCTGAGGATCAGTGATGATCCACAGGCAGGAAACAAGGGGAGCACAGGAAGCAGCAGGGCAGGACTCACGTCCTGAAAGGAGGTAGTGCATGAACCCTGCTGTGACGCAGCCCGGGGTCCCTGTGGGTGCAGAGGGACCTGGCACTGCTGGAAGGAGAGCCAGCCTCACCTCATGGTGTACAGGAGGGTGCCGTTGTCCACCAGGCGCAGCAGCTTGTTGGGGGTCGTCATGTTGTGGGCAACAGATTTCTTCCCGTTGTGGAAGAAAGTGTCGGGAGTCCAGATCTTACTGGCCAGCAGGTTGTTCAGGGGAAGGATTTTCATGGGACCATCAAACTTCAGCCTCTCATCTCTCCA
Source organism: Bombycilla garrulus (assembly GCA_013400315.1). Lineage (NCBI taxonomy): Eukaryota > Metazoa > Chordata > Aves > Passeriformes > Bombycillidae > Bombycilla > Bombycilla garrulus. The sequence continues at coordinate 6,796 of VXBU01006987.1, forward strand.
GGACTGCCGGAAAAAGACATCAATGGTGTATTCCTATGGGGAGAGAGCAGAGAAAAATCAGCTGTGTTTTACTCGGCTCAAGAGGTGGCGTCTCTGGTTGTAGAGCAAACTGGGTTTTGGCACACCTTGGGTGACGCCACGTGTGGTGCAATAAGAAGCAGGGGCTGGCAGCAGTGCAGGGTAGGTGGGATTCAGCACATTTTGGATTGTGACTTCCTTGTGATGCCAAAATGTGTGTGTCAGTGTTTCTGGGCGCTGCAGAGAGGCTGCAGCACAGCCTGCAGTGGCCAGAGCTGGGCTAGCCCTGCTGCACCACCACCTCTATCCAGCTGTTTCAGGGGAGGAAGGCCATTACGTGCAGCTACACAGGGATTTTAGAAGGCAAAAATAAAGATCCTGGAGATGGAATCTGGCCAGGATGCTGGTAATTATATCCCTGCTCATAAAAAAAAAAAAAAGAAATAAACTTGCATGACATTGTCTTAATGTTCTTTTGTTCCCCAGGCCACCTTCAGAAAATCACTGAATCGAAGACTTCACATTACAAGATCCTGTGACTTTCTTTTGTCTTCTTTTTCTTGTTTTATTCCCCTTTTCTTCCTTTTTTTTCTTTTTTTCTCCTTTCTGCCAGTGTAGAGACTCAATTCCTAGGCCAAATTCCAGCTGGGGCACTCAGAAGTCACCTCTTTGAAACCCTGCAGCCAAGGGCCAGCTTCTCACTCAGTGAATGCAGATTCAGAAACCACTTTTAGAGGCAGAGGGGTCTTTGCAAAACCTGTGTGTCCCAACTGTCCTTCCGCTGCAGGCTCGTAATCTTTATTTACACGCTCCTGGAGGCTGCAGGACCCACTAAACTTATCATTGTGAGTGATTTCTTTCCTGCAGCACTTCTCAGCAGCGCTTAAAAACTGCTGTGCATCACTTTCCTACAGGACAGAGAAATTCCTACAGGTTTTGCAGCAGATGGCAGCTGAATGGAGGCATCTCAGTAAATAAATCCATCCCTGCTCCCTGGCCATGGAGACACCCCTGCTCAAACAGGAACCTTCTGGATCCTGGCTGGGGAAGAAAAGGGAAATTCTGCATTCTCATGGGCTCTGCCCTGTACATGGTATTTTGGCCCTTCATGGAAGTGATCTCTAATTCATTATTTCTTGGGATAAACCCAAAGAAATGAGCCTGTCTGCAGCCCCGGGAGGTTTGGGGAAAGCCCTTATCACGAGAAGAGCTCCCTCATTCCCTGTTCCTATTTTAAAAGTGCCAGACAAAGAAGCAAAACATTTTTAATGACTTCCAAGGCTGTGCTCATCTTCTTTAATGTTTAGGAATCACTCCTAAAAAGAGAAATCATGTTCAGAATCTTCCCCTCTTTTCCATGCTTCTTTCCATAAAAGCATTATTCCCAACTCACCCCTTCCAAGGAGCACTTCTTTCTGTGTTATGCTCTTCTCTGCCTACAGAAGCGACTGAAAACATCAAGACCGACTCTGTCCTCAGAGTCCATCCACAAAACAAAAAAAAAATCCCCTTCAATTTTTGTTTTCCTTTATATCATTTCCCTGGGACTGAGGCAAAGCTGCAAGAGCTCGCTCCCAAAGGCTGGGGCACACGTGGGGTCCAATCAGGCTGTGCTCTCCAAACCAAAAGAGAGATTAGGAGTCCCTCGGAGCACCTCCGTGAAAAGGTCTCCATCTCCTCCTCCTCCTCGCTTCACAGGCAGCCTCTCCCCCGCTGCCTCTGCTGCATGCCCGCAGTTCCCGGCTCTGCCGTGCCGGGGCCGCTCCCCGGGCACCGCGCCGGGGCTGTGGGAGGGCTGGGAGCGCAGCACCAGCCAGGTGCCCGCGGGCGAGGAGGGGCTTCCCCGCTCCCGACACGAAAGGAAGCCCCGGAGCAGGCTCTCCCCACGCTTCCCGAGGAGATGGGGTTTCTCTCCCTCACTTTTAGCAGCAGAGCTAAAACACATTCGCTATGCATTTGTAAAATACACGGAACGAAAGCATGCGGAGGGGAAATAATTTATTATTCCTTAACTGTCTTCCTAATTTTAAATTCATTTTGTCAAATCACATTGCAGAGAATACCTTCCTCTTTTCAATACCTCATATTTTTTTCTTCACAGTTCATTATACACACTCCCTTAATCAAATATGCTCCACCTTGGAAGTAATTATCAGATACTCCCCAAGGGCTACGATTGCTGAATATATTATGGGTCTCTGCTGTGGTAGGAGAGCAGGAGAGAGAGAGGGAGAACTCAGATGAGGTTCATCATCTTGATTACACTGACTCCAACGTAACTTCTTGCCCTGGAGGGAGTGGTCTTCCCAAAGCAACACAGGTATGAGTGATGGAGTGAGCAACCCCATGAAACACAGAGATTTTGTTCTCCCGCAGCTGCTCTGTTTGCCAGCACAGGATTGCCATGGGACGACTGAGGAGATGTTGAGGCACAGACAATTCAACCCTTGCAGCTCTGGAGGGGCTGTGAGAGGCACAGGACACTGCTCCAGCCTGGCCTAGCCAGTGACAGCCTGCTCCCTCCACGGCACAGACTGCCCAGCCCTGGCCTGGCTCTGCCAGCTCCAGCACCTCAGGGCTGGACGTGCAGGAGGGGCTCGGTCCTGACTGCACGGCTGTCCTCACCAGCCATCCTGGAACACTGAGCAACCACCCACAGCCAGCCCTTCTCCGGGCGCCTGTGGAATACGAGCTGCAAGAAATGCTGTTGAGAAACCTCACTATTAATTATGCTCCACAGTCCTGTTTTAATTAGGAGACAAACTGTTGTGGGAATACAAGCCGAAATTCAGACCTCAGGCCTTTTCATTAATAATTTTCCCTGAACATGTCAAAATAGTGCAATCAGTCCATGCTTTTTCTGTTTTCTCTTTCACCTCCTTTCTGTTCAGGCACTAAGGATGGTTTGATGGTGAATCAGTCTCTGACACCAAACCAGACCAGATTCTGGCATCCTCCCCTCCTCCCAAGGAGCACCTTCATTCCTCCAGCTATCAACTGGTTTCCAAAAGCCCGAGCACACCTGGGAAACAACTCCTGCCTATCCCCGGAACTGAGGTGATACCAGCAGCTCTTGTCACTTGGGAAAATCCCACTTTTGCCCATATTGTCCTGGGATGAGGGTGGGACACATCGCAGCAGCTGAGGAGAAGCCACCCCTCCCCCTGAGATGACCTACCATGTCTGTGTCCGAGACAGGGCCGAAACTCGTCACGTAAATGTCTGTCTTGACTTCAGTTACACTGTCTGGGACAAAAAGGAAAAAAAAAAAAGGAAAAAAAAGTAATTAGAGAGCTGAATTTCCTTGTGCAAGAAAGGGTTTGAGGTTTGTTATATGGTGTTTATTCCTTCTCTGCTGAACCCTCAGCACCGTGCTCTGTGCCCCAAACAAGGGCTGATTTTATCACTCGTAATTGGGCACATTCATCTCCAGTGCAGCTCTGCTGCTTCCCACGCTTACACTGAGGACAAATCTGTCCCACATGGCCAGACAATGCATATTTACAGAATCTGTGCGGCTGCATGATCCATACCCCGCTACAGATCCACATGTTTTCAATACAGAGGTAAGCCCTGATGCTTTGAAACTCCTTTTTAATCTGAAATCCCTTTGTGTCTCCCAGCCAGATAAACAGCCTAGCAATGTTCCAGCAGTTTTAGGGAACCTTGGGTTTGTTACAGCTCCAGGCTTATCTGTATGTACAAAGAATCAATATTCTGATTGCCTTTTACTGCCATCGTGCTTGCTGTTCTCCTAAGTGCCTCGCTCTTACAGAGCTGCTGCTCGCCCACATCACGTGCTGCCCCTGCATCCCAGGCTGAGATTCCCTCATGGATGCTGAGCAGCAGCTCTGCTGCCCCTGCAAAGCCATGGAGCCCCACTGCCTGCCCAGCTGCTAAAACCAGGGGCAACTTTAACCACACGCCTCCAGATGATCTGGAGTGCTGAGCACAGCCACCAGCACACAGAGCTCTCCTTCCCGAGCTCCTTGGATTTTGGCGTGTTTCCTAATTGACACCTCTGCTGCCACCCCACTTTGCAGGGAAATCAAGGCACAGTGATTTCCCAGATTTACAGTCCTGTGCTCTGCCCACTGGGTTGTGCTCAAAACATGATGGATGAGCTGCCTTGAGTTCAGCACTCAGTTCCCATAAATTCTCCCCACTTTAGGGATAGATCACGCTGTTGTGTGGCATTAACTGGCTCAGAGCTGCTCTCCTAATGAAAGAACCAATTTAAATCTGCAAAGCAGAGTTCATGTTTTATGCACGGTACCCAATTTTGGCCATTGCAGCAGCCTTGCAAGTAGCCTGGATGGCCCATTGTTTAATTTAGTTATGGAAATCCTTCTGTCCCCTGAGAGTTATTTTGCAGTACTATGAAGCTTAGGTTTGTGCTTCAAAGTTTTACATCCCAAAATGAGATAATGCATTCTGGCAGGGTTTTCTCCTTAATGGCTAAAATATACGTATACATGTCTTTAGTTATTATGGCTGAGAAGCTTTTGATGCAGCCCGTGGCTGATATTATTGTGCTGTATAAGTAACCCTTGCTCTTGTCTTGATGCGATAAAAAGAAGGTTAAAGAGAAATATGTATGCGACACACTTTGTGAAACACCCAGAAGTCCAAACAAAATGAGCCCCTCCTGTAAGGCTGAAACACTCTGGGTGTTCTCAGGCTGAAACACTCTGGGTGTTCCCAGTCTCCCTCCACACAAGTCCCCAGATGAGGCACAGCAGAGAACATTTAGTGATGCGAGGCTCTTTCCGCTACCCCATGCGGCGAGAGAAAGCTCATTACGTCTTGAAGAAAACATCAAACTCTCCTCCCCTTCCCTCTCCTCCCCTCCCTGGCGTTCATTCTGCAGCCACGGGCAGCAGGGCAGGAGCTGTGGCCACCCATGGCCAGGGAAGGCAGTCGCTGGGAGCTGCAGGATGAGCTGTTCCCTGCCCCAGAGGAACAGGGGGTCACACAAGGGGCTGTGCTTTCCAGTCTGCTCTGCTGGGTCCAAGCACAGGGGAAGGGAGTCAGGAAGTCAGGAGAAGACAAAAAGGCAGAATTAGTTTTGGGCACCTTTTGATATGATCCTGCAATCCTTAAATGAGCCTTTATCCTCATCATGCTGTAACCTGGCTGACACAGAGCTCCAGAGACCCCTTCCTGACCCTTCAATCTGCTGGTAAATCCAATCAAAGATGATGGCATTAGGAAACTTCAATAATCTATGAATAACTTTTTAATATTAATAACTAATTACAACTCATGTCTGAAGAGAATCCCCCTTTTCCAGACTGCAGATTTGCCCCCTGGCAAGGCCATGCAGCACCCAGTGAAGGGACAAGCTGGGGCTTCACTGCTGGCTCAGTGATGTCCCTCAGACTGAGAAAAATGAGCTTCCCGCACTTCTCATGGCAAAAGCCAGACCAAACCCTCCCTGTTAATATGTGCTCCTAAGGGCAGGATTTGGCTGGGATCCGGAGGGATTTCGGAAATTAAATCATTGCTACGCAGGCAGGGATTTCAGCAGAGCTGGGAAATCCAGAGATAAGTAAAACACCAGCAGAACAGAGTGAGCTCCGGCCTTGGAGATTCACGTCCTTTGTGATCCCACAGCCCAAGAGCATCTGCACTACTCCCAGCTCTGTGACTCTGAGACCTCCACCTGCAGAGAAATCAGGAACTGCCCCACAGCCTCCCCTCTCCCTACCCTCACACTGATGCACCCGGAGCCTCACTGAGATGAAACCGCATCTGCTTTTTCAGCAAGAGAAAGCTGAAAGAAAAACATCTCCTGCCTCTGCTTAGAGACACGGCAGGCAAATTCTTATTTTCTGCTCAAGCCATAGCTGTGCTCACACTGTAACTTGGCTGTCTTGCCCAGTTCTCCCCAAAGATTTAACAATTAAGGACTGTGTACGGGGGTAGGCACTTTCCCTAGGACTGCTGCAGAACACAAAATGGCATTTTTCATTTCCTAGCAGCATCTTTCCCTGTAATTCAATTTTTTTACAGGCGCGAGTTGAGCCTTCAAGGCTGCAGGGGTGGCAGGTGGATGGTGCCAGTCCTGTTTATAACCAGGGAAAGAGAAATGCAAGGACTGTGTTCAGGTAGGAAGCTGGAGCAGAGCGAGGACCAGAGCCCAGGTCTGGCTGCCCTAAGGATTGGCACGACAGCCCAGAAGAGCCCTTGGTGGGCTGCCCAAGCCCCTTCCAGCCCCCTGCCGAGCTGCTGCACCAGGAAAGCAAAAAAAAAAGATCCTGGAGCCAACATGGAATGGGAAGAGCAGGAGATTTTCAGATTCAGTATTTGAACTGAGAGACCCAAGTGGCATGCTATGCTTTGTTTAAGGATGAATCCCTTGTCTGGGGGCTTTGCCTGTTTATAGGCTCGGTTTATTCCCAACCTTCAGCACAACCATGTTTCTAGGAGCAATTTGGAGCAAGTGTGAGAGCAGAACAAGGTGCTGCAGGTCAGCCAGGGCTGCCCCTTCTCCCTGGGGTACAGAGCCCGCTCTCTGCCTGCCTTGCTCCCACCTGTAGAAATCCCCCACAGCTGGGCAGATCTGCAATGCAAATGGCAAACAGAACAACCCTTCCCACGGTGTTACCATGGCGCTTCCTACACCTGCCTGCTTTTTAAGAGCTACCCCTCTCCTGCAGGGATGTGCTGTCCCAGATCCGGCTGTTTGTGCACACCACAATCCCCGCTCCCAGCCCTGAGGGAGGGACACGTCCAGCCCCCGCAGCCCCGCAGCAGCAGGGTCTGTCACTTCCCCGGCTGTGCACGAGGTGTAAACCCGCAGCAGCTGTCGCTGAGGCGCTTCCATTTCCCCCGTGCCCCCATCCGAGCCCTGCCCATCTTCCAGCCCCTGGCCCAAGGCAGACACCCCCCCTTTCTCCTGCAATCCCCCCTTTAAGTGCTCGTGAGTCCCCGGGCCCGCGAGGAGACAGCTATTATTTACAAAATGACGGCGTGCTATTTTTACCCGCTTCTTGGAAGCACCGGGAGCAGCGGCAGAGCGGGAGCGCAAATTACAGCGCCTCGCTGCCTCTCCCCTCCCCGGCTGCAGAGCTGCGGGTGATCCTGGGCGGGGGGCACAGGGGGCTGGGCAGCCTCGTGTTCGACCTCCCCCTGCACTCACGGAGCGCTGTTTATTCACGAGTCACACCGTGATACCCCGGGCTCGGCCGGCTGTGCGTCAGCTGAGGAGGCTCGGCTGGGCAGGCGGGGGTTCCCGGAGCTGTGCCGGCACGGCCGGGCAGGATGGTGTGCCTGCAGCCGGGCTGATGTGCCTGCAGCCGGGCGCTGGGCGCTCCCGAGCGATGCGTGCTGTGAAAAACAGGGGCGAAGCCGCTGCGGCTCCGTGCAGGGGATTCCGGGATGCTGCGCTGACGTCAGGGAGGCTGCACAGCCGCGGCGCGGAGAAACGGGATGAGCCAGGGGATGGGGAGCTCCTCCAGGCAGCTGCAGGGCTGTGCGGGGATCTGAGGGAGCTTGGAGGGGACACACCCCTCTGTAGTGGTGTTTCTGTGCGGGTGGTGTGGCTGAGAATCGAAGGGTTCAGGATTTTCTGCACCCAGGGGTAGAAACCCTCAATCCACTCCAAGTCAGCTCCTGGAGGGAGCTCTGGGCTCCAATGTCCCGTCTCCAGCTGTGGTCACATCCTAAGAAGGGCAGTAACAAGCTGATGGTGCCCCTCAGCTCCCTCCTAGACAACCCCATTTATCCTCAGCTCAGGAATTTCTGAGGTCCCTTTATTCAGCGTCCCCTTATTCAGTGTCCCCTCAAACGCACAAACCCCTTTGGGAAGGATCCCCACCAGCCCGTGCTGAGAGCAGTGGCACCATGAAGAGAGGGGATGCAGCGTTGCTCTCTTCCACATGTCACAACCCAAAGCGACCCCAGGGGGACACCCAAAACCACCAGGGTGATACCCAAAACCACCAGGGTGGTGTTTTCCAGCAACTCAGCATCTCTGGGAAGGGAAACACCAGAAGTCAGCTGGTACTACCAACTTCCACCTCACACCTTCTCCCAGCTCCTTGCCACAGTAATTAATAAGCAGCAGAAGGTAATTTTTGCAGCTGCACACAGCAGCTCTTTGTGTGTTTCATTCTTTGCCTTCTCAGCCTCCCACTGGGGGGATTTAATTTTCCTTCCACTTTCAGCCTCTGGAACAAAAGAGGTCTCCATGACCTTTGCTACAAGCCCCAGGAGCCCACTGGAGCTGAGCTGAGCCAGTGCCCCGGGCAGCCCTGACCTTCAGAGGTGTCACTCTACAGCCAGGAACTCCACCCTCGGGTCCCTCCTGTCCGTCTGCCACCTTCAGCCCCATCACACCAGGGCTGCCTTTCCCAGCCCCTACCTGTGGATTTTCAGGCGGCCTTTTATCCTGTGGTGCTGCCTTGTTTTGGAAAGTGGGAGCTGAATGAATGATCCGGGATCCTTGCAGGATGAGAGGCACTGGAGAAGGGAGGGACATCTCTGGGAATGCCAGGCCAGTGCTGGGAGAGGACAGGGAGGCACAAGCTGAGGGGTGGGTGCCCAGGAGGACAGGGTGACCTCTATCCACCACCTAAAGCTGCAGAAATGGAGACATCTACATACCAAGCACACACCAGAAAGCCCTGCTGTGGCCTTCACTGTGCTCTCCTGCTGTGGAGGCAGAAAAACAACCCCACATATATCAGAGTTGCTTTTCTTGCAGTTTTTTTTCTCCCAAGGAAGCTCAGAAATAGCAGCAGAGAAGGAAACATTTCAGTGAACACCACTGCAGCGCTGTTGATGCCTCCTGGGCTTGTCCAGCCCAGCCAGGGGATGAAGCTGACTCCAAGGACATTGGCAGAGCTCCTGCCACACAAAAGGCCACAAAGCAGCGTGAGCTATTGCTAATGCCACGACCACAAGCATCCCTACTGCGCCTGGAGTGCTTCCACACCAGGTATCCTGGGAGCAGAGGCTCTGCTGGGGTCAGCAGGGAAAAGTTGGGGAACAGAGGTGGCAAAAAGCCACGAGAATCTCCTGGCATTCCTTCCAGCCTCTGGGAAAGGGAGAACAGAGCTGGAGAGCAGAGTTGCAGGCAAGTCTCAGCACAAGCCGCTCTCTCTGCTCAGCTGGGTATGACTTGGGGATCTCAGACAATACGGAGTTTATGAGCAACCTCTTCAGACTCCCGGTCCCAAAGTAAAAATACATCTTTTCAGACATTGCTCGGCTCTTGCAGCACCCCAGCAACCTTGAATAGGAAATTACTTGCTCAGAAGTGAAAGCCAAGTCTCCTATCACAGACATTCACCCCTGTCTGGCAGCTCAGCCTGGGCAGCTTTCCCAAAAGTGGACAGCAGTGTGTACATGTTCTTCTTCTGAGAAGAAGCAGCAAGAACATACACAAAATGTCTCGGTTCTGTCGTCAGTGCCAAATGGCAGCCAGAAGGGCCAGGAGTGGCACCAGGGAGCTGGCAGGTGGCCCAGCCCTTCAGAGGCCAGACTGAGCTAACAGCAACATCAGCTCTAATTCCCTGAGCTACCTGAAACACCCACACATCTCCAGGAAAACTCACTTGGGCAGAAGCTTCAAGACACAGCCCAGACCCCACTGGCCCCATGGGTAATCGCACAGGTAGTTCTGCCCACCCACACCTCACCACCTCCGATGGCACCTGCCTCTCTCTAGGGAGCACAGAGATGAGGAAGAGCAGGGTGCAAGGACGAAGGCTGGTGATCTGGGACAGTGTGGTTAAAGATGACAGGATGCTCATCTACTGCAAAGTGGGGTCAGCCAAGGACAGGGCACTGGGAAATCTGTACTCTGCAGAATAAACCACATAGTAAGGAAAGAAACAATATAAATGTCTGAAGCAAATGTCTTATCTCAGCAAAAGCAAGGGTGAGTAAGAGCCTGCAGGGGATTGCCAACAAGACCTTTGGGTATCTCCTTATCTAGCTCTGCCATGTCACGCACGATTTGTCTCATGCAGTTTTGCCCAGCTATTTGCTTGATTCCAGAGTAACTGGGTCTGTGTAACAGCTCTGACACCCTCAGTTATGCTTCCAGTGACTTCTGCAGGGTTATGATCAAAAGGACATCGCATTTAGATGGGGAGCAAGGCTATCTGCTGCTCGCCAGGAAAGCATCAAGCCTGTTTCCCCAATCCTGGGGTGCCGAGGCTTTTTTCACCCGCTGCTGCTGCTCCAATCCCTGGCACTGCCAGCATTTGCTGTACAGCCAGTTCCCAAGTTGCTGCTCTGTGAGCCATGGTGATTAATTACTACCTTCTCTCTGGTGTGATGGCACATCAGTGTCTACAATTGTGTGTCCTCCAGCCAGACTAGAGAGAAATCATCCGATCTGTAAACACAGCTAGGCATGTGGTGTCACTTCCAGCTGTGCTTCTTTCCTTTCTCCCCACAACCTGGATATTTCAGGGAGAACGAGGAGTTCAAAAGAATTTCAGGGGCCGTCTCAAGAGACAGCCAACAACGAAGCCGCTCACACGTGATGAGAGATCAGCATGGTCCGCAATTACATGTGCTCAGTTCTTCAGCACAGATGAAGTGAGATGATGCTGTCAAAGCCTCGGAAAGCCAGCCTGCCCTGGCTCCCTCTCTTAGCAGGGCCACCGAGAGCTGAGGCAGGGAATGGATTTATCCCGTCTCACACCACACGCTGCAGTCGCAGAGTTCTCACATGGCTGCAGCCAATGTCCTCTGCAGGAAGGAGCTGCAGGACCATGAAGTGACCCAGTTACCACGTGAGTGTGGCTTGTCTGGGGTTTATGGCACATTCTCAGGCATAGATGGATGTCGAATTCCTGGGCACAATCTCCTTGGGAAGATCAGCTCTGTTTTTGGAAGAGAAATCCCTCAGGAATCTGCAAATGTGCTGTACATGTGCTCGTGGCTCTGACCCAGGTCTGAGCTCTCTCTACACCTACACAACTCCATAACCAGCAGAGTCTGGATGGAGGCACAACTACTGCTTGAAGCAGAGCCCTCAGACACACTTTGTTCCTCAGCACAGTGCTGAGGGGCACAGGGGGCATCTGCTGGTCCCTTTTGGGTCAGTAACTGCACTCCCTCCCCAGCACTTCCATGGGGTAACAGCACAGGGAGCCCAGTTTTCTGTCTGACCTCGCTGCCCGTTTGTTTTGGTTTTTTTTTTGTCTGAACACACCCCGGGTGAGGGGACTCCAGGCGTACCTGGCATGCCAGGTAAGTCCAGGTGTTGCTGTGCAAGGTGCTACAGGGATTTCACACCCTCCCATGCTGGTGAAAGGCGTTTTCTCACACTTGTCAACAGTGTGGGGTGCAGGTTACAGCTCCATCCAGCAGAGCAGTCTAGGAGAGATGCTGCTTTACCAGCAGAGGAGCCAACAAACCCTGCTTCTCACAGATAAGCTTTTCCTCCCTGTTTTTCCGATGCCTAGCACCAGTTGATCCCACCGAGTCACCTCTCTCAGCTTTTCGTCTTTTTCCACTCAGCTTCATAATTCCACAAATCTTGGAGAGACTCCAAATCTCAGAGTTATCCACCTTTCAGGCTTTGCTCAGACCAGCCAGCAGGCTCTAAAGCTCATGGAAGACAAAAGGCAGCGAGATGGGTGTGATAAGCCTTACACCATTCGAAGCCCTGGCTAAAAACCTACCACAAGGCTCCACAAAAATGTGATCAAATTCAGCTTGCCCCCCGTTTATCCACGTGCATGTATTCTTATCACCACATTAAGATACACATACACATCCAGGAGCCAGACTCAGGATGTGGTGCAAGTTATTGATAAACCACCAGTCCAGCAGGAACAGAAGAAGGAGTCAGAAGCAGCGACTGCTGGAGGGTGTGCAGCCATGGAGGCTTTATACACACCCCTCATTCTCACACATACAGACTACAAACAGAGCCTACAAATTAGCTGTGCTATTTTTGCCACAGACAGAACTAAGGCAGAATGAACAAAGCTACTGTCGTTACTATTTTAAGGACTCAGGACACCCTCAGATGCCAGGAAGACAGAGGAGGAATATGTATGTATGAGCATGCTTTTAGAGGTTCCGCAGTGCTCCGAGACCCTGTGGTAATGGAAGGGAGCTGCTTCATAAACATGTTTGTTATATATTATAAATACAATGGGAAAATGTGTGAATATAAATTAGCATGCATAATTTAACGTACTCAGTATTAAAGCCTGGCCTTGATGGCTAAGCCGGAGGTGCTTGGGAAAGGGAATCCCTGCTGGTCCCTGTGGGCAGGGGAAGAGCAGTCAGGCAATGCCGTGGTGCCAGCTGGTACCTCCAGCTGTGCCCTAAGGAAACCAAAGCCAGGAGAATTCTGGCAGGAGCAGGAACGTGAGGGCAAAAATGCCAGTCTGCTACCTCAGAACAGGGCAAACCTACTCCATGACACCTGCAAACCACCTGTGCTGTGGTTTGGGCCTGCCTTGATGGCCTTTTTCAGTTAATGCTCCCCTCCAGGGATCAATGACAGTGCTCTTGCTGACCATGTCAAGGGATCTTGGTGAACAGAACCCTCAGGGACAGACTGCGGCAGGTTCAGTGCCTCAGTGCTGTGGCTGAGGTTGCAAACACAGGAGAGATGAGGCACCAAAACAAAGCCCCACACATGAACAACCCAGCTGGGAAACCACTTTTTAGAGCAGGCTTATCCATAACCTGCATGAACCCCGTGTGCCTCTGAAGTGTCTTCCTCAGGCAGACTGGCTCTGGCAGGTTTTTGTTTACTCCCTTTCCTAAAAACACTGAGCCTTTTTTTAACTCATTCTCAGCAAGCCTTTCTTTAACAAAAATCACCGCTTTCCAACAGGCCACGGTTGCTTTGAGAGGAGTTGCAAAATCTTCAGATCAGTGCCAGTAACATCCTTGGTGTTTGTAAAGCAATTACTGAGCTCTGCAATTCATCAGGCAGATCCCCAGGAAAAAGATAAGCAGGAAGGTGCAATACAAACCTGCTGCTGCCAACCTGATAATCATTGATAGACAACAGAGCAAACAGCTGCGAAGATTGGAAAGCCAGGAAGCAAATGGGAAAGGCAAGAAAAATCAGAATCGTGAAGGCTGGAAAAGACCACTTAGGTCAAGTCCAGCCATCAACCCAGCTCCACTGCCATGTCCACCTCTAAGCCATGTCCTCAAGTGCCACATCCATGTGTTTGTTGAACACTTCCAGGAATGGTGATCCCACCACTTCAGTGGGCAGCCTGTTCCAGGCTTTGACAACCCTTTAAGTGAAGAACTTTTCCCCAGTGTCGAACCTGAACCTCCTCTGACTCAACTTTAGGCCGTTTCCTTTCATGCTGTTGCTGGCTGCCTGGGAGAAGGGACCCATCCCCACCTGTCTGTCCCCTCCTGTCAGGGAGCTGTAGAGAGCAAGAAAGTCTCCCCTGAGCTTCCTTTTCTCCAGGCTGAGCCCCTACAGCCACTCCTGGTGCTCCATTCCCTTCCCTGGGCATGCTCCAGCCCCTCAATCTCCCTCTTGTCATGAGGGGCCCCAAACCAAACACTCTCAAGTCTCACTCAAACCAAATGAGACCCACCCTGCATTAAATGTGTGTCATTGCAGAGGGAGAAGGGAAAAAAGAGAAGTCTCAGTGAAGGTCAGGGGGTTCGCAGGCTGAGCTCTGAGCTCCAGCCCCACCTCTGCTGCTCTGCACCGCGGCTCTGAGCAGGCACTGAAGGCAGCTCTGCTGTGCCTCAGTCTCCCCACGTGCCTGCAGCCCCAGCGCTGCCTGCCCGTGCCTCTGGCTGCTTCTCATTCCACGCTGCTCTGCAGGCTGAGGATTGCCAGAACACGTGATGGGCTGTAGTGGGCAAAAAATGGAGATAAAAAAATAGCAGAAGAAAGTGACTCCTGGGGGTTGCTGTACAGCTCAGAGGAAGGGCCCATTTAATTTTCAAGCCTGTCCCCTGAGGCCAACGCCAGGTACAGAGACAAGATACAAGAGTACCATGGCAGGGAGCAAAGCTGTAATTTGCACTCTGGTTCCCTTATCCATTAGCTCCTGGCTGGCATTCCCTTCAGCAGAGAACTCAATCAGCTCCTCAGACAGTGTGCCTCCGGTGATGCTTCTGGCAACCTTCACCTCCGCTCCCAGGGCACTGCAGACAAACCTCTTCCCTTCTTTGTGCACCTCAACGTGGTCTCTGTGGCAGAGCCCAGCTCTGCACCGAGCCGTCTGTCCCTGTCATGCACAGGTCACTGGGCTGCGTGGCCAGTGCTAATTTATTTCAGCAATGCCAACACAGTGTGCAAATAAACTTATTTAATTCACACTGCCCTGCGCCGGTCAATTTAGCATTTCCCCTGGGCTCACTCTGTGCCACCTCTGGCACTCGCCGAGAAAGGCACTGGGAAACAAAGCAAAAGGAAATGCACTGGCAAACAAAGGAAAGGAAGAATTACACCGACTGCCAGGTGCAAATAACTCCTCCTGGCTTTGCTGCCCCTGCCTTGCACGGAAAAACACAATGATAGATAAACACAAAATAAACCCCCGAACACTCGCTGTGCTCCTCCAGGACATCCCCTCTCACCTGCTTCCCCCATTTCCCAGGAAAAATCCCTGGCTGCCAAATGTGGCCAGCAAACCCTGGCAGCAGTGGATTCATGCCCATGTGGAAAGATGGGCTTAGTTGTGCATTCAGGCTGTTGTTTTATCCCCAAGTGGGTAAAACAATTTCAGAGGAAATTCCATTTTGGCTCTAAATCTCCCCCTCCCCAGCACTGTTCTGACACCAGCATTGCCTGTCCCAAGGACAGGAAGGCTTTTTTTTTATCACAGTTACTCAGAAAAATTCAGCAACTGATATGAAATTGTCAGTCCTGCCCACTACATGAATTATGATATGCTGCATGGTACTCTGATACTCCCATCAGAGACAGGCAGAGGGCAGATGCCTCCAGATGTATGTAATTTTTAATTTCCTTTGCTGGGGAAAATGTTTTCTTGTTTTAGTGATGTATGTTCAAAGCGTTCCAGTTCCCATGGCAACTCTCTGCTTCCACTGGAGATGTCATTTTTCATGCCATCCCTTCAGAATTCGACATCTCCTCGCAGAAGTTTTGAAGAAATGTCTCTCTTAAATATATATTTATTAGAGACAGTGCCCGAGAGTGTGTTTTATTGACACGTTTCTTAGGTGACTCAGCCCACAGAGGAGAAAGCTGTCTTCAGAAATATGCTGCCTGCCAATCTGCCTTTCCTCATCTTCTGTTTTCAACCACAACTCTCCCTCTCTTTTTCTGCCATGCAGTTATTTGCCAGGATCTACTCCCTTTTATTTTTTTTAATTCCTTTCTGTCCCCATCACTCTTATCCATGCCCCACATCTGCTCCCCCCCTTTTTTTCTCTTTAATTCCTTCCTGTCCCCATCACTCTTGTTCCTGCCCAGCTCCCCAGCAAAGCAAGCACGGCAGGGGAGTGCCCAACTGTGCCAAAATTGTTCGTGCCCGTTCCCTACTGCCACATTTGCACGTAGAGAAAACCCCAAAGTACTGAAAATAGCGACTGCACGAGCCTCTCCATGCTGGAGGTGCAGCAGCAGGATCACCCGCAGCTCCCCGGCCCTGGGCGCTGTCCCTGTGCCATCTGGCTGGAGCTCTTTGTGTGCCACGTGCCCACTGGGAAGGGCACAGGGCATCAGAGCGCTCGTCCTGCTCCCCATGCAGGACCCTGGGCACAGGGGAAGGATTCGTGCCCCAGGTGTTGTTTTCTGGAGCCTCTTGGGCAGCAGTTTCAGCGGCTCCTGGGGCTGTGGTGCCTCTGTGTGCCCCATAGGTGTGAGGCTGAGGGGTGCTGACATGGTGCCACCTCCCTGGCCAACCCTGGTCCTTCCTGCCCCAAACCATCACCCCAAAACCCTGCACCCCCGGTTCTGCAAACCCCTGCAGAGAACGGGAGACGGGACATTCCTCCCACAGCAGCTTCCAGAGATTTTCCACGAGACCCCAGCGGAGAGTTTCTATTCCAGGCTGCAAGGAGCCCCCAGCTCTGCTGCCCTCCGTGACAGGGGAGCCCCCAGGCCCTGCAGGGCTGCTCAGGTCCCCCCCCCGAGCAGGATCCCATCCCGGGAACCCTCCCTTGCCCCGGCAGCTCCTCGGGAAGAGGCGGCACCAGCGCCGCGAGGATCCCGGCGGGAAGCCGCTCTGGAGATCCTTAATAGAGCTGTAACGTTACAGCTCCAAATTGCCTTCCTCCAGGAGACAAATCCGAGCGAGGAAATTGGTAGGAGCCGAGCAGATCTGGAGGCTGATGGAGCTAATCCCAGGCATGTTTAAATGCAAAGGCCCAGGGAGCCTCGCTCAAACCCGAGGCGAGCGCCGGAGCTCGCTGCTGGCTTTAATTCTCAGGTGCAGCCTGCTCCGAGGGTGGGAAAAGCCGGGAAAATCAGAACACTGGGAGCAAACACCACCCGCCAGCTTCAAGGTCAGGACCTCAGCAAAACCATACACCAGCCAAGAGCAGCTCCTGTTCACCTCATTTCAGAAACCGCATGGATAAATATTGCTGTGGTCCCTTGGAGGAGTTCAGAAACATTTTCTTAGCCCAGCCTCGAGCAGGGACACACAGGCTCAGGGGACACTTTTTGCTGACTTCAGACTTCACATTAATTGTCCCGTCCCACCAGCCATTAATCAAATGTCTTCCACTTGCATTTTTATTGAAAATCAATTTAATAAAGTAGGTGGGAGTCCGCACGCTTCCATAACATCAGATAAATATTCATGGGCGCTTACACCGCTTTAGCTAAATGAGTTTTTTAAATTTAACTGGTGCAATTTCCTTGTACCTTAATATATGGCTTGGCTTGCCCTTGTTCAGGAGCAGAGACGAGGTGGGACTGGCTCACTCACAGGCACACCAAGGAAAACTCCTCTGCTCTGGAGCCAGCACCTTTGGGCAAGGATTATGTCATCAGTAATTGGAAATACCAGTGCTGGGGTCAGCGTCACCCAGAGCAAATCCCCAGAGCTGAGGTGGAATTCCAAAAAGCCACTTGGAGCTGAACACTCATTTTCCACCACTGAGAGCATGGTCCCCATTTTTACCTTGGCAGGTGTGCCCTTTGATTTCCACTTTCCCCTCCCTGTTTAAGCAGCCAGAGTTAATGAAAATCCTTGGAAAATGCACCCCCCTGATGGTTCTGAAGGAGGTTAAAAGGGTTCCAGCTACCAAAACACACCACACAGCAGGGAAAGAACAGAAACACATCCACTCGGGATCTGAGAGTCCTTGGAGAAGGGATGAGCACCACGATCAGCATCACTGAGACAATCTCCACCCGCAGCCCTGGGGAGGGCAGGTTAACCCCAAGCAAGGCTCCTTGCTGCAGCCCTCCTTCCCAAGGCACTCGTCAGAGCCAGATGGAAGAAAGGAAAAGCCTGACACATTGATCAAATTTAGGAGACAGGCAGGACTCACACGGTCCCTATCAGTGCGAGATTTTACAGCGTCTCACAGTTCTTTGTGAACTGGAGCAGTGAGGAGCTGCAGCTCCCAAAAAGCAGCAATGCAGGGCAATTCAGCCACTGCCAGGATTGTTGTCACCTTATCCCAGTGATATCCTTCTCTTGAAAGGCAGTGCTTTAGAAACCCAGCGCACCATCACTTTGCCGCTGCTCTTAACGCAAACCGACTTGTTTTCGTTGTTACAGCCCCGACCTAATTCCCCGTGCACACGCTCCCTCCAGCAGCCCGGAGCCCCGGCCAGGATTTTTGCTTTCTCTCTGCTTTGGTGACATGAAGGTTGTGACTGGCCCTGCAGACAGGGACAAGGCACGCAGAGCCCTCCCTGCCCCGTGCGCCTCCACCCCCAGAGTTCCATTTCCCAGCTCCAGGGTGTGCGTGGTGCGAACACAAATGGGATCCATGAAGTGCCACCAGCATCGTTTTCTCTCCATCCCCAGCAGCTAGAGATGCAGCAGAGGTGGGTAATCCTCACTCTGTGATGTCACGAGAGTCTCGTGGCTCGGTTCCTCCCAAAACACAGCAGGGCCAGCTCTCCTGCAAGCCTCCCAGAGCGTTGATTTCCCTGATTTCCCTGCTATTAAGACAGCAGCCCGGCTCTGGAGAGATCAGCCTCGCTGGAGACAAACTGCCTGTCAGCAAACAGCACTAAATACAGGGTATCATACTCCACAGATGGTGGCATGCTTTTAGTGTTTTCTCTCTTGGATGCAGGTCGCACCACTAATGTCATCTCCAAACACCGAAATCCTACATGTGAAAAGGTAAAGCTTAATTGCCTTGAACAGCAACTCTTGTATTGACTCCAACATAAGGCCCATAAATATTAATACAGCTATATTTAGCCCCTTTCAATTATACATACAAAATTGAACATCTTTCTGGGAACAAATCAGGATAGAGCTTGGATTTTTTTTTCCTTTTCCCATTCTGCATCAAAATAATAATAATTCTGATAGGGCCAAAGCTTTAAAAATCCCAAAACAACAAAACCAGTGGATGGAGGAAAAGTCTTAAAGATATTTTTCTGGCTCAACCAACTCTCTGGGCAGGTGTTCAGAAGCACTTGCACACTCCTAACCCTAGCCCTGCCCCAGCTGGTTCCCATTTATTTGTTGACTCAGTCCCTTTGCTGGCGGGCAGCGAATGGGCTCCAGTGAAGGTGTGTCCCCAGAAGGGACAGGGATGCTCGAGGGAGGTCCCATCCAAGCATGGCCATGCCCACTCAAAGCCCTCTGCAGTTAAAGACTTTCTCCTTTGTATAAAAATCACATCCACTTTACTGATTTGCAAATTAATTATACATCGCTTTCCTTGCCAAAGTGGACTTAATGGTATTGACATTACATGACAAAGAGGAGCTATCAGAAAGCTTCTCTCGTAATGATGGCTAGATTGATCAGGCAAGAAGAAAGGAGATTTCATGCTTTTGTTTTTTAACCCTTCCTCATAAAAGCAGACAAGGCCCTTTTCTAGGAAAAGGCATTTTCAGATTCTCAGGCCAGGTGCATCTCTCCAAAGGGAAGAGCTCTCATCTTTCCTGCACAAAAGCCTGGAATCCAATTCCCACATGAGCACAGACCCTTCACAGAAAACACAGCTTGGGGAGAAAACAAAACCCAAGAGCTTGCACTTTCATTTTTTGCAGGGCAGTGGCCACAGCTGGCTAAAGTGACCTCCACATGATGAGATAAGAACTCAGATGAGTAAGTATGAATGCAGAACAGCAAAAAAAACCCTGATCTGACCTGTATGGACACAAAACTCCCTCAACAAGGGCTCTGAAGGATGCAGCAAGCCCTGTGCAGAGCCTCTGGCACCAATGGCTGTACTTTGGAGGGGGTGTTATGGCCTCAGACCCTTTCCTCAGCAGTTTCACATACCAGAACTGATCCTTCCAAACCAGAGATGTCTGAAATGGCTTTTGTGATGTGGAAACAGCATCTTGGCTTTTCAGACACAATTTATTTCTCTTCAGTCACGAGTTGTTCCATCCACTGACTCAGCCTGAACTTTGTCATCAATAGGATTTTCCAGCAGGTTGGGGGGGGGGAATCATATGCTTCCTCCATGCTTGTTGTTCTCAACACTTTGGTTTGAATTATATCCTTCCAGAAGGTAAAGAGAACGGGATGTCCTTTCCTCACAATGCAAATTGCAGCCTAAAATCTCTCTCTAGGCTATACTCTCTGCCTATAATTGTCAGTACTCCGCAAGCACTCGTTTTTTTTTTTTTAATGAACATTAGCTGCACATCCTTCAGAGGCACATTTTTAAAGTAAAGTTACAAGTTAGTAGACAAAGAAACATTACAGGAAATTCCTGCCCCACAAGGTGAGAATTTTCCACTTTTTGCAACAGGGTGTCTCCCTCTGACTTTTATCAGTCCTTGCTTAAGGGACCCTGCACAGTTTAGCCTCAGAGTCTTGCAGCAGTCCCTGAAGCCCCATGCATCTGCCACCCTGACAAATACTCCAGTATTTTTATTTAATCAAACAATAACCTTTAAATAAATGGAACGGCATTAAGAAGCTAACAGGTCTGAACCAGCAGCATTAATCCCCCCTCCGCAGGGGGCTCAGATAGATGTGATTTGATTGCTTCTTCCAGATGGATGAGGGCTGAAATTCACCACCAACACGATCAATGACTTTGCCTCATCAGACATAAACAATACCTCTATATTATACATGAGCTGCTGCAAACATTTTATCCTCTAGCTCAACAAACAAAATAGCTGCTGTTTCCTCAGTATTTGACCAGTTGTTTCACCACCAGTTCCCAGAACAAACCAATTAAAGTTGTTTTAAAACTCTGTAACATCCAATAAAAAAATCTTATTTCTCAATCCATATCAAAGCCACATTATAAATCCTTTACATGGGCCTGAACAAATGGAAATTCTAATAAAGGAGAAGCTGCCATAGTCCAACAGATCAATAAAGACATCCTCACAAGCAGTTTATAGCCATCTCTAACATCATCCACTAATGTTCTTAAACCCATCTAACACATGTTCAACATGCTGAAACATCAGCTCTCGCCTTCCAGAGTCATTATAAACAAACACCATCATCCCGACTCTGACACATCCGCAGCTCCCCCTCGGGCAGGGATCAGCTGCCCGAGTTCACACTGCTTCACTGCAGGTGTCTGAGCCAGCTCTGGAGCTCTCACATGTTACTCCAGTACATATCACTGGGGCAAAAATCCCTTCCACACGGCTTTCCTTTCCTAGAAAAATGTCTTGCCCCCTGGGGAAAATCTTCTTGCCTACACATGTGGGTGCACGGCAGGGTCAGCAGCTCCTCGCTGGGAACGCGCAGCCAGGGAAGGCACCAGCTAAAAAAAGGAGCAGGAGCGGGAGAAACACTTCTCCCTTCTCCCGACCCCACAGCCTGGGGGCTTGGCTGGGCCAAGCTGGACGCCTGCACGGCAAGGACAGCTGGATTTGGCCACATGGCCGCCCTTTCAGAGGGTGGCTGGGCACGGACCCGGCGTGTGACCCACCCACAGCTCTGCAGGGCCACTGGCAGCTGCCACACGCCCCCAAAGCACCAGTGCTGCCCCAAAGCTGGGTGGTTTCACACCAAAAGCAATCAATCTCCTTTCGCAATGGGTTCCCCACCCCTCCCGAGTGCTTGTGACATCCCTGATTCTTTGATACAGGCTTGTTGCCCTCAGCACATTCATGACTTATTTAAGAGAAGACTTCCACCCTTAGGCGCAGCTGTCAGGGCCGTGTTCCTCGCCTGCCTTCTGATGTGTGCAAGGCTTTTCACACAGAGCCGTGCACCAGGGGTTTAAACAGCAGCACCACCGGGAATTCGGAGTCACAGAAGAGCACCTTGGCTCTGCAAATCCACAGCAAAGCTGCCTCTGGAGAGCTGCCCTCGAGGGGAAGACAGCCTTCCCTTAATTTGTTCACAGATCTTGACTTCAGAAGTTTGACGAGACAGAGCAGGGTCCCCGTTGCCCAGAAAGGTAAACAGAAGTAAATGTTGTTCAGGCAATGCCTCAGCTTCAAATTAAAACTCATCAAGGAGGCTCAGACAAAGACTAAAATCTGAGATAAGACATGGATTTTGTTTTTTTTTTTGTTTTTTTTTTTTTTTTTTTTTTTTACTGTAAGAAAGGATCAAATTCCTCCCTGGAGTAATCAATACAAAAACATGAAGTCAGATCAGAGAGAAGAGATGAGAGGCTGGGAGAAGTGGAACATTAAGACAGAAAAACAGATGAAACACAGACCTGAAACCCTAGAAATTGTAATAAACCACAGAGGACAACTCTGTTTGTCATCTCATGTTTCTCTCACACAAACAGTATCTAGATAATGTTTATGAGGCAGCTTCATCACACACAGGTGAAAAACCTATCCACAAGTGGAAAGGACAATTTCAACATTTCATCCAGATTTTAGGAAATAAAAGTTCCATAAACTTCCATCTGGACAGTTTAACAATTTTTGCCACCGTTAAAGGTTAATTTCACTGCAAACAGATTTCTTCTTGGATCCTGCCAGGCAGATAAGGTCTTGCTGTTTCATTTTGGAGAGCACTGTACTTTCAAGAGAAGGCAGTTCTGTAATTTAATGATTCTATTTCAGCCCCTCTGCCTTAATGCTCCCACAGCAATAGACAAGCCCTTATGTGCAGCAGGTCAGGCCAAAATGACAGATGCACTGAGGAGTAGAACACCAAGCATCTCCTGGGAATGCCTCAACCTAAAGGGAGCCGCTCTGAGCCCAAATCCAAAACCTGTTGGCCATCAGCAGCTGAATTAGTGGAATACAGGTGGCCAGGCAGGGATACAGATGTTCCTCGGGAGCCATCCTGCCAAACTACACCATCACTAAAAGAGCAGGAAGAAACATTGCACCGCAGAAAAGGAAAATGAGAGAAACTCCAACTGAGGTGCACTCTGCTGACAAAATAATCATGGAAATACAGCAGCAGGATAAATATTAGCAGGTGGCTATGGATCAGGACCATTGGGAAGACAGAGCTGACACAGTAAGGACAGACAAAAGGCACCACAGGCCCAGGTGGGCAGCCCTGATCTCAGTCCTGTTGTGAGCAGCCGGCCCTGCCTGCACCAAGTCCTGCTCGAGGCCAGCGTGACGGGGAGGTGCTGACACCAAAGGACAGCACAGCGGAAAGAGGAAGAGGAGCCTGGCTTGCTCTCAGCCTCTGGATGGACCCAGCTGGGAGGGCACAAACTGGGCCTCTCCTCTCTGAGGGGTTTGAGGGTACAAACTGAGTCACCCCAGGGACAAGGAATGGGTGCCACGCCCTGTCCCTAGGGAAGAAGGAACAGAAGGGGTGAATTCCCCCTTGCTCTGCCTGGGGAATTGTGCTGCTTTAATCCAGATTTCTGTGTTTGCGGGTCCTGATACACCCCACGGACACCTCAGGAGGCTCCCAAACCTCAGCTGTCCAGAAGCCGCTGGTGCAGAGCTGGCCAGGCAGGATTCTCAGCAGCCACCACGCCCTCAGCAGGGCTGAGCTGTCCAGGGGCTCCAGAGATGCTGTGGAAGCTTCAAGGAAACACCACAAGGTACCTTGTCAGTCACGCCGCATCCAGGAAGGATAACACTGATCGATCTCAGCCTGGCTGCTTAACGTGGTACAAATTGCTTTTTAATTGCAATTGGAGAAACTGGCTTATCTGGGATGTTTACAGCTCATCTTCTAGAAAACTGAGCAGCCTGCTCTCTTCTCCTCTTCCTTGGGGAAAAATCTTTCCCTTCTGGCATGCCCTGGAAAAGCCCAGCAGTTTTCTGGAATGCTTCCCAACCACTCAATACAGAGGCTTTGTCCAGCACTGCTCTGGATGCCCTCTGGGTTGCTCAGCCTTATCCCAAATGTACCTCAGGCACCCCCCTGGCCCTGTGGAACAGCCAGTCTCTGGCTGAGCTGGAAGAAACCCCTGCCTTGCTTTGCAGACAGCTGTGGAAAGGTACCACACGCCTCCTCCTCGAGCAGTGAGCTGCTCCCTGATAGCCGGACATTGCCAAAGCATGTTTAAAGTGTTCTGGAGGCTGTAAGGAAGGGAAAGCCTGGGAATGTCCCCTCCTGCCCCTGCCCAGGCATTCCCAGGATGGCTCTGCTTCAGTTGCAGCACCACAGGCCAAATGTCATCAATTAGGAAATAAGGTAGAGGTGGTACAGGTGTCCAGGGAGCACCACTGACCCTCAAACCCCCAGGCACAGTGTTCTCCCTCAGGTCACTGTGCTGGACAGCACACCAACCCTGTAAGGGCTGCAAGGACACACAGGGAGTTGTGTACTCCTGTCATTCACAAAGAATCACTTGTGGTCCCCATCTGCATCCTGCTCCTTCAGCATCTCTTCTTTTTGGGCACAGGACATCTCACCTTCAGCCAGTTCCACCTCCTTCTCCTGGCCACATCTCCTCTCTGCTGCTCTTGTGAGCTCCAGGTGAGCTCCAGGGTAAATGAGGCTCTGCAGGGAGCCCCAGCAAGGAGAACCTGAGAGCCACAGACACTTCCCACCGCAGCCCCTCGAGGCTGGGCAGAGGATCTGTGAGCCCTCACAGCTCCAGAGCAGGAGCAGAGGCCCGTGCTGTCCACAGAAGCTCTCTGGGGACATTTTCTGATCCCACAAGGTTGGCCGTGACAACAGATGTCTCCATTCCCTCGGGGTCCATCGCTGTTCCTCTTCTGACTTAATAACCAATCTGCCCCGCGTTCTCCCAGGGGAAACACAGGTTTTCTGCTGACGGCTCCTTCCTCTCCTCCCCCACTCTGAGTCCTAGAAGATGTTCTGTTTATGCAGCTACCCCTTCCCCGAGCCCACACTGTCTTTCACTGGTCACAAGGCCAAAGAGAAGACTCGGCTCTGTGCCTGAGAGGAACCAGCCCTGGCTCAGCTGGCAGAGACAGGGAGAAACCTCCTGCCAGGCACTGTGACACAAATGGTCGTGTCCGCAGTGCTGCAGGGTGTCACTGCAGAAGAAGGGGTCTGACAGCCACCTTCCCCTGCCTTTCTTCTTCTAAGTCAGCCTGGGCTGCGCTCACAAATACCCTGGCCTCAGGACAGCACAGATTCCTGGCTGGACTGCATGACTCTCGTTTGGGGCAGGAGCAGCAGCCGGGCCCAGGGCCACCCTCACCTGGAGCTGGCTCTGCAGCACCAGGCGCTCCTGAGCAGCCTCAGCACGGGCTCGCTCAGCTCGTGTCTGCAGCATCCTGGTAGGAAGAGGAGCTCTGGCATGGCAGCTATTAGAGTGGGTGGCAGCAGATGGTGAAAGCAGAGGGGATAAGAAAATAAATACAAAGAGGCTATCTTGAGGGGAGAAGTCACCACATTAACACTCTGTTGCTTACACAGTGTCTTCTCCCAGAGTCTAAACAAACACTGCTCGGTTCCTGGCGCACAGGAAGCCGAAGGAGGGGACACACAGCACTGCAGAGCCCTGAGAGGTGCTGCAGCCCCAAGCCCTGCTCAGCCCTCCGTGTCCCAGATGTCTGCAGGGGCATCTCATCCGGAGCAGGAAAGCCAGCCAGGCAAAGAGCTGCATGGCCTGCTTCACAGGTTACACAATTCAGGGAACTCCATCCTTCCAGCAGCCTGGGTGTGGGACAAGATCACCACATCTGCCCTCTCCACGGACTGCAGGGTATGGATGCTCTCGCCTGACATCTTCAGAAAAGCAATGGAAGACATTCCCAAGGGACTTGGGGACACTACAGGGACTGCCCAGGGCTGTCTTACAGGAAAACCCATGTTCCTTGTCCATCACCCAGTCCCAGTGCAGCACAGCTGCTCATCTGGAGCAGAGCAGTCACTTGCCCAGCCCTCACAAGCCTTGGACAGCAGGAGCCCACCCCAGGCTCTTCCATTAACCCCGCACTCTGGAGTCTGCAGCAGGACCATTCCTGCTTCTCTGGCCACCAGCAGCAGTGGGAGAGGTTCTTCCCTCTAATTCTCCTCCTGAGAGACCTCCAAGGCTTCAGCCTTGGCCAAAACAACTAAAAGTGGGGAGAGCCTGGCTCACCAGGCTGCTCCACACACAGAGGACAACTCACTGCCAGTCAAGAGCCCCCAAACCTGCAGCCCTCATCAACACCTCCCATCCGGGCTGGCCAGAGTGCCTCAGCAGGGGAACACAGAGGTGAAAGCAGTCTTTAAACACGCAAGGGCTGGCTCAGGCAAAGGCAATTTATTATGTTAAACACGTTATTAAAGGATCTAAAGGAACAGAGCAACGAAGTTCCAGGAAAGGTTTGAACTTCCCCAGCAAGGGGCTCTTGGGACTCCTCTTGTTAATACTTACATGGGCTTGTCTGCAGCTGAGCCTGCAGAGAGCATAAATGCCCCCCCAGTCCCCGTGCAGAACTCGTTTCACTTAAATCAATACAGCCATCGGGGAGACTTGAGGAAGCAAAGCTATTAGTGGGACCACATTTAATTCTGGGGGAAAGAAACAAGCAACAAAAGCAATAAAACTGACTGATTGCTTATGCAGATGCTGTAACCCTTTCCTGTCTGGGTCCTGCAGCACAGCAGAGGTGAGGATGCTCCCTGGAAAAGCCCTTCCTCCCCAGGTTTGGCATGGTCTCAAAGGGCAGCTGCAGGACACAGGGCTGTGGCACACAGGTGGGCACGGGGCTGAGAGGAGGCAAGGCTGCTCTGGGGAAGGAAAGTGCCATTCCAGGAGAGCCCATCAGCGTGCAAGAGCTCAGGAAAGCAGCTCTTGGCAGCGGGACCTTCAGAAGATGGGACAGCACATGGTGACTCCAGCTATGGGTGGAAATCATGGTCCAGCAGCACACCTCTGCTGAGCAGGCGAGCTCAGAGCAGTGCAGGGACATCCCCAGGGCAGCCCCAGGGACACACAGCTGTCAGCACCTGGAGGGGCCACCTCTGCCACGGCAACCAGGAAACCACCCAGGCCACATCTCCCCACTCTCACATCTGTCTTCCCCACACATCTCCCTGTTTCTCCTGCCCCCTTAGATCGTGCTGGCTGGTGGCATTAGGTAGGAAGGTGACTGCCATAGTTTTTCCTTCTGAAGCACCTCAGAAAAGTGTAGGAGCTTGCACAGAAGCTCTGCAGCAGCAGCAATATTGGCAGCAGTGCTGAATGCAGCTCAGGAGGCAGCAGGGCCTGGGTGAGTGCCCGGTGCCCAGAGCAGCACGGGGGGAGAGCTTGCCAGGTGACAGCTGCATAGGAAATAACTCAGAAGATGTGGAGATAGAGGCTCTGTAGCAAAGCAAACTGACTAAAAAGCAACACCAACAAGAGCTGAAGGTTCTGCACACAGAATCGTTCAGGTTGGTAACGGGCACCAAGTCCAGCTGTGCACCCAGCACCACCACCATGTCCAGCACTAACCCACGTCCTCAAGTGCCACACCAACACTTTCAGGGATGGTGGCTCTACCATTTCCCAGAGAGCCTTTTCCAGTGCTTTACAACCCTTTCTGCAAAACGTTTTTCTTTACATCTAATCTAAACCTCCCCTGGTGCAACTTGAGGCCATTTCCTCTTGTCCTGTCATTTGTTACCTTGGAGAACAGACTGACCCGCACCTGGCTACAACCTTCTTTCAGGGAGCTGTAGAAAGTGAGAATGTCCCCCCTTTTCTTCAGGCTGAGCTCCCCCAGCTGCTCCTCATCACATCTGTGCTCCAGACTTTTTCTCTGGACACACTCCAGCCCCTCAAAGTCTTCCTTTCTGGATGTATCAGCATTTCTGAGAGGGTGCTGCCTGTAAAAGAGCAGGAGTGGGTTCATCCACAGCTGCTCCATCTGCAGGCCTGTCCTTGCACTGTCACAGGCCACCACGGCACCCCGGGCCCTGCAGCCCTCAGCCCACGGGATACCCAACAGCAAAACAGGCTCAAAACGGGGAAACAGCCCCAAACTGAGCCTGGCACTGAGCAGCCTCTTCTCTGACAGCACCAGAGTTACTAAAAAGCCATCTTATTAAAAAATCAGCCTGTCCTTGCTAAAGCTGAGGGAAGCATCCGACTGACCTCCGAGCCCAGGCCTCAGGCGGTTGTCGTATCCGTCCAGGAGCCTGTCCAGGATGCGTGTGAAAATGGTGATGTTGTCCTTGCTGTCATCCACGACATCCGAGACGTGCTTCTGAGAGAGCCTGGCACACAGATGGGGGGGGAAAAACCAGGAAAAAGGGTTAGAAGGGAAATCTACACGGTGCACGCTCCGAGCAGCTACAGGGAGTGAAGGGAGGCTGGTTCCTGCTCCAGCCTGAAGGGCAGGATGGGACTCAGCTTTTGATAAAGTCATTTATAAACAGTGCTATATAAAGTGTTTGCAGGACTCAGCACAGGGCATTTCTGATCAACTCCCCTCTGTCCTCACAGACCTCCCCACTGTCCCCTCCCCACGGTCTCCTCCCCACTGACCCCTCCCCGTCTTTCCCCACTCAGAGCCAGCAGCATCACGAGGAGCGGTTTGGGAGCCCTATTTTAACGGGGAGCTGCCCCAGCACGCCTTGCCTGCCCCTAAAAATGGGCAATATCTGAGCAGAGGCTGTCAAAAGCTCAGTTATTCAAGTGCCACTATCTCCTTACAGGCAGCACGGAAGAAGTGACACCAGTTATTTGCCAGATTGAGCCATTTCAAAGATCTCTGCCCCAGGGAAGAGGGGAGACAGAAAAGTAAGAATTCAGTAAACAGGCTTAAAGCCTCATCATTAAAGCACTTAGTGAACCATCTCTGCAGTTTGCTGAACTTTCCCTGTTTATAAAAACAAATGAGTTTCCACATTCCCATCTCTGCTCAACACAAGAAGCCTGGAAGCCCCCAAACAAGATGATTTCCTCAGAACACATTCTGCCGCAGGTGGAATAAGACAAGGAGTAAATTCCTCTAAAAAAGCACATCTCACTGAACAAAATCGTCAATGCCGTTTTGCAAACACAAGGGGCTCAAGTAATACATTTGCATTTTGTGTCTCCCTTTCAATCAACGGAAAAGGAGATTGCGAGTCCTTCTGGAACCACCTGCATCTAAAAGAGATTTCAGATGACACAGAGCAGCAGTGCTGTGGCTTCAAGCACTGCTTTCCCCAGCAGAAATAGCTGTTAGGACCAAAACAAATGGAAAGGCAGAAGATTAAGTAACAGAAAACAAAAAGAAAAATCTATAGAGATGAAGAGTTTTCAAGGAAGATGGAAGAGGAAATAAGAGAGACAAATGAGGCAAAAAAAAAAAAAAACGATTAAGAGGCACAAACGGGCAGTGAGATGGCTGAGGAAGCCCAGCCAGGCAGGGGAAAAAAGGCTGCTGAAGCAGAGGGATGCTCAGCAGCAGCTACAGGAGCCCCCTGGGAGCAGGGAAGCCATGAATGGCAAACTGGCACTAAATGCAAAGGTGAATAACTGGGGAGCACCTGGACAGAGGAAGACCATGAATGCCACAAACCAGAGGTGGTGGACATGCAATTCATGGTCACAATTACCAGGGACAGCACCTATGACCATCAGAAGTGTCATCCTGGGGGAAGAAAAGCCCCTAAATTGTCACTTTCTGATACTTCTGCCCCTTTCCTTCCCACCCCAGCTTTATATCCTTTGATGTGTGGCAGCCACTGGTTTCAGCATGCATCATGAAGTAACTGGGGAAAAAAAAACCACAACAAAAAACTACAGAAAAAGAAATATTATTGAAGGAGTTCAAAGCTTAATCCTGCTGCATCCCATCTGGTCAGACTGGTTAACCCTGACACTGCTGGTGCACCTGTAAACACAGTGTCAAGGGTCAGTAAGTGACAAGGGCCAGAGCTGCCTTGGAGTTCTCTATCAAAGTGTTCACCCAACAGAAAACCCAGATTCTGTAAGATAAAAGAAGAGCAAAGACCATTTCCTAGCAAGAGAGGAAAAACTGAGAGCAGAGTATGGGTACTTCCAGAGTCAGGCTGAATCAATAGTATTTAGAATGCTGCAGTTAATTGAAATATTCCATTTGGTGCAATTCTGACATTAATTTTCATTGGCTTCATTGACCAAACGCTCTGGGAAATTGCATTTCAAGTGCCTGAGATCCACTTCTCCAGGGGCACATCCCACCTCTCACAGGACCACTTGGCCTCTGTTTTTTAGCACAGCAACGCCTGGAGGAGTGGTCAGGCCAGGAGGTTGAGCCTCCAGGAGCACAAGGAGGGTAACACAGTGCTGAAATTCCACTTTTCATAGGGCGAGGCATGGCTGGGATGAGATCTGACCCATCCCCAATGCAACCTGCCAGGTTCAAACATCAAAACACCCCTGACATAACAAACTGCAGCACAGCCTCCAAGATTTCCAGCTGAATAATCCAAACACTGGTTTTGGCTTTTCATCTGGACACGAACTCCCCGCAGGTAAGAAGAGTTTTGAGAAATTTAACAAATGCCTGCAGTAATTAGTGGGGTTTCAATTGCACCAGCTTTCAATAGATGTCATGGCAAAAAGCAATCTGTCCCAGTGTCTGCTGATGAGTATATAACCATCTATAACTTATGAATAGCTAGCATGCTCATGAAAAGCTCATTCATTAATGTTTTATAAGCTATCTTTAAAAATTACCCATAATATAAAGAGCGAGAGGACGGATTTTTGTGAAGGAACTCCTGGCGGAGGCTCAGCGGTGATGGGAAAAATGAGTTTACAAATTTCAAAGCTGTTTTACTTAGCCTGACATTTGAGGGTTTGACTTCAATGTGAGCAGTGTGGGATTCGTTTGGGAGGTGCTGGGGAAGAGCAGCGTGGGCAGGACAAGGGGAGGTGCAGGCAGGGGAGAGGCAGCAGCACCTCTGCCTGGCACCTGATTTGGGCTAATAATTCCTTTCCCAGGAAAGCTCTGGGCTGCCTCACCTCACCTTAACACACAGCTAAAGCTGCCCTTTAGCAAGGCATAAAGGAACTGCAAAGAGATGTGCAGGATCAAGGTTTTAAAATAATTAAAATCCTTTAGGCAGGAAGAACGGAGGTTTACAGCAAATTTAATTAGGATAGGCTTGAGGAAAAGTCATTACCCTGCCACCTGTGCACAGGCTCTCTGGGGAGCTGTGCCACACCAGCACAGGGGTCCCCTCACAAACAATTTAGGAAGCAAATCCTCCTGGGCACCAATATTCTGAGCAACGCCTGCGTGGCAGGCGGCGAGGGAGCAGCGGCTGTGGTGAATGCATGATGGGGAGGGAAAGGCAGCCGTGAGGAGGGCAGAGCTGCGGGCACAGGGCATGGGGACAGCCCCCACAGCACTGCGGGGTGAGGGGCCAGTGCCCAGGGCTGAGTGTGCAGGACGGCAGGGTCAGCACAAGCAGGGCAAGGCCAGCTGCAAAGTCAAATCCAAGCAGGACAGAACAGGCGGGACAGGGCGGGAGGGGCAGCCCCGATATCTTGTCATGCACAAAGATCCTTGATCCCCTCTGGACTTCTAACTCAGCACACAGCATTTCAGTGTCCATACCTGGCACTCTAAAGGCTTTTCTAAATGTTTTATACAAGTCATGTATTATTTGCATTTCTCTCCCTCTGTGCAGAGCTCCTCCCTCCCCACAGCTGGCGGCAGCTCCCTCTTCCTTCCTCGAAGGGCTCCCCGAGCTCACCCAGCCAAGGCTCTGGCGGGATGCAGTCACGGACTAACAGGCTTTCATCTCCTCCAGACAGCTTCCAGAGGCTGGGAAGGTGAGGCTGGCAGCAGCACTCTCCTTGCCAGGACAGCCAGAGCCTGCACACCCAGGCACAGCAGAGCAGCCAGCCCAGCCAGGGCTGGCAGAGAACCCCGGTGCTGCAGCAGGTCAGCTGTGCTGCCCGTGGGTCGTTACACCATCAACAGCCAAACAGACTAAGCAGATTGATTTTCTATTCTTTAAAATAGTATTAAAATATTAAATGGGGTGGGGGCAGTCACTCCTCCAGGTTAAAACTCAGGCAAGCAGAGTTCTTGCCCAGAAGGAATTGCGCAGAGGCCAAATCTGAAAATAGGTTTTGTTGTTGCAAAAAATGCTGACAACTGATGTCAGTGAGAGCACCTCAAATAATGCCAGTGCCAGGCACGTTAGGGACTGAACAGTCCCTGGGTGAAAGGCATGGGGATGGGGACAAGGGGAGGCTCAAACACGGCACAGACTCTTCAGTGCTTTGCCCTGACTGCTTCATACACGCACTGACCCTGAGACATTGAAACTCAGTAAGAGGACTGCAGCCTTGTCCAACAGCTCAGCACTCACCACCTTACCCAGCATCAGCAGGGAGAGCCAGAACCAGGAGCAGGACTCCAAGGCTGAGGAGGGAGAAGGGCCCCATTCCCAGGAGCCTCGGCGCCATGGTGTCAGCGTGCAGCCACTGCAAAACCAGCCTCCAAAACCTGCCAGGGAGGGACAGAGGGGAATGAGAGGAGAGAGAAAGCATTTTAGCTACTAGGGAAATGCAAACAGTTCCATTTTTCAGCTGGGCAATAGTCAGTATTCCTGGGCTCCTGCATTTGTAATCTCAGGAGACCCTCAGGAGCCAAAGGCAGTATCATGCCCTGGGGGAAGCTGCATCACGGGGTCAGAGCCAGGTACACACAATAAACCTTCACCCCACCCTCACAGCAGATCCTGCAGCTCCCCAGCTGCTTCAGCAGCAAGTGCAAAGCTCACTTCCCAAAGTAACCACACTGGCTCTTCTTCCACCCATCCCTTCCACCTCACCCTGCAGTCTCAGCCACAAGCTGCCCCCAGCTCAGCCGGTACCTCTGCTACCTCGGTGACATCCACGCAGCAGAACCACTTTTGAAGTCTCAAGACACATTTTTTTTTCCCAACATCTTTTTCTAGACAGTTAAACCCTCATTTAATTCTGGTAATGACACTGCCAGGAATTATTATTAAGTTTGACCACCGAGGCCCAAGGTGGTGGGAGCGCTCGACGATACTACACTTAGTGTGCTCAGAGTTTTCATTAATGCTCAGTTTTACTTTTATTGTGATGTTATTGCACATTTAACTGCCTTCTCCTTTTATGTTTCTCATTATGTTGACGCACCTTGGAGGAGCACTGCCAAGCAACAGCCTGGATAAATGCAGCTTGTCGTGACATCTCCCCCTCGCAGCGCTCCCTGTCTGGCACACGGGGGATTCAGCCAGGCACAGCCAGCCCCACTCCGAGCCCCAGAGCCGGCAGTGAGGGCTCCAGTCAATCACAGCGGGCAGAATCCAGGGCAAGATGCTGGTGCCGGCCAAATGTGACCTCTGGATTTCTCCACTCGACGCCGCAGAGCCTCGGGCAGATCCCTCCAGCACTGGAGGAGGTGCTGGCTGCAAAGCCAAACCCCAGCACCTGGAGGGGAATTCTCAGCCAGCTGAGGCTGCCCCAGGACGAAGGGGGCAGGGGAACTACCTGAGTCCTGCCAAGGAGCAGGGGTGTCTGCACAGGGACGTGGGAGAGGAGAACTCCCAGCAGAAATCCTGATCCTGAGAGGGCTCAGCCAAGCAGGATGGAAACCCCTGGAGGTCACACAGGTCCTCTGTGGTACCTGGCTACCCCTGCCCCTGCAAGAGAAGAGACACAAGGCCGGGCTGGGTCGTGTGTTGGATCACATTTCTGTGTTTAGTTGGCCTCCTCACAGCAATGTGGCCCTGCAGCTTCCCTGGAGGCCGTGCCTGATCCTTGTTTTTCAGCTCTGGGAGCACACGAGCTGCCAGGCAGGCAGAAGGTAAGAGCCAGACACCAGCAGTCCTTACCACCCACCTCAGCTTTTGTTCTGGTAAGATACTCACTAACAGCAGGCACAGGGAGAAAAAAAAATCCCCAAACCAACCCAGCATTTGGCCCTAGCTACCTTTACCTTCCTCGCCATCAGTCACTTAAAATCCTTGCAGAAATGAATGCACAGATTAATTTAGGCATGGTGTGCTCAGGCTTTATTAATCAGGATTCTCCCTGAATGCCTCCCAGGGAAGCTCATCTCACTCCAAAGGGGGTGCAGGAGCCTCTGGCATGGACACACCCACGGCTCTGGGGAGAAATCTCTGATTTGGGATGGCTCCTCTGGCTCTCACCACCTTCCAGCTGAGAAGAGACACACAGTCTTGGAAATTCAAGTATTTGCTGATGAAGCACAAATTAACTGGCTGAACATCTGTTCTGTGGGAATTCCAACATTTCAGGGAGACTCGTTCCAAATCAAGACAAGGACAGATAAAATGTTGATTTTTCTTAAAAGGCAAATTCAGAACTTCTTCAATAAGCAGCTTCTTAACAGATTGCCTTTCAACTTTTCCGTTTCATTTCATTTCAACTTGCATATTATACAATTGTATTTAATTGATGTTTTTTTTCTTAAAGCAATTTCAAATACTAGCCAAAAGAAAAAAAAAAGAATAAAAAAAAGAGCCATTGCTGTCTATCCTTTCCCCTCCCCAAAACACCACTGAAAAATTTCACTGAAACCAACATTTTCCCATTCAACTGCTGATTTCAAAAAATGCTTTGTTTGTGCAGAATTTGCCCAGCCAGCAGACTTTGACCAGGGATCCCCACACAAATGAGGACACTTTGGATTTGCAGCAGGTGCCTCCTGGCTCTGCAGGAACTGTTGTGGCTCCTGGAGAACGTTTGGGACCATCTTTATCAGATTTGTGGAACCATGGGCGGGGCAGATTATGCACCAACAGTGACAAAGTGAGGCTGAAATAAAGGAGTACCAGAAAATGGAGGGACAAGGTAATTCAAAGGGTCAGAAACAAAATCCAGAGCACCTTTCATGTGGGTGAGTCCTGTCTGTGCCAAGAAGCTCTTAACAACTGCATTTTCACCAAACCTTGTTCACAGAGTTTCCTTCAATACTATACAGTGATGAAGGTTAATTTTGTACTTTGGACAGTTCTGATGAGGAAGATGCTAGCCAAGGACAACAGGGGTGCTTGAATTAAGTCAATTCTGTGCTTAAGTCTCATTTTAAGCATCAGAAGCAGCTCTATATACCTGCACTGGGAGAAAAATCTGTTTTCACTACTTGTCCCAATGGATATTTTGCCAGTCACGTCTCAGTTTGTTCACACTGAGAATGTCCCCAAAATGGGGTTTGCTGTGGGTGCACTCATGGGCTGGGGAAGGACAACACCATGGAAAACAGCTTGGCACTGTTCTCTTTGGATCAGGCATTGTATTTTTCTTGGGAACCTGGATAGAAGAGGCTGCAGGGCGTTTTCCTCATCCTGTGGCTCCTTCACACTTGGAGATGGATTGAGAAGCAGGCCCAGTCCTGCTCATCACCCTGCTGCCAAGCAGGAAACGTGCTGGAAAATACAAGGAGGCTTTTGCAGAGGAGGAGATGTCTCCTTTCAGACACTTGAGGGGATCATCCAGAGCTCCCAGTGTGGTTCCTGTGGCACAGAAGCTCTCAGCATCACTTCTCCCCTTTCATGGGGCTCTTGCAAGCCCAGCCACGGACACACAAGAACCCAACTGGTGCAAGTGCTTTAGGAGCCCAACAGCTACCGGCCACACAGGCTCCCTAATAAAATCAGCTGGGAAAAGAACTCTGGAGGTTTCAAGAGCCCAGTAACTGAGCTCCTCAGATTTCAGCACACAAGAGTAGCTCTTGGAGAGGATGCTGGTAGCAGAGCAGGTGAAGGGGTCCCTCGGTGCACGGGGAAGGGATGGGAACACCCACGGAGTGCCTCGCAAAAGCAGCTCTGGAGCTCCTCCAGCCCGCGCTGGGGCTGTCCTCGTGCAAGGCTATTCAGCTGTCACTTCCCACTCAGAAAAGCTCTGAATCAGCCAACGCCTCGATGTGAATACCTGCAGGGATCCCTGATCCTCGGCGAGGGGAGGGAGGATGCCGGCAACGCGCGTTTAACGCACGTAACCAAGAGAGGGCTTAGGAATGTTAATTGGCTGTTAACAGCCTCAAAGAAGAAAAAAAACCCGAATCTCTTACCAGGACTTGCTGAAGGGAAAACCACACAGTGTGCACGAAGAAAAAAAGTGCAAATGCCAAAATTCCCAAGCTCAGAAAAGAGTGGTACAACTCTTAAGATTGACCCCGTTTGCCATATAAATTAAAGAACGTCTCCCCAGAGCTTCTGGTTCTCCTTCATGTCTGTGCAAGATGGAGTCTGGAGGGATGGTGCGTGTGCGCGTGTGTGTGTGTGTGTGTGTTCAGAGCAGCCCTGCACTTCTTTTCCTCCATCTGTCCACTGCTCACTCCTTAATGGCACAGTTAGCAAATGCACTCAGCACTAATTGTGCAGTTGCTGGTGCCCTCCACAGCTGAATCCAACGCAGATTTTCTGAGGAGCCCTGCTGGCACTCTGCAGCTGGAATCCAGCGATTCTCGAAGTTCACAACACATGGAATTTGGCAGGTGTCTTTATAACTACACACCTAAGGCTTCACAAACATCCCCACTCCTCTCCAAGACAATCTGTCCAATCTCCAGAGCATCGTAGCACGAGGACACTCCAGGGAAATACAGCCTTCCTGCTGGATGTGCTGCGAACAAGGAATTGGAAAAGCTTCCTTGCTTCCTTCCTTCCTTCCCCTCATGACAGCAACATGCTCCATCTCTGCTCCCACTGAAGTGGGTTTGGGAACCAAAAATCTGCTGGAAACTTCCAAATCAGCACAGCAACTATGCAAACATTGGCTATCTCTTGACTTGGCACACTGAGCCTGATCTTCCCAGAAATCCTTATTCTAGAAACCATTAAATATTCTGAAGTGCCTTCCTAGGAAAGAGTGATTAGCACAGGCTTGCTGCTGACAAGAGAGAGACACAGAACTCTGGAGGTGGAGACTGAAAGGTAAAGCTTGTAGAAAACCCTGAGAGAGCGGCCAGAGAGGGGGATACTGCAAGCGCCAGGAAAGAAATAGAGGCAGAAGAGGCCCATAAACCCACCTGGACACGTTTGTGAGAGTCACATGAGTATCTCACCTGAATTACTGCCTCCTGGGAAGATGCACAGCCAGGGAAACCATCTGATTCACTCAGCAGTAGTCTCACCATGCAGGCAGCATTGAGAAACCAGCCCAAAGGACACATTTGCCCCAGCACTGCACCCATGCTGCCCACCTGTGGTGCCATTGGATCGGCATCCCCACGTGCCGTGCAGGGACACCAGTGGCATCAGCTGGAGGGGTGCAGAGCACTGACAGCTCCCACTCAGCCCCCAGGACCTGCACAGCTGCACATCTTTGTCAAGACAGGTATCTCAGGGAGGGCTGTGAGCGAGGAGCTGATGCTGGGAGCCAGCTGGAAATCAGACTGGGAACCAGAGGCAGCCTCAGCCCAAAACCCAGATCAAATCCCTTCTGCAGGAAGGAGAGGGTGATCCAGACCCTGGTGGTGTCAAGCACCATCCGCCCACCTGCATGGAGCACAGCCAAGCACAGCACTATAGGTGACCTCACAACACCTGCATATTTACCCCCAAATTCAGGAGCACTCGCACAGCACAAGAAGCTCATTAAAGCCCTTCCTCACTGCACTGGAGCCTCTCCAAAACAGGTCCCAGGCAGCAGGAGAGGTCCTTCAACACTTCCCAAGGATTGCAAAATCATCCAGCCTGCACGGGTTGGGCTCTCTCCAGCTGTCCCTAACCCCCTGTGAGCACCCCAAGCTTCTGGTGACCACTGCTGTGCCTCTTTAATGCTTCTTTGAGCAAAGCTCCGAGCTCTGTCCGCAGAGACAGCAGCCAGCAAGTGCTCAGTGCAGCAGCAATAAACACAGGCGAGGAACACTCTGCCCTGTGTCCCTGCTGGGGAGGGTTTTCTTCAGCTCTCAATCACTCCAGCTAAAAAGGAGGGTCCCTCGGAACAAAAACATCTTTTCATTTGAGGGCAGGGGCAGCAACGAGCAGCCACAGTTCATCTGGAAGCCCGGAAACGGCTGAGTAAGACGCTGTGGTGTTTCACAAGACCCCTGTCTCGCATCCTTCGCTTCCCAGGTTGTTTGCATCCCTTTGTTCTGAGATGAGCTCGCTGGGACGCCCGTGTGCGCTGCAGGCACAGACACCCAGCGCAGCAGCCCGGCCCTGGCACTTCCAGCTCCACCTGCAGCAGCCAGCACAGGGCCAGCCTGGCTTGGGCAGCCTGGATCCAGCCCAGCGCTCTGCTCCCATCACCTGAGCTCGCCCGGATTTCTCCAGCTTGGCTCAGCGCTGTCTGGTGCTGTACAGATGCTGCTAAAGGCCAGAAGCTGCTACAGCATTTTAGAGAAACCAGAGACCAAGAAACAGCACCTCCATCCACCTGAATCCAACTTGCTGTTTGCCACCTACGTAGAGAAACAGCCCTGGCTGGCAGCGAGGGGTGTGTAGCAGAGGAACCACGCAGTCCTGGGCTCCTGAGCACGGAAATGTTTGTGCTCACCCCGCCAAGAGGCACACGCTGGCTCGTCCCTGCAAGCACACAGGCACTGTACAAGCCATAAACAACCTTCCCGTGAATCTGCCACACACAGGAGGTACGAGGCACACGTGATGGTTATCAAATGTCTTGTCTGCAGCTCTGCAAGGGATGCCAGCAGAAGAAGACACTCGGAAGCAGAGGCACCAGGCAAAGAAATGAAAGGTTCAGATCAACATGTAAATCTTGGGAGCAAGCCTTAGAGTGGATTTCTTCTGTAAGTTGTTCTGCGGGTAACGAAGAAATAAGGTCTGTGCCCAACTCCCAGCCCAGCTTTAATTTTCCAAAATGTGAAGCCGCTTGACAGTTTTTCCTCATCAAAACAAAATTAATCCAAGTATTGCATCTCTCTACTCAAAAACACATCCAGAGGGACTGTAGAGTGATTCACACCCACAACTGCTATGGGAAACCGTTTGCACTCGTAGTGTAACAAGCCAACACTGATTCACCCACATAATTACAGGCAGACACTGATTCACAGCTACTGCAACTGCAGACAGACTGACTCACAATCAAAGCAACTGCAGACAGACTCAGGCTCACAATCACAACTGGAAACACAACCGTGCTGACAATGTGCACGGTTCAGTGTGCCTGCAATTCCATGTACACAGCAACCCCTGGAAAACCGGCCAGCAGTGCAAACCCTGCCCACCAAGCCCCGCGGTTTTTGGCTGGCGCTTTGACCTTCACCCCAGAGCCATCTTTCCTCGCTGATGGAACAATCCCCACGCCTCCACAGCCATCCCTGCCCTGGAATTCCCCGCAGGAGCCCAGCACGACCGTCAGAGCCTGGCCCCAGACTGAGCCACACGAGGCACACAGGCACGGCGAGTGTGGATGGTGCAAGGCATCCCTGTACATCGCTCTGGTGCCACACACGGCTGCGCTGCCTCCGTGCTTCCAGAATATGAGTAAATGCAAGCCAAGTATAATACATTTAGCCCATGGGCAGAGGAGATGGCAAAAGACTCACCACTGGGCAAAAGCCTGAAAAGCTGGATTATTTACTACACTCTCTGGCTGGGTATGTAATTATGTCAGTGTTCAGCCTGGGTATTGTGCTACTTTTTGTAAACAGTTGGCAGGAATACTCTGACTGAGATGAGGGGCTGGGCTCTGTCTCCAGCGTTGAGAGAAGCAGGCTGAAGAGGACATGGTCTACTTAGACAAAAAGAAACTGAGGTGAAAGAACACATTAAGCAGGAAAAGGCAAAGGAGAAGCTGGGAGTGAAGTGGGACAGGTGGCAGTCTACAGACAAAGGGAGAGGAAAGCAGAAAGAACAGAAGGAGAAAAGATCCATGATGCAGACTTGTGATAAGAAGCCCCAAAGGAGGGAGAGCAGCAGTCCCCGGTGCCGAGGGTGTCTCGCAGCAGTGCAGACAATGCATCTGTGCCTCCCCACGCGCCGGGCTCGGCCGCACACCGAGAACCAGGAGGAGATTCCCGGGGAAAGGACACAGCAGCCTCCAGGCCAGCGTGTGCCCAGCGCCCAGGGGCAGCCGCAGTCCCTCCAGCTGCTCGGAGCTCTCTCAGAAAGGAGCAGCAGGGTCAGGCTCCAGCATTCCTGCCTCTGTGCACTGCGGGGCACCCGGGCGCAGGCTGAAGGGCAGGCTGCCCAAACTCCACCGGAACAGCAGCACCTCACAGCCCCTCAAAATCCCGCACCCTCCAGGGCAAGGAAAAAGTTGAGAGACAGACTACAGAACGGAGGAGACTTGCCTGAACCACAAGTAGCATCTTCTAGTTGTGGGCTGGTCCTGCCTCAGCACCTGCTGTTTTTCTTCCCTGCGCTCCCCAGAAGGGCACTGAGGGGATGGAGCAGCGAGGGAGCAAACCTGCTTTGCTGTTGCCATCAGAACAACTCGGGTGAGCGGCCACTGGGAGCTGCTCTTGCCAGCCCACGGCAGCGGGAACCTCACCAGAGGGTCCTGGTTCTCTGTTTCTGTCTGGGGACGCTGCTGCATTTGCAGCCAGTCAGCAGCAGATTCGAGGGAGACACTACAGATGCAACTGGCCGGGGAAATGAACTATTTGTTCAATTGTACTTCTGTTGTCCAGGCGAGAACCATTCTGGCAGAAGGCAGAGCGAGGAACAATGGATAAATGTTGCAGCGGGGACTGTCTGCCACTTAACTGCATTAGGCTATTCCTATTTAACGATCCGTATCTCAGTCCTAGTAACTCTGGGAGAAGGAGAACAGACCTAAAGCCCTTTTCCCCTCTCCCCTCACACCAGCCTCAGAAGCTGCAGCCCCCAAAACTCCTTTCCCTCCCCAGCCCAACACAGCATCTGTTCCCGTTAGGCCTGGCTGCAGGATTCAGGGGGAAATTTGACTTCGCTTTACTACACCCTTCTCCCCGCTCAGCCCTTCCCCTGCATTCCCCGTCCGGTCCAGCCAGGGGGGCTCAGGATTGTCCCCCCCCCGGGCATTTCTCCCCGCAGCCGCTGTCCCCGGGCGGGCGGGCTGGGTGCCCCGGGGCACGGCTCCGCTCGGACCGACACGCGCGGGAGTTGCCGCGGGAGCGGGGATGCTCCGAGCCGGCGGCCGAGCCCTCCCTCCCCGCGTCGCTCCGCCTGTTGTCCACCGAGCCCCAGACAATACCGGGGGCCGGCGCAGCCCCCGCGGCCCCATCCCATCCCATCCCCGGCCCGGCTCCGCGCTGCCCCCCGCGCCCGCCGGGATGCGCGGGGAGCCCCGGGAGAGCCCCGGGGGAGCGGGGACGCGCCCGCCGCCCGCCNCCGCCGTGCCGCCCGGCCGGGGCTGCCTGTGCCGCCTGCGCGCTGCTCCGGCCGCGGCGAGCGAGGCAGACAGCGAGGGAGGGAGGGGAGCAGCATCCCCCCGCCTTCCTCCTCCTCCTCCTCCTCCTCCCCGCGCCCCGGAGGAGGGTTTACCCACCCGCTTTGTGCCGAGCCGCCCGCCCCGCAGCGTAGGCAGCGGGGACGGGTCGCTGTCGCTGCCCCGGTTTGGGGCCACCTCCCCGAGCGATGGATGCTCCGGGGTCCTCCGCCCAGCCCCGGCCTCAGAGCACCGCCATCCTTTCGGCGCGGCAGCATGAGCGGAGCGGGGCCGGCTGTCCCTACCTGTTGAAGGGGGGAGCTCCTCGAGGCGCGGGTGCTCCTGCCAGGAGGTGGGCAGCACCCCGAGCTGCCTCCACGCTGCCAGGCCTGGCCGAATCCCGGGTCCGCCGCCGGGGCAGGGAAGTTTGGCCCACGGCTTGGGCTTGCCGAGGCTTCTATCGCAACAAAACGATAGGCAGAGGGGAGCAAAGGCGGGGAAGGGGAGAGGAGGAAGAGAGGGTAAAATTCAGCAAGGAGCAGGCAGCGAAGGCGAGGGCAGGAGAGGCGTGGGAACGCAGGGATCCCAGAGGAAGGGCTGGCCAGAGCTGGCTGGGCTCGGGGAGGTTTTGCAGAAGCACACGGCGGCGAAGCTGGGAAGGCGAAAGCTGACAGTAAGGCACACTCAAAATATATTGTCCCTGCAGAGCTCTCGCTGTTCAACACGCACCGCAGGGCTCAGCCGCAGTTGACTCCAGGTACAGAACCCTCCATCTCTGAGGGTGTGGGGTGAGCCAAGGGAGAGCGCTGCAGGCTCTGCTGACCACCCCAGAGCTCCTCTGGAAAATGCTCTTGGTTTTGAATACTTAAAATAACACGGAAACATACTCCAGGACAAGGGCCCTCAAGGCATGGGTGATTAAATCCAATTTAACTGTCAGTTCTCTGCACCGAGGTATTAGAAAATGACACAGTTCTTGCTTCCAGGAGAAAGTTAGGGGCAATCACAGTTCTACCTCATCCAAGCAGACCACAGCCATCCTGACTTGGGTGAGATGGGAGAATTTATCATGACATTCCTGGACAGTAGGAACGGAACCTCATCTCTCTTTCAAGGCCAAATTTTCTCTCCCTGTGATCTGAGAATGGTCTTTACTAGTCCGTGTATCCAGATGTGTCTGTAAGCAGCAGGTTAAATGCCAGTAGAGTTCTGCTTTCCTCTGCTAGGCAGGGTCCACAGGCAAGATCCTGAGGAGCTCTGAAGATCAAGGTGTAGAACAAAAACCGGTCACTGCCCCCACAGTCAAACCTGACGTGTTTTAAACCAGAGCAGGAGACATCTTCAGTGTTACTGCAACACTTGGCTCGCTTACAGGAACTCTGAACCACCGCAAACCCTAATCAAGATGGGTTTATCCAGCCCTCAGCATCACATCCATCCCCAGAAAACTGAGATTAAATACTCACAGGACAATTTTGCAGTAGCAGCAAGACCTTCCATTTGTTATTTTCTGTCCTCTGAAAAATATTTTGCCTGAGCAGCAGAGATCTAACTTTAGAGATCTTGTGTGGACAGCCAACATCTTAATTGTCCTTAGACTGCTCACACATGAATGACAGCACCCAGTGCATGGTGTAGGGATGATGCCATTTTTAAAAAGTCTGTTTCTGCTTTGAATTCCTCCTGCCATGATATAAAGCATCACTCAAGAAGACAGCTGTGTGTGCATGCCGGCAGAGGAGCTTTTTGCTGGTCTCCAAAACTGGGACAAATCATAGGATCATAGGAAAACTCATACTGGAAGAGATTTCAGGACATCAGCAGCTAATCCAGTGTCCTACTCAGGGCATGGTCAGCTCAGGAAGAGCCCCGTGAGCAGCACAATAGTTCTTCACATGGAATTCCTGCTTCCATCCACGTTTCCTCCAAGCCACCTCTTCTGCTCCTCATTTATATGCTTGTGAACAAAAGGGTGTTGGCAAGGGAACAGGAAGAGCCCGGAGGGAGTCCCGAGGCACAGCCATTCCTTTAGCTAAAGCCCCAAGGATCTGGCCCACCATCTTCCCAGTGCGAGGTGGTGCTGCCCTGGAGAGCACGCCAGGGTGACCACGCCCAGACGGGAGACCTGGCCTGCTCAAGGACATTGATGGCCTTGAGGCTGAGAGCAGAAATCATCCTAATACTTGTTCTTCCTCTTTTCCAGACTGATTCAGCTGCTGGCATGAACTGCCTTGGATGTGAGGAGAGGCATGAAACAGAATCAGCGAGACAGGCATATCCGGAGACAGAAGTGACTCAGGATTCTAAATGGCTCGTATTGAAGAACATTCCAAGATTTACACATTTAAGCACTGCTATCAACAGTCAGAGGCACTGAAAACCCTGCTTCTCTTGAGGCCTGTTCT
Source organism: Bombycilla garrulus (assembly GCA_013400315.1). Taxonomy (NCBI): domain Eukaryota; kingdom Metazoa; phylum Chordata; class Aves; order Passeriformes; family Bombycillidae; genus Bombycilla; species Bombycilla garrulus. Next base: position 49,860 of record VXBU01006987.1, read on the forward strand.
TCCACAAGCAACAGTCATACACACTTCCCCAGGAGCAGCATCTCTGCCCTGAAATGCCTTCAGCAAACGCTGCCTCCCCTGCTGAGAGGTCTCTGACACTGCCAGCAGCCTGAACGAGTCTTGGGCCTAAGGCCCTTTATAGGAAGAGCTTTTCCAAGAATGTAAAATTCAAGTTGAATCACTCCCCTTGTAACCACATGCCAGGTTCTTCCAAAGGTGGGGAAGAGACTGACAGGAGTGAGACAGAAAAGAAAGCAGCACATGAACAGTGAGCTGCTAAGGGCAGAGCAAGAGGTGCAGCCCCTAAGAATGGTGCACCTCCCAAATCTGGTCCGTGCATGTAAATTTTGTAACTCTTTCTGCCCCTCCAGATGTGCTGATCCACACATGATCAGCCCATGCAAATCCTTGGCAGAGCACCCATGCACCACAGCAAGGTCTGCTTCCAGCTGCCAAACCATCAATCAAAACATCCACCAAAGCCCTCCTGGACTAGAGAGGCTGTGCCAGAAATCCCAGAAATCTTCATGCCCCTCATGACTTGCTCACCCCACCTGTTAGCTCTGCAGAGACATCAAGGGAGGCTGTGGAAATCTTCCTTTATCCCAGCCAGTGCTGGAAACCAACTGACCCATAAGGGAGGGGAGTGCTCCCACCATCTGGACAGTGCATGATGCTGGAATCAAAGACAGAAGGGCTGTCCAGCAGTAGCACAGGAGGGGTTTGGACAGCAGGGGATGCTGTCAGGACAGAAGGAAGAGGCTTTGGCCAGGGAAGCAGGCATTAGGCAGCTTAAGAAGTCCAAGTTTAGACAACCTTTTCTCTGGGGGGTATGGGTAGTGTTATCAATATCTAGTTGTAATTGCCTTGAACTCTGCTCTATTCAGAAGTAAAGGTAACCCTCCATTAAGAGTATCAGTCTCTGTGGATGCATTCATCAATTTAAGAGACATAAAAACATCTTGTGAAACCTGTAAGCAATTATCTTTTAATGCATCTCTCCATCATAAGGCTTTAATTTCTTTTTTAAACTATCTAACCTCCCCGTCTCTGCCTTTACCTGCTCGAGCAACTCCCTGAACTCTGGCACAGTCCAGGAGCTCATGGCTTTGAGGCAAAACCTTTCGTATGGTGATCAAGGTTAAAGCGTGGCTGTCACAATATTACTGAAGAGTAATCTCTCAAAATGGAAGTACAGCAGCCTGGGAATACCTTGCTGACAATTAGCAAAGCCTTTCCCTCCCATCAACCTGCTCAACAAGCCAGAATAAAAGTCTTCTTGCTTTTAGGTCCACGCTGCAATGCCCTTGAACTGAATGGAATTGCAGATTTCAGCCCTTCAGCAGCAAAGCAGGAGGGTCCATTCTGCAGGTGCAGCTTGGAGCGAGAGTTTAGGGACGTGCAGGACACACAGCTCTCGGGGACAAAGCCAGGCCATCCCCATTCCTCCCACCCTACATCCAGGGAAGCTGGCTGCAGCTCTGCTGCGCCAGGCACGGCTGACCTTCCCCAGCGCTGGAAGTCAGGAGGGCAGGTGCTGGGAGGGACATGTCCCAGTAACACCTCCCACAGGGGCACTGGGAGGCGCAGAGCCGCTCCAAGGACGAGAGATCATCAGCGCAGGGAGGGCGCTGCAGTTACAAACGTCCTGCTGGGGTTCAGGCACTCGCCTTGGCACGGAGCAGCTGGCATGTGGAGAAAACAGGACCCAGCGCTGGGCACAGCGGAGGCCTTTGTGCCAGTCCTGTGTGAGGGGTTTCTGCAAGCTGACATCCACTTCAGAGGCCTCTCCTGCTGCCAGGGAAAGCAGCCAGCCCGCAGACAGGTGGCCAGAACAAAGATTCTGTGCCCTTCCCTGAGAGCTGCTGGTCACTCACCGCCAGGAGCACCATGATGATGTCGTGCTTCCCAAAGAGCTGGGAGAGGAGGGCTCTTTTCTCCCATTCCCTTCTACTCTGAAAGCACCCACGGACAGCTCGACAGCCTTACAAACCAAACTCTTGTGCCACTCTCCTGGTGTCACCTCCTGTCTCTCCCTCCCCACGTGGCAGCTGCCCCTTCTCCCCACCCGCCCGCTCTTTGCAACCGGAGCAGCGTCAGAGCCGGCTGCTGCCGGTGCTTTATTAGCCCATCTCCATGGCAACTCGCCTCCAGCTCCGCTCGGAGAGACCCCCGGCTCCTCTCCGCCATAAATCAGCCGCCCGCCTTCATCCTTGCTCGGCCGCGGGGTCACGGCTCGCCCCGGGTGCCGCCGGCCCGGCCTCCCGGCTGGGGCTGCTGTTTGCCGGCTGTGGCACCACGTTTTCACCCCTGGAGCAGAGCCTGACATCCATCCACAGAGGCAACACCCGGAGCTGCTGGTTTGGAGCCACCCATGGCAGCCAGCACGGGGCTGGAGCTGGGCTGCCTTCGGGCAGGGAGCAGAGCGCAGGGACAGCCCCACGGCAGCACCGGGCTGAGGGACAAGGCACCATGTCCTTCCCCTTGGGAAGGCAGCTGCTGCCCCTCCGTGTCCACGGTGAAACCCTCAAAGCCTGCCCTGAGGGGACAGAAGCCACCCAAAGTGCTGTGCCCTCCCTGGTGTCCCAAAACTGCTCCAGAGCTGTTTGAGCCCAGCACAGCTCAAAGCAGGCGACTACAATCTGCTGGTCCCCACAGGAACAGACTTTGCGCACACACTTTTTCCTCATGGAAAGGTGCTACAGGATATGCTCTTTTCACCCTCTCAAACACACAGCAGAACCTGTTCTTGCTGGTGAAACTCCCCCTCTAAACCTCAGAAAATGGGGAGAGCTTTTGCTTTGCATCCCACGTGTTATGCAGATTGTCACTTCATCCATAATTCCAAGCACCTGATAATGCTGGGACTAAGCCCTGGCAAGACAAATATGAAGGTGGCTCCTGCCACCAGAAGTTCAGGCAACTGAAGAAGCAGCCTGGCAAAGTAAGTGAGAAAAATGATCATTTTCAGAAGCTGTTGGGGCACTGCAGGCTGTGCTGGTGAGAGGTGATGGGCTAATGGCACAGCCATCCAGTGGCTCACCTGAGGTCACTCACAATCCACAACCAAACATGCACTAGCGGAAAAGATGTTTTCTCCTGACCTTTCCACATTCCCTGAGAGGAACTGATCGATGTATCTACAGATACACAATCCTGAGGAATGCTTGCAGTGTCTCTACACAATCTTTGTTGCCTTAAATGAAGGTTCCAGTGTATCTGAGGGTTTACCAGTAGCTTAGACCTGCTCAAGGAAAGGCAGCAATGACCACTAGGATGGCTGTAAATCTTGATTTCACACAGATGCTCAACATGCATACCCAGACAACACCTCACAGAGCTAAAAATCCCTTCCTGCGAGGAACTGCAGAGCTCAAGGGCTGTGTCTAGGCAGATCCTGCTAAAGCACGCAGAGAGCTGGAGTCTCGTTTCTATGACAAAACGTGTCATCCAAATCTCCAGAAGCCAGGTCCAACTACATGGAGAAGTACCAGAGCTCTTTTAGCAGGGGGAGCTGTCTCTCGAAATTCAAAAGCTATGTGCTGGCAGTGGAACAAATTCATAAAAGCTAATGGGCCTGAAAGAGACTGTATTTGTCCTGCAGTCCCTTGGCAAGAGCAAAAATAAACCTGGAGAGAAAGACCTGTTCACATACTCCCTGTTCTCTGTTCTGCAGCTACAACAGCAGCATCAGTTCAAAAATCCCCCTGTGGAGTCATAAGGTTTTTGATGTCTCAGCATTTCTATTTCTAATGTTGCACATGCTTGTCAACTCCAAATATTCTTAAACAATTTAGATACCTAACACCTAAATCAAGTGCTTACAAAGGCTGGCTTTGAGAGTCGCTGTTTGTGCTTGGTTTTTCTCTGATCCAGGGTCCTCCTGAGTTTTTCTCTGCACCCACAAAGCTGTGAACTCAATTTTTATTCAGAAGGAACTGAGTGGCATGGAGCCAAAACCTAGAACTTGAAACAGGGCCAGATATGAGGAGGTTCACACTAAAAATTGCTGGGGTTGACAACGCCAGCTGAAGTGTTTGGAAAATGCCCTCTGTTCATGTTTCATGCAATATGTGATACCAGGTCGTTGCTCCAAATACTCACTTCAGCTTTCTTTGGCAACTCAGAGGGGACCCTGGTCTCATCCTAGCCTGATAAACTGAGCTCAGTTTACATCAGCAGCCTTCTGGCACAAAGATGCTGCTGAGTTTCGGGTGCAAAGGCCATTGGGAGAATAAATCTGCAGGGAAGAGTGAACTGTGGTGCACTAAGGACCCAGCACATCTGAACTCTGAGTGTATTTCTCTCCAAACAGCATCTCAGGATCCTCTCCATCAGGCAGGAGAGTCACCCATGCAGTGTGCCTGCCAGCAGCAGAGCAGAACATTCCCAAAGACCTCAGCTGAACCTGCTCCTTTAACAAGAGCTCGAAATGTCACCACGCTGCCTGTGCCGTGGTCCCTGGGAGGATTCAGATGTTGTCACGTTTGGTGAAGTTTACAGGGAGCACAGGAAGGCTGAGGACACGCCTAACATCAAGTGAGTTTTATCAGCTCTAATTAGCTGAAAAAAACCCAGCAGAGACCCAGGTAGGAAGAGATCTTCATGATATGAAGGTGGCTGCAAGGGCCAGGCCACCCTGATGGAAGCTGAGGCTGACCCAGCAGCTCAGTGGTTAAAGAAAGGAGGAACTTCTTGATGCCCTGGAGGGGCTCCCTAGAACAGAGGCTGGACAGAGACAGAAGAATAAAGAGGGTGTTTATTAAAGGCCTTGAACAGGAACACCTTGGGCAGTCAAAATCCTCACAGAGGCTGCACCCAAGATGCACATGGTCATGAGTTTTTTGGGCAGATAAAGTTTGGTCTATTTGCATATCAGTGGTTCATTCTCCGATTACAAATTCAGGTAATGAAGTCACATTCTCCCAGTTTGCTTCCCCCCAGTTATTATTCCCAATAAATAAATGCTTTTATTTCTACTTTTTGGGGCCTGAGGCTGTGATGGTGACCTTGATTCTCAGGCCTGGATGGATTTTTGTCTGACCAAACTGTGAGGAGAGCTCACTAACACTCTGAGTGGAGTTCAGAGCTCTACACTAATGCAATGCAGGATCTGAAAAATATAAAAGCTAAAACTCAAGGCATCATTCTCAGAAATGGTTTGTGTGATAGCCTCATCCTGGCAGAAAGGCACAAAAAAAAGGAGCAGTTCAGAGCCCCAGGACTCTCCTGTTGGCACAGCTCCTCATGCTGCACCATCTGACAGCTGGTGCCAGGGCTGGGGGACTGGCTTAGCCATCACTCCAGCTCCCAGCCGTCCCTAAATTCCCCAGTCTCTGGAGCACACCCAGCCACGTGCAGCAGAGGCCCCAGCACCAGTTTGCTGCCAGAAGTGGGCCAGCACCGAGGCGGGCACGAGGCTGTGGGTGCCAGGGCGGGCAGCTGGCACTCCTCCCTGGCACAGAGCATGGGAGGATCCAGCTGGAGCTGGGACTGCAGTGCACAGCTGATTGGCAGAGCTCTCCCGGGGCCTGCCTGCTCCAGGAGCGGCGTTCGGTGTAAGCAGGTCACGGACAGACAGCCAGGGGAGTCGCGCACTTGGTGACACGACAGAACAGCTCTGCACGGGGCATGGAGACAGACAGAGGTTCTGCTGCTCTCAGGGCCTGACAGTGGGACGTGGAGCCTCTGGAAATGCCTCAGCCAAGCAGGAAAACACAGACCCTGGGACACTCCACATGAGGGAAGAGATGCTGTAACTTCCCGCAGAGCAGCAATACTCACAGCAGGCCGGGCTGTGTGATCCAGAGCAGCCCTACGCAGCAGGAAGCCCTGAAGCTGGTTGGGCTGTGTGCTTCCCCCTCCACAGCCCAAAGCCCAGCAGCATTCAGGACTGGGAAACTGAAACCAGCAACTTCTCCTATGTCTTCTCCCTCCCACACCAGCTGAAAACAGTTTGAATAAGACAACATTGGTCAAAAGGCACCAAAGACTCAGGTTAGTTGTTTCCAAAGACTCAGGTTAGTAGTTTCCTTTGTGTGAGGAGGTGCTGGGCTATTCTGGTGACTGCACAGCAGCAGGCAGAATGATTTGGGCTCCTGGCTCCGAGTGAGCCCCAGTGCTGATGGAATTCACCTGCAGGGCTGCACTTGGGCCCAGCAATGGAAAAAGCACCATGCTGCAGCATCTGAGCACCAAATTTTGCAGGATTTACCAGAGTGAGCTTTACTTTGTTCCAGCTGATAGGAGGGGAGAGGATAATAATGGCCAGGATCCCTTCAGCTTCCCCCAGTCCAGGGCTCCTCCTGTCTGGGAGCCAATGCACACACCACCCTCTTGATTTGTAATTAGTGGAATAAGAATGCTCAGTCAGCTGGGAAATCTGCCTGAGTAAATGACATCCTCAAGTGCTTTCTAATCCGAGGAAGGCGGCCTCTCACTTCACTGAGCTAATGTGCTGCAGTGGGGGGCACCAAAATTTCTCCTGTGGCCCCACATGCACCCAGGAACAATTCTTCAGCAAAATCTTCATGCCAGCAGCCCCAGCTGGTCACCTGGGAGTAGCTGCTAGGTCCTGCCAACAGTTTGTGTCAGTAATTAATCTGCCTCAGCCCCACAGGATTTGCTCCCTCCTCAAGGCAGGAACTGTTTAAGGAGCGGTCCAGGCAGAAAGGACTCGAGGGTCAGGGATATGGGAGCTACAGAAAGCCCAGAGCAGCTCCAAGGGCAGCAGCAGTGCTATTTCTGTGGGACAGGACTTGAGAAGGGACAGAACAGAGGTTATGAGTCAAGGCAGAAGCTGCACAGCACCTGGCAAGTGACACACCAGAATATTAACTAAAATAACCCTCTGCCTCGTCTCTTCTAAATTCAGGTGCACAGGGGAATCCATCAAGGTAATTTATGGTGTGTAGCTCCTGCAATGCCAATCAAAGGAAGCCCAGAGTAACAAGTGTGTTAAAAGGGACCTCATTGATCACTATCTCCACAAACACCGGCTTAATTCCTTCAATCCTGGTTAATCAGGCTGCTTTGTTACTTTTCCTGCACAAAAGATCAGTGGGAAATATTAGGCACTAGCTGTGCAACCCCCAGAATGCTTCCCTGGTCTGGAGGAGGCATCTGGTGATGTGGAACATCTCAAAGGTCCTCACAGGGCCCCACACAGAGCTTGTCAGTAGGACAGGGTTTTGGGGGTTTTTTTTTCCCCTCTTCCATAAGTGGAAATTTCTCCGCATGCAAACCACCAAGATTTGATGAAAACCTGACAATTAGCAGATGCAGAGATGATGATTAGGAAGGCAGAGAGAAAAGAAGGAGCTCTGCTAAATTCCAGGAGCCCACAGTCCTGTTCCACAGAGGGAGCAGGCTCACGTGTCCTGCCAGGAGCAGCAGAAGGGACCTTGCTCTGTGGATTTGCAAACCTGGATCCACCCAACGTGTCAGGAGTGTGGCAGGAAAAGAACCTCTCCAGCAGCTTCCCTTCCCACCTTCTGTTTAACAACACAAGCTGGGTTTCCCTGGGTCTGATATCTTTTTGCTCTTTATTTGCCAAGGAAGCCCCTCTGACCTTTCTGCGTGGACTGATGTGCTGCTGCACTGCTGTGAGCTGGGACACCCTGGCAAGCTGGAAAGGGATGGGAGAGCAGGAGGTAACGCACAGATCAGGACTAGATCTGGTCTTATTAAATATAATAATTACCGATCTGGAAGAGGGAATAAGCAGCGCATTAATTAAGTTTGAAGAGGATCTGAAACAGAGGAGCTGCCAACGACAAAATTGAAAAAAATTATATAAAGAGGAGGGGAAAAAAACATCAAGTGGGAAGAAAGCAGAACCTATGAGAAGAAAAGACACTGAGGAGAAGCTGTGGGGGAAGGAGAAGGTTTGTCTCTGCTTCACCCCAACAGCCCCACAAGTCCTTTGCTTATTTCTATCTTTTTCCAGAAAGCCAAAGCAGCCCAGACAAAAAAAGCTTTGGCAAACCGTTGGAAGAAAGGAAGCCCTCCCATGGTTTTTACTTCAACACTATTAGGAAGGAATGGTGGAAGCTCTGTCCCCAGATGAGAAAGGTTTTACCAAAGAGCTGTTTTGTCAACCTGCAAAGATTCACCCAAATTCAAGCTTTTTCCTGCAGGGCATGGCAATAAAGTTCAGCAAGGCAGCCCTGCATTCAGCCCAACCCAATATAACTGCAAAATTTCACCCTTTTCTATTTTTTTTTTGAGGGGGTAGGGGTTTAGTAAAGCAGTCTCCAGATGCCAAAGAACCAAGGGAGAGGCATGCTACAGGAAAGCTTTTGCTGAGCAGCAGGGTAACCTGATGAAGCTACAACTTCTGCAGGACTCAGAGTCCAAGTGCTCACCCTCAGACAGGCATGGACTCACGCTCCTCAATCAAACTACAAAACAAAAGGGCAAACTTTCTCTGACCCAACCAAAAGTGGCAGCATTTCCAGCCTGCCTGTGGCTGTCTTCAAGCAGCTCCACATTATGCACTCCAGTGCAGAACACTCTGCTGAGGATTATATCTACATCCAAAGGTGATGTTTCAGCTGGCCCGCCCTGCGATTGCCAGTAGAATGACATCACCACTAATTAATCAGCCTCTGTACAGACATTTCTCAAATCCCCTGGATTCAGAGCACAGCAATTAGTCACATATCCCAGCAGGAACTGCCACCTTCCTTCTCACTTGCTCTGCTCTCCCATCCCTCCTGACACCCGTGCTCTGTGGCTGTGTTGCCGAGCCAACCCGAGCATCGATCCACGAGGAAAACGATCACATGGCAGTGCCTGAAGTCCATATCATTATCCCTGATGGAGTGTTGGCCAACAGCACTATTAGCAGGAGCAGAAATGCCAGGGACAAAGGAGCATGCATTTCCCACACTGCTGCGGGGAGCTGGACTGCACTCAGCCCCGAACCAACCTGAGTGCCCTTCAAAAAGCACACACTGAACGCTCACAGGGGGAATAAATCTGGTTTGGGTGGAACTCAGTGTTGGGGTGTGGTAGATCCTGAGTGCAGAGCTCACTCTTCCCTTACGATTTATCCTCCAGCACCTTTGTGCCAGGAGGTGCTGCTGCCTGGGGGCAGCTGTAAACTGAGCACAGCTGCAATGAGAGCAGGGTCTCCTTTGGGTCGACAAAGAAAGCTGAGGAAGTGTTTGGAGGGGCGGGAAGACCTGGAATAATTGAAAAGGACAAGAAGGGGTTCAGTGGCTGACAGCTCTGTCTGTGAGCACAAGGATTTTGGAGTTGGTGGGGAGGCAGGAGCAGCTCAGGCAAGGCCATACTGGTCAAATCCTGGGCCGAAAACACAGGACTTTGGGTCATAAAGAGCAGCCAGAGCACGTGGGGAGGGAACCAGAGCCCATAAACACAGCGATGGCCACAAGTGTCTGCTGCCAGCAGCCTGTGAAGCCTCTCCAGAAGCAATATCCACGAGGTCAGAGAGTCAAGCACAGCAATCAGGAGTGCCAGGATTCAGAGCAGCCCCGGTGCCCTCACACACAGAGAGAAGAGCAACAAATTACCAGAGTGTTTAATTACAGAATCCTGTTACTTCACCACAGCACCTCCAGCTCTTCCAGCCAGCCAGATGTGTGTGTCCCAGACGGAATTAGCACAGTGCAGGAGCAGCAGTTCCTGTTTACAGGCAGCTGCTATTTGTAGCTGATAACGAGGGACAAACAACAGCCAGCCATGAAGCTGCAGTAAGACAGAGGAGGCTCCTCTTGTGAGGGCACGTTGTGGGAGCAGGCGCTGCCTCTGGGCTTCACAGAAGGATTTGAGCCCAAGTTTCCACAGGGAGCCACTTTTTTTGGCTCCCAGAGGTGTAAGAGACATCCTGGGTCCGACTTGCAGGTGTGCCAGGCACCCCTTGCTCTTACTCAGAGGCAGAGTAAGAGATCCAGAACCCCCAAAGAACCCCAGAGTAAGAGAATCAGAAGCCCCAAAGAATCCCAGAGAACCCTCTGAGGTTGAATATTCCAAAATCATGACCCCAGAGATCTCCAGCTTGAGAGCCAAAAGCATCCAGTGCTCTCCTGCTTGAAGCTCTGCATGTCAATTCTCACAAATTTAAAGAGAGGCTAAAAATAACCTGTCTTCCAGTAGTGGTGGTGTGAAATTAAATTCATTACCATGTGTGAAGCACTCTAATACAATAGTGATGAGTACTACCGAGCAGAGGAGCAGATTGTACAACAGGGAAGAGAAAAAGCCCTAAAAGCCACATAGAATGCTCAGAGAGGCAGAGGTGCTGGAGAGAGGAGCAGCGGGGGTCACATAATTGGGCTGTATTGATGCATATGCTCAGCAAGGGGTGGGGTAAGGTAAGAGAGGCAGATTCAATTTTCATCTCCCTGAACTTCAGGCTTCACTGCTGAAACGTTTCAGTAACATCAGGATGCATACCAGAGAAAAGCCTGGCAAAGAACAGAAAGTTCAAAATTTAGGTAGGCAAAAAAAAAACCCAACCAAACAAAAAAATAAAAGCACAAACAAGAAGAACACCACAGGAAAACAAAAGCAAAAAAACCAAATGAACTCAAGCATCACAAAAGAAAACTTTTAGGCTAAAAAGACTAATGAAATCAAGGTAGAGAACACCAGATTTGCAGAAAAGCTCAGCTGCTGACAAGGAAGCACAACCTCTTGAAAAGGCTGATCTAAGCCAACTTCATTTACTCTAAAACCCTTGGCTGTAAAAGAAAAGATATCCAGAGTGTAGAGGTCAGGGGAGAGGAACAGTGGGCAAACAAAAAGGTGGAAAGGCATACGCATGAAAACAGGGCTGACATGCTAAAAGTTCTGTGAGAGCAGACTCCAGCCATCCTAAAAACCAGTGCAAGCACACCCAGCCAGCTCTGCTGACCCCTCCTACCCCTGCCACTCCAGGGAGCTCTCAGCACAGGCTCTGGGGAGGAATTTTCAGCCATCTGATGCCTTTGCCTGGCTCGGGTTCCGCAGCTGCGCCTTGCCCTGCAGCAGCCAGCTGGCCTTGGCCTCCAGCCCACAGCAGACACATCTGGAACAGCTGGGCACGGCCAGAGAGGATTCCTCACGTGGATCTAATATTCTGCATTCCATGGGTAGTTTTTGATGGGGAGGGAGGAACGGCCACACTTGTGGCAGCATTTGGGTGTGTGAAAAAGGAAGTTCACTCTCCTGGTAAAATGTAAAAGGTTTAATAAAAACACAACAGGAGACAGAAATAATGCAAAGGGTAACACAAGGCCGGGTGCCTTGGGGTCATACCAAGGAGCACACACTAACTCAGAAAACACTTCTTGAAATACATCGACATGTTGGATATTCATAAACCCTCATGCATCATTCAAAACACTCTTTTGAGTCCTCCCTACCCCCCCTGCACCACCCCCTTGTAAATCTTGTATTCATTATTCCTGTTATTCCTCTGCTTGGCTCCGTGGTGATGGGGGTGATCCATACCTGAGCTCCTGGTGTTTTCCATCCTATCTAGACAGGATGATCCAAGAACACAAGGAATTTTCTTGTTTATCTTTTACCACTCCTTGAACGAGTTCCATGAACAAAAAGCCCCTTGTCCCTATTTTTTTACATTACCATTTTATCCAACATCACATATACAGCATTCATGTTAATACTTGCAAAAATAATAATACAATATGCACTTGCAATAATACAATACCTTTCCTCTAAAAAAATAAAAAAAAATAAACAATTTTAATTTTAAAAATGTAAAATGAAACTTTCAAAAAAATGCTTTTTTTTCTGTAGGGTTTCATGTATTCATTATAAGGCCTCTATGAGCCAGACCAGCACTAAAAACTATGAATTTTCCAGAGGAAACAGAACAATCTCTTTCAGCTCTTTTCTCTTTTCACCTGAGTGACAAAGAAGTCAGAATATTTGAGCAAGTAGTTACTGCCTTAGTCCTGTTCTTCACTCCCATTTTGCCTGCTTGAAAAGCTATGAGGGGTTTTCACCACTTTGAGGGGAGTGGAAAGGCCTGGTAAGTCTCACATTAGAAGGTTAAAAAAATAAACCAGAACAAAAAAAAAGCTTTTTCAGGTGAAAATGGATGAGAAACCACTCATTTGAACCAGGTTCAACTCTTGTGCTAAGAAATTCCTCTTGAAAAAAAAAAAAAAGGACAAGAAAAGGAAAAGAGGGTTTAGTACTTGCTGCAAAAGATACTTTTTTGAACCTGTTCTGATAATAGCAACCAGTTTGCAAAGTAAAGGAACTGCAAAGGCAAACCTCAGAGCCTCGGGAGCCAGTGCTGAGTGCTGATTGATGAGAACAAGGAACAGTCCCAGCCCTGGCTGTGAGGGTGGCTCTAAGGAACACCCTACATCCATGGGAGCTGTTTTACAGCGGGATATCCCAGGGGCTGGGAGGTGACACAGCCTGCCCCAGTCCTTGCTGCTCTAACTCCTTTGGGTGAGCTGCCCTCAGCTCTGTGGTCCCAGCACGGGCAGGAGCTGGAGCTGCTGGAACCAGTCCAGAGGAGGCACCAGGATGAGCAGAGGATGGAGCAGCTCTGCTGGGACGAAGGGCTGGGAGAATTGGAGTTGTTCAGTCTGGAGAGGAGAAGCTTCAGGGTGACCTCACTGTGGCCTTGCAGTACCTGAAAGAGCCAACAAGAAACATGGAGAGAGACAATTGCCAAGGGATGGAGGGACAGGACAAGGGGGAATGGATTCAAACTGACAGAGAGCAGATTTAGATTGGATATTAGCAACAAATTCTTTATTGTGAGGGTGGAGCGGCACCAGAACAGGCTGCCCAGAGAAGCTGTGACCACTCCATCCCCGCAAATGTTCAAGGTTGCACGAGGTTTGAGCAAGCTGGGGTAGCAGAAGGTGTCCCTGCCCCTGGCAGGGGTTGGAATGAGACAAACCTTTCAGGTCCCTGCCAAGCCAGGCCATTCTATGGCTCTGTGGTGAGAACAGCTCCGCATTTTCCTGCAGTGCCAGGGGAAGTGAAACCACACCTGGGAAGGTGTTGGGCTGTGCAGGGCAGGTCCTCTTTGCTCCGTCACTGATTAGCAGCAGAACACCCTGTGCCAGGGGAGCTAGAAAGAGGCATCCCTGAGAGGGAGCTTGCAGAGGGATTCCCTCAGCTATTCACACCCCGAGAGCCTTGGCAAGGCTCACTCTGGAAGCTGCAGCAGTACAGATGCTGTGCAGGCTCCCTCTGGGCCTTTTAGGCAGTGCCTGACTCAAATGGAAATCAATGTCAGCCTGGAGTCAGCTGCTCCGGAGAGAAGAGCTCCGAGCAGCGCCAGCCAGGCCAGCCCGAGCCCGGGGGGCTGCCCCCGGCACTGAGGGGCTGTGTCCCCGGCACTGAGGGGCTGTGTCCCCGGCACTGAGGGGCTGTGTCCCCGGCACTCAGGGGCTGTCCCACAGGGCTCCAGTGGAGGAGCCGCATCCAGAGCGGGCTGGCCCCAGCAGGCGCTGCCACCACATGGCTCTGAGCAGCCCCGGCACCCCATGGGCAGCGAGTGTCTCACGGAGTATCCGAGCTGGAAGGAATCAAAGTCTAACTCCTGGTCCTGCACGGGACAGCACAAGAATCACACCGTGTGCCCGAAGAGCATTTTCCAAACCCTTGTGGGCCTCTGTGGGGCTGGTGCTGTGAGCTCTGCCCTGGGGAGCCTGTTCCAGTGCCCAAACATCCTCTGCATGAAGAACGTGTCCCTGATAGCAACCTAAACTTCCCCCAGGACAGGGCAGTCCATGCTGGGACTCGCTGTCCTCCAGAACAAAGCTGTCCCCAGGACAAGGCTGTCCGTGCCCGGCTCGCTGTTCCCTAGAACAGGGTAGTCCCCAGAACAGGGCTGTCCCCACCACTGTCCCCTATGTCCCCCAGGTCAGGTCTGGACAGGGCAGTCCGTGCCGCTGTCCCCCTGTCCCGCTGTCCCGCTGTCCCCCTGTCCCGCTGTCCCCCTGTCCCCGTGTCCCATCGTGTCCCTGCGCGTTCCGCGGGGTCTGGCGCCCCCTGCCCGCCGCGGGGGGCAGCGGCCCCGGCCCCGCCGCAGATCGCACCATGGAGAATCCATCAAACGAGTCCGAAAAAACCCCCGAGATCACCGAGTCCGGCCTCGGATGGATCACCAGCTTGTCAACCAGACTGTGGCACCGAGTGCCACGTCCAGTCTTTGCCTAAACAACTCCAGGGATGGCGACTCCAGCACTCCCCTGGGCAGCCCATTCCGATATCTCATCACCCTTTTTGTGAAGAAATTCCTCCTGATGTGCAACCTAAACCTGCCCTGGCACAGTTTGAGATTGTGTCCCCTGATCCTGTCGCTGTTCCCTGGGAGCACAGCCTGACCCCCTGGCTGTCCCCTCCTGTCAGGAGCTGTGCAGGGTGACGAGGACACCCCTGAGCCTCCTCTTGTCCAGGCTGAGCCCCCACACCTCCCTCAGCCTCTCCTCACGGGATTTGTTCTCCAGACCCTTCCCCAGCTTTCCTGATTCAGCAGCTCAATGTCCTTCGTGAGCCGAGGGGCCCAGAACTGGGCACGGGACTGAGCTGTGGCCTCAGCACAGGGGACAGCCACCGCCCTGGTCACACTACTCGTGACGCAAGCCCGGTGCCACAGGTCTTCCTGGCTTACCTGGCCACACCTGGCTCATGTTCAGCCCCTGCCAGCCAGGCCCTTCTCTGCTGGGCCACTTCCCAACCACTCTGCCCCAAGCCTGCACAAGGCTTTTTTTTTGGGACAGGCCCCTCACAGCCCCAGCCCACTGACAACAGCAGTGACCTGGGCATGCAAAACCACATATTTACACATTTATACCTGCAGAGAAGTGATGGAACAGCACGCAGGGAGCTCCCTGTTCCTGAGGAAGGAGACTGACCTCAGAGCCACTCTCTGGACTCCAGCAGAGACAAAGCTCTCCAATCAGATGGACAGAGAACAGCTTCCCTCGCTCCCCTCCTTTTACACAGGACTCCTGACAGCCCAGAGCTCCCAGAGTATCTTTGCAGGGCTCACTTGCTCATGTGAAAATGTGTACAACAATAGCAGTGTCACCTGCAGACACGTGCCACAGCTGCTCAGGTCACCCTGTGCATTCCTGGTGAGTGGGCATCCCACAGGAGACCTCTGCCTTCCCTTCCCACATGAACTCCCATTTAAACTGAAGCTTATTCAAGCATTTGCATCCCAGTGATGCATAAAAGTGTCCCTCTGCAGGTAAAGTGACTGTAAGATGGCATTTTCATGTATCTTTTTTTTTAGTGTATCTTGGATTTTTTTTTCCAAGCTGAGCTATGGATAGTTCCCTCTTCGGGCTATTGCTTTTCAGAAGATTTAGAGCTACAAGCTCTGCTGCTCCAGGCTGTCAACTTCCCCAGCAAGGTAAAGAGCAAAGGCAGGGGGCTGAACCCCACCTGCAGATCTGCACAAGTTCTCTGCCCACACAATTGTCCTGAGAAGTCTCTGGCTTGGTTTTGGGGGATGGAGAAGTTCCATTAGCACCTGTGCTAATACCCCACAGAGAGCTGGCAGCACCTCTAACCCTGACACTGCTGAAGAAAAGAAAAGGCTCCCTCACAAAAAAAGCTTTATCCCAACCAGATCCAGACAGCAACTCTGCACCGAGCTTGGGCTACCACAGACACACCACGGGCTCGCTGCAAGAGGCTCCTTGCTCTCCTCAGACTAACCTGCCCCACAGGCAGCGGGGCTCATGGAATGGGGTCAGTGCCTGCCCCAGGGCCATCCCCACATCCTCCCTGGTCCTATCCCTTTGTTTGCACCTGTTTTAAGCCACAGGCACAGGCCCTGCACCAGCCATACCCTGCTCTAAGCTCGGGAGAGGCCCCGTAAAACTGTGGGGTTTGCTTTTCTTCTCTGCTAAAACTCCTTGGCTACTCACAGCTTTTGGGTTGAAAAGCCTTGGTTTCATCTCCAGAAGGAAGACAATTTTTAAGGACTGTTCAGACAAAGTGTGACATAACAGGGTATCTATTTCTTGAACAGAGCTGTTTCCCTGCATTTGTTTGAAGTCTGACCTGATTATTCTTGCAATTGTATTTTTAATGCTCATCAGGTCTCCTTGGAGAGAACGGAGTCACTTTTTTTAGATCATGCATATGTAATCAGACAAACAAAATACAGCTCACCTGCCCTCTACGGCAAAAAACACATCCTTCACCATTGCTCCAGAGAAAGCAACAGCTTTTCAGATGGGACAGAGCAGCAGTTTCTGACCTGCCTTGGGCCCTTCTTGTGCCATCCGCCTCCATTGTAGGGAAAAATGCTACCTGACACTGGAATAAACAGGTTGTTCCCCTACTCATGACTCATGTCTACAGTGCCTTCCTCCAGTACTGCTCTCACACATTTCTACAGGTTTAATCCAGCTCTTTAAGAGGGCAAGTTCAGCTCCAGGGGTACTTTTAGTCCTGTTTTATGCAGTTTAATAATCATTGCCTGGACCAGGCAGAGGCAGGAGCATCACTCGTGGTTGGCACTTGGCAGTTGTGACCTTGCCACGAACAAATGTGCTGCTGAGAGGAGAGGGGCCCTCGCTCAGCAGATGATGCAGCTGCAGGTCAGCACTTTGTGCTGGGCCAGCCCCTCCTCAGGCAGTTGCTGACAAAAAGCTTCTCAGCCCAGCCCAGCACCAACCTGGGACATTGGCTCCCTCCTGTGAGCACACCCCAAATCCCTGTGGTCCGAGTGCCACAGCTCCAGGACACCCAGCAAGGGACACAGAGAGCCCCTGACCTCAGGAAGTGCCCCTTCCTGCAGCTCAGCTCAGCCCCAGCCCTCCGTGAGCCCTGGGCAAGGTTTCATTTCCCAGCTTGGCTCTGGAGCAGCTGTTCCACCTCAGAGCAGCATCCTCGCCCATTCCTGCCCCAGCACTCCCTTCCTGCTGTGAAACCTCCCAGCCGGGCAGCAAGAGGGCAGCTCCACACTCCCATCTCAGCAGCCAGAGCCACAGAAACCCCCTCCAGAGACCCAGGCTAGAGGCAGAAAGTTTGAGCTGTGCAGAGTGCTGCCATAAGCAGAAACCATGGACACAGGCAGTCTCTGCACCTCATCCATCATCAGGAGGGGGCAGAGAACTCGTCACCATTTCATCAGTTAATTACAGCTGTTAATCATATTTTCATTAACCTGAAATGAAGCTGCCAGCATTGCCCCTCTTCTCACCCCCTGCCCCAAGTCCCATTTCTCAGAGAGCAATTCTCCTCCAGGCAGGACACGCTCTGTCCTTCACAACACACATCTGGAAATTTCCAGAGCCTGTTATCTTGCTTCTTTTCCACATCTCCCCCCCTTCCTAGGCCTCAGCAGGCACCCACACTGCCTTTGCCATGCAGGTTTAGCCCCCTCATACTCTCCCAGACCTGCTCAGGATGGGTTCCTAAGGTCCTGCAAGGTCTCTGCTCTTGGCTGTCAGACTTGCTGCCACACTGAGCATGTTGCTACAGTTACATGCCCCATTTGCCCCTATTTTTTAAGGCTACCTGGCCTATAAGCCTGCTCCTGTAAAGCATTTCTATTTCTCCATGAGTAGCTGTAAACAGAGCTGTTGACACCAGATATTGCATGGGACAGACAGGAGGGGCAGGAAAGCCTTGATCTGCAGGGCAGGAGGTCACACTGCTCAGTGCCCCAGGAGCAGCTCTGCACCCTCCAGCTCTGCTCCTGCTCCCCCATCAGCTTCCACTCCTGGCTCTCCGTGAGGAGAAAGTGTTGATTTTTGTTGATTGAAGATTTTGGATGCTACACCTTCCCCCAGGGCTCAGAAAAGTAATGAGCAGTGTGACATTTGAGGTCCCCTTTGCTGTCACAGCACTGACCTCAGCCCTGCCTGAGGGGACAGCTCACCTCCGGGGTGGGGCAGGGAATCGGCATTCCCAGGATTATCTGCTCTCCTCCCTGCTCCAGCTCTCAGCTCCAGGCCTAGGGACCCCTTTTCCAGGCTGGGGCATCCCACCCCTCATGTCTTCGTGTTCCTGGGAGATTAGGCCCTGAGCAGGCCCATCCTCTGGCTGCCAAGCTCAGGGCACCCCATGCGTGGAGCAGCATTTACCAGAGGCTGGGGAGAGGAAGGACACGAGAGCAGACACAGATCTCAGTCCTTTCTGCTCATCCTTGGCCATTGGAGGTCACTCCCATTCTCAGCTGGGTGGCCCAAGAGAGAGCGGTGACCACCCCGGTCCAAGCCAAGCCCTGCAAGGGGCAGGACAGCACCGGTTCAGCCTCCAGAGCTGTCCCAGCAACGTGGGGAGGTTGCACCTCTTCCTCCATTTGCTTCATCTCGACATCCACTCCTGACGTTCCAGGATGAATTCAGCTCAGCCTGCACCACTCCCTGCAGGTCAGGAAGCCAGCCAGGGAAAGGAGGAGAGCCAGGACCAGAAGCTTCAGGCTCTGCAGTTGCTTTTGCCTCCCTCTCCCCCACCCTCCATGAGCCTCAGATGTGCTAAGCAGCCTGTAAAGGTGTTAATGGGGAATGGATCACCCCTGCCACAATTGTGATGCACCGTGGCACCCAGGACAGAAATGAGATCTAAAGCATGCACTTACTCTCCCGGCGTGAAAACTGCTGGGTTAAATATAACCCAGGCTGGCTGGCTCCAGGAAGCGTGGCTGATCTCTTCATTTGATGGCAGAGTGCTTGCTTTGCCAAACAGCCCTCAATCCCCACGGAGCCAGCAATTCCCCCTGTGCTAAATGTGGATTTACATTACCAGGTATGATAGAGGTGCATAAATTGCCTTCTTTTTATATATATATTTCCTTGTAAAGTGTCACAACCCAGCCTCTCACCAGCCAAGCCTGGCTGTTTTTTGTCCAATTAGGTTTTTGATTAGGCAAAAGTCACACTACTTTCTGCAGGTGTAGAACTGAATGAAGGAGGTGCAATGGGGGGTCAAGAAGCCTCTGGCACCTCCCCGGCAGCCTCAGGACAGCACAGAGCAAACAAGACACAGGAGTGTTACTGGTTAGGGCCTGTGGCAGCCTCAGGAATTAGCATCTGCCTTCCACCAAGACTTTCAGCGAGATTTCCTCTCCCTTTTGTGACCTGTTGAGCCCCTGTCACAGTCTCGGGGGTGATAAGCTGCATTTTTAATACACCCTCCCCGTGACAGCATGGGCTGCTTGGCATTCACCCCAGGCCTTCCACGGGATCACTTGTAATCCCCTGGGCTGGAGGGACAGCCCTGGACATCCTCCCCAGCTCCCAGGGAGAGCTTAAATGCCAAATGAACACTGCCAGGAGCTCCAGAGCTGCTCTCCCAGCTAAGCAGCTCCCACTCCTTGTGCCCACAGTAGGGACACTGCAGGTGCTCACACCACCAGAAATGAAACTGCAAATGCAAAGCCCTCTAAAATCAGCATGAAGCTGCGTTAATCTGACCCTGGGGGAGGAGAGGGGACGAGGGTGAGAAACAAGGCTTGCTTGGAGGATGGATAAACACTTCTCTGGCAGAAGGGACTCCAGAGTTTGAATTCAGCCAGAGGAAAAAGTCCCAGTGAAAAAAGTCACAAACCACACGCGTTTAATGGCAGGTACTGCATTGCCTGCCACTGCATTCCATGCCTGCTTGCATAGGATCTTCTGTTTACAGGACATCTGTAAATCAGAATACAACCCTTCTAATAAGCTGCCCTTGCCAAACACCTGCTCTGCCTTCACCCAGCAGAAGTTCTTGGGCTCATCAACTGAGAAGTGTCAACCAGCTGAAACTTCAGGATACCCTAGATAGAAAAAAAACTTATTCAAATTATCCCTTCTGGCCTCAAACTCCAAGAGCTCAAACCTTCTTTGAACCCTTATCAAAAGTGAAGCCATTTCTTGTACCAGCCAAGCTAGCTGCCAGCAACACAGAACACACCACTCACCTTAAAAAAGCCAGCATTAATATTTACTAACTGAATGCAGGCTGCAGAACAGCTCTTATCTGTGCTGTTTAATTGCGCCAGCTTTAAGAGCAGCCCAATAAAGGCATGTCAGCAAGGCTTCTTTTTTTAAAGAGGGTGCCAAGGGATCTTGTTGTAAGTGAAGATCCTGGAGAAAAGCGAGGAGATTCATTGCATTAAGTGCACGGTGCAAAAGTGGGTTAGACAGAACTGCTCTCCCTGGGGGCTGCCTGTGCCAGCCACCTGGGGAGGAGGATCTTTCAGACAAAAGCCAAACAATCCTCAGCACTACCCAACCAATTTGGGACCGTGGCCCTTTGCCAGCCCAGTTTACCTCCTCAGCAGGGAGTGCCGGGTGGGTGGATGGCACCCTCAGCCCATTGTCACAGCTAAGTGAGGATATTCCACAAAAAAAGGCTTCTGGCAAGGAAGCTTTCCCATCTGACCCTTCAGATGCCGCCCCTGGGGCCACATCTGCACCACCACTGTCCCTGCTGGGACCAAGGGCCCTGCACAGGTTCCCTGCTTGACTCCCTGCGCCCCACACTCTCACTGCCAGACAATATTTTCTTACTGGCTCCACTCCAGGTTTCCCAGGGCAGAGTCTCAGACATCCGGTTCCTTTATTTTGATTGTGGCACAGCAACACAACAGCTGAAGGCAGGGAGGGATCTCAAAAAGCAGCCCCTGGGCTTGTGTGCCCTTGCAGTGTGTGCAGCCATTCCTCACACACCTTTCATGTTTCTACTGGTCCAGTGGGGGGTTTTGTTCTGGAGTCTTCTCTTGGCTCTCCAGAGTCTCTGGGTGACTGCCACAGCCCACACCTCCACAGCCCTACAGCTAATCCAGCTCATGGTCTGGAGAGCAGCTTCCAGTACATCCCAGCCCGTTTGGAAGGCAAGGCCACGCAGGGCACTTCCCAGGTTTCCCGTATCCCTGCTGTTTTGATATCCTTTCCTTTCACAGCCCAGCACTGAGGCACAGAGCAGGGCAGGCTGCACCTCCCTGCCCGTGCTGGCAGCAGCATCCCAGAGCCTGCAGACTCGCTGCTGGGAGGGCTGGGAAGCAACAGAGGCTGATTAGCCTTGTTTCTCCAGGCTGGAAGAAGAGCTTTGAAGATGCAAGCAACAAAGGGGAAAGTTTCGACTCACCTGAAGCGTTTTGCTAAAAATAGCTGCTCTTCCCCCGTCACAAGCTCGCATTAGGCTGCTGTAGTACTTTAAAAGGGAGGTTATAACACACAGCTCCCTCCTCTTACCTCACTGGATCTCCGAGCAGCAGCTGCAGCACATGCACACACACATTACAGCATGCACAGCACCCTGGCAACCAGGCTGCTCTTGAGGCTCAGCAAGTGTTAGGTGCAGCTCAAAAAGCAAAACCCAACACATTTGCTGTGGGGCAGTAATTGCTCATGTCCCCTCAATGCTTTGGAGAGGAATCACAAGACTCAGCAGCTCACTGCAGAAGGAAGAAGGCTAAAACAAGAGGCAGGAGCAAGAAACAATCCCTAAGTACAGCAAAGAATGAAAAAACCCAGGTTCTGCAGTGCCGTAGATCCATCTCTGAGGGCACCTGCACTGCTGACACTCGGTCTGTGCTGGTTTGAAAGCAAAACCAGTGAGACTCCAAGTCAGAAATACAATTTAATAGGAAAAAGTAAAATACATGCAAGTAATACAAAGAAAACAAAAACCACTGACAGAGTCAGAATACAACCTGATACCCTGCTAGTTAGGGTCGTGGCAGCAGTCCAGATGAGGTGGTCTTGCTGAAGTAGTGATCCTGTAGACAGGTCTGGTAGCTCTTGTCCTCTGGAAACCAGTGGGTCAGGGCTACTTGTTCTGTCCCAGTTCCCACATTATATCCAGGTGGGAATGCTTGGCTCCTCCCCCTGGGTGGAGCATATCACAATAGGATTATGTAATTCTATGAGTCATGTGGTGGATCCTCACAATGGGCTGATGTCATTGTATGAGTCATGGGGTGGGTCCTCACAATGGCCCATTAAACACAAAGGGCTCCCGGAGGGAGTTATCTATGACTCATAGGGCAAGGTGTTAATGGCCCATTAACAGGAGATAGTCCAGGGGAGGAGGCAAAGAAAAACACTGCCCCTCCTTTTTTCAACAGTTAATGAAGATGGAGATAGAATACAGACCCTCTGGCACATTTTTACATTGTAACCTAGGACACGGTCCCTCACCACAGTCCAGAGACCTCTGCCCCACAGTTCTGCTGCCAGGATTATCCCAGCCCAACCTGTGAGACCTGCCTCAGAAGCACTGGGCCAATCAATCAGTAAATATGCTGATTGGAATCTGCAGGTGATTAATTGCAGATGATTTTAGTGCAGTCTGAGGGGTGGATACAGGGGCTCCCTCCAGTAGCACAGGTGGCTGTTGGAGGGGGCAACCTTCCTGTGGCCAGAGAGGAGGAGGATGCTGGCAGTAGTGCCAAGGTTGCTGCTCCCAGGCCCAGGTTTTGCTCCTTCTCAGGCTTGGGGTGCTCTAGGTGAACACAGCATATCGCCAAGATATTCAGTGCTTAGAATAATTCCTAATAACACCTCACCTGGAAAGCAAAGCCTTCCTCTCTTGTGCTCTGGTTTTGAAACAAGATGTTTTTGCAGGAGGCTTTTTAAGTCATCCAGTCTGCTACAGATCACCAGTAGGAGATGATGTTTGGGCTAATGCTCAACTACATCTCTTAGGGCAAAGGCCAGTGAGAAATACTGCAGGAGAGCGGAGAGGGAGGAAGAGGAATTCCCTGAGCAGGAATTATTTTGAGCACAGAAAGCTGCAGAGCAGCGTGGAGCAAGGCAGAAGAAATTCAGGAGAGAAAGAGAGGTGGTTGTGCTGGGGGACACAAAAGAACAGAAGAGAGAGGAAGCTCTGAGGATTCCTCTGGGATGAAGGAGGTGGGGCGCTGCTCAGGGGGCTGTGTGTGTGTGTGGAGGAGCCCTGCCGGGAGCTCTGAGGGGCAGGAGGCAGGGTGATGCTCAGGGGGCTGTGTGTGTTTGGAGGAGCCCTGTCGGGAGCTCTGAGGGGCAGGAGGCAGGGTGATGCTCAGGGGGCTCTGTGTGTGTGGAGGAGCCCTGCCGGGAGCTGGCTGGGCTCGGCAGAGCCGCTCCCTGCAGAGGGATTCCCTGCGCCGCCCGCGATTGGCGCCGGCACAGTGACGAGCTGCCGGAGCGGAGTCCTCGTCCCTGCGCATCAACCGGAGCTGGAGGAAAACAGGAGCCCCATCCCCCTCTGCTCCCTCCAGAGGGGGGATTCCTCCCTCTGCCATCGGCAGCACCAAGGCTGAGCGCTCACACACAGCCACACGACCTCTCCCCGAGGAAATCTGGGGGTTTTGTGCCTCTCTGCAAGATTCAGGGGGAAGGGGGCTGGACCAGCAGAGCATTGAGGAAAGAATCCAAAAATTCAGATCCTAATGAGAGCCAACACATCAGTTGCTGTGACTGGGACACCCCTGAGCCATGGGAGGCATGGTCCTGTCTGTCCCCACAGCCATGGGGACACCCAGACACCAGCCAGTCTTGCAGAGCAGTCGTGCTCCTGCAAGTGAGGCAGCCCAAGTGATGTGGGACCTGGGCTCTTCCCACTGAGCAACCCTTCTGCCTTTCACCCTCACGAGAAAGGGACACAAGTATCTCACCTGTTCAGATCATGCTCAACCACATCTGAGTTTAAAATATTATTGCCTAAACCCTGCCTGGAGTTTAAGGTGTGTTTTAGTGACAGAACACTGCTCTCTGACACAGACCTCTGTGGTGACCTCAGAATGCTGCTCTTTTCTTGTCCCTCCTGCCAAGGGAAAGATCACCCTCACTCTTCTCTTGAGGAGGGATTAGGAGCAGGAACTGGCTCAAGCTCTGCCCAGCTGGGAGGTATTACAGTAGAAATGGTGCTGTAGGGGACTCGACTGGGACCTTCTTTCCACAAGTACCTGTGCTGCCTGCCTTCCTGCTGGGACGTGAGCTGCAGGAGAATGCACAGGGAAGCACCCCCTCTGTGCTGGGGAGGATCATGGGGGGCATCCCATCCCCAGGTGGGATGGTTGGGGCAGGTGGGGTTGGTGAGGCACTCAGGGCTGTTACACAGCTGTAACATCCTAGGGAAACCTCCCTGGGGGTGGGTGTGCCACTGGTTGAGCGTTTCCAGGTGTCACAGTGACTCTTCCCACAGTCACCTAAAAAGGTTTAATGTGGTCTGGGAGGAGCATCACACCCGCCCTGGGGTGAAGCACAAGGCTCAGGGGGCCATTGCAGAGCTGGGTGCTGCTGCAGGAGAGCCTCGGTGAGCCCCTGCAGGATGCCCGAGTCCAGCCTGGACCCTCTGCAGCCCCGGCCAGGGAGAAGCCAGAACCACATTGAAACATCCCCCTGGCACCACAGCCAGACAAAGAGCAGCAGGATGTTTATCCTGGCCGGGCCCCTGTGGCACGGTGTGGTTGTCACGCTGTCCCAAACGTGCAGGAGGGTGACACGTGCCTGCCTGCTGTGCTGGGGGACAAACTCCTTTGGGCTGGGAGGTCACCCCTGGAGTGGGAACAGGGACTTCTGCAGCTGCCATTCGTGCAGGTAGTTCTGATCTCATCTCCAGCATCCCAGAGATCCCCTGTGGAAGCAATGAAGGTTTTGGCTATGCAGAAAAATCTGCTTTTTTAACCCCTCTGCCTTTTCATTCCTCTTTGCTCCCTAAGGAATTCCTCCCTAAGGAATACTCTGCATGAGTTCTAACGGTGAACAAGAATTACTTAATGCTTGAAAAGCCCTGGATCTCAAACCATTTTAAAAATTAAAAAGGTAAGTCAGAGCTTCCCTCTCCATCCTGCAGTGGGGAGGGTAAAGTAGTCCAGAGTGTTGCTGAGAAATGTGGGATATCACAGCACAGAGTCTGAGCCTCCTGCTGGAGCCTCTCCACCGCCTGCCTTTGCCTCCGCAGGGAGAGACAGGGGCAGGAAATGGGGGACTGTCAGGAAAAAAGAGTGGTTCAACCCTGTCTGCCCCTCTCCCTGACAGCCGGCGTACGGATGGTGCCGTTTTTCTCCCACCACAATAACGTCGTTATTCAACTTGGCAGCACAAGGTGGAGTGAGTGAGTGAGGGAGGAGGGAGGGAAGGAGACAACGAGAGTGTGCGAGGTTGGCATTTTTAAAATCTATCAAACATTTCTCCGTGCTGCCGATTGCAAACTCCTGCTCCAGCATCCCGCGTTGCCATGCCAACAGAGCCTGCCAGCCCTCGTGTCGTGAGGGGCCACTCCGCTTTCCTGGGAGCCACGGGCTCCTGGCAGAGGGATGTGCATGTGCCTGGCCGATTCTGACCCCCAACAAGAGCATTCTTCGGTAATTTCTCCCCAGAACTTCCGGTGCTGGGAGATGATTTACCCCTCTTCAGAGCTTTTAAGATGCCATCACCAGTGCTTGACTTAATCAGGACATCCTGGCATGAAAAACAGCCTGCTCCTGACCCCTGCACTTCCACTGTGAATTAGACATAATGAAGCAAAGAGCTTCTCCAGTTCCCTTAAAGCCTCGAGAGCTGTGGGTGTAAACCTGAGTGGCACCACAGAGCCCCTCAGGGTGTTGGCTGGCTCCCAGGACAGGGAGCAGTGGGTTTGCTGCCCGGTCTTGAGGTCACAGCAGTGTGACAATGTGGGGATGCGGCACAGGGCTTGTGCTGGGAGACAAAGCAGGAACACCTCAACCAGCAGCTGCCTGAGCCTGGGGAAACAGGAATCCCCTTGGATCAGGACTGTCCTGTGCTGGGAGGATGGCTCACAGTGTGAGGGGAGGTTGGGCTGGATCTCCAGAGCTCTCTTGCCACCAGTGTTCCTGTGACTGATGTCTGGGCATCACTGATTTGTTGGTTCACTTTTCTCTGCAGAGCTGGAAGAATTATTGGTGGTCTGGGAAACAACTTCACATCCAGGAGCTGGAATGGTGGTCTGGGAAGCAGGCTCAGCAGCTCTCCCTTCTGCTGGGTGGGTGCTGGCCAAGGCACCTTAGGTGCAGGTTCCCTGGGGACACAGCTCTGTCTTTGCCCCTGGCCTTGCCTCTGCAGCCTGTCCCTCATGGTTTTGGCTGCAAAGTGCTTTGTCCTCTCCAGCCGTGGAGGAAAAGTCTCCCCTGCTCTGGGGAGCAGAGAGTGGAGCAAGGGAATGGCAGGAATACAGGTCAGCTCACTTCAGTGAGGGTGGTGGTGTGCTGCATCCTCCTTTAAAGAGGACCCAGGAAGATGTGAAGGCCTGAACTGAGCTTGAGCTGTGGGGTTTTTAGGCTTGGCTTCCTTGGGACCCCAGGGTAGGCAGCATGGGGGGTTTGCTTTTATCCAGTTAAAGAAACAAACAAAAATGCACCACTGGGATCTGCAAGCCCACAGTGAGAAGCTGCTGGCTGTGGGAAATCATGGCCAGC
Source organism: Bombycilla garrulus (assembly GCA_013400315.1). NCBI lineage: Eukaryota > Metazoa > Chordata > Aves > Passeriformes > Bombycillidae > Bombycilla > Bombycilla garrulus. Next base: position 76,174 of record VXBU01006987.1, read on the forward strand.
CAACGGTGTAACTCAGACCATGGCTGTGGGAAATCATGGCCAGCCAACGGTGTAACTCACACCATGGCTGTGGGAAATCATGGCCAGCCAAAGGTGTAACTCAGACCATGGCTGTGGGAAATCATGGCCAGCCAACGGTGTAACTCACACCATGGCTGTGGGAAATCATGGCCAGCCAAAGGTGTAACTCACACCATGGTGTGACTCTGTGTGGCCACACTGTGCCTGTGCCTTAGCCCAGCCCCTGCTCATCTCCCGCAGCCTTTGGGGTTGCAGATGAGGGCCAGAAACACCAAAGCAGGCAAAGAAAAATGTGGTGTTTCCACAAACTGGGAGTTTAGGGTTTGCTGCATCCCAGCCCAGCCCAGCAGCCTCAGCTCTTACCTGCAAGCCCCTGCCTGCACATCCCACAGCAGAGCTGAGCACTGTGGCCACTCCTGCTCTGCACTGGTGAAGGGAGCTGTCTTTCCCTCCTGGAGGAGCTTGGCACCCAGCAGCTTTGCAGGATGCTTTACACTTCTCCTTCCAGTTGCTTTGTTCTCTGGCCTCCCTGCTGTTTCCTTGGAAAAGTTAATTTCCCCTATGGACTTTCTTTAGATGGAAACATTCCCCCTCAGTGGATTTGGTGAGCACAGAACACATCAGTTTTGAGCCTGAATGGAAATGATTAGAAGCACTTTTTGGTGAGGAAGAAATGGGCATAAACTGACAAATCTGGCACCCCCATATCCATGCCTGGGGTCACTCTGTGTATGAAAATTCTTACATTATTTCCTTTCTCTCTCTCTTTTGCTCTTTGTCTCTCTCTGTTTCTCTCACTTTTTCTGTCTCCAAACATTTAAAGGTGAAGGAAATTAAGATTAGATGTGGCCTGGATTTATGGCAACAGCTTCCCAAAATCTCCAGTTCCAGCTTCAACTCACTCCCTACAACCTCCTGCAGCAGCTGGCACCAGCAAAAAGCAAATGTAACGTGTCACTGAAGTATTATGTCTCCTAATGCACTCACCTTAGGCTGGTGCTGCTGCAGCAGGAGGTGTGGGGTGCTGGAAAATCAGATGTTTCAGCTATTGCTTCAATTATAGACAGCTCTGCCTGGGAAAAGACTTCTCTGCTGAAAAAAGGCAGTGGAGTGAGAGGGACAGCAGTGTGAAAAACATAGTTCGCTGTCCTGGTAAAATTTAAAAAGGTTTAATAAAAAGACAATAGGGGACAGAAATAAAGTGAAGGGTTACACACGGCCGGGTGCCTTGGGGTCACACCAAGGAGCACACACTAACTCAGAAAACACTTCTCTAAATGCACAGACATGTTGTATCTTCATAAACCCTCATGCATCATTCAAAACATTCTTTTGGGTCCCCCCTACCCCACCTGCACCACCCCACTTTGTAAATCTTGCAGTTTTCATTCCAGTCACTCTCCTGATGTCCATCAGCCCGGTTTTACTGGTTCTGATAAAGGGCCATAGAAACCCCTTCCTTGAGGTGCTTCTCCTCCAAGAATGCAAGGAATTTTTCTGTTTAGCCTTCACCACTCCTTGCATTAGTTCCATGAACAGAAAAGTCCCTTGTCCCTTTTTTTTTTGTTTGACATTACCATTTTATCCAACATTACATATCTATACACAGCATTTATTTTGATACTTGCGAAAAGCCAATAACATAACACGCGCTTTTAACAGCAGCCTGCTATGGGGATGGCTGGGAGAGGATTCCCAGGGAACACGCTGTAACCCTCCTCTCTCCAGATTTTGGGGGATTACTCTTGAAGAAAAAAAAGTGATTTTCCTTGGGAAGCTGAGGCAAGGACAGCTGTGGTCAGCAGAGCAGCTGACACAGAGTCAGTGTGACCAGCGGGCTCCAGCTGTTCACCCTGCAAGGAGCACCAGCTCCCAGGAATGCTGCCTCCCCTGCTGCTCTCAGGTGCTCTGCCGAGCTTTAATTTTTAGAGAGCAAGAGGATTAATTTTCTCGGAAAACACGGTACAAAGTGGAGATGTTCTGCGGAGAGAGAATGAATTTTTTCCCCCTCCATACTCATGCTAGAAAATTGTAATAGGCTTTGTTCTGATGAGTGTTGCAGTACTTATCAGGGTAAATTTAGTATTGCCTCCTATTACAAATGACAAGAAAGGTACAGCTAAAAACAAAACTTTATCCTGACATTTCAGAAGCAGCTGTACTTAGATAAAGTATTTTTGCTCGTCTTTTCCAATTGGGATAAATTAACTGCTGGGTTTGGAATTTCCTGCCAGGTCAAAGTCCTGTTACAGCACTGTTTCTAGTCAGACTGTGTGAAAAACCACCAAAATGGAAAGTACTGAGGTAAAAGTTTGAATTATTAAGAGTCTAAAGCTGAGAACAGGGAAATTGTAGCCCATCACAACCCTACTGCTCCCTCACCATGTGAGTGTGAACAAAATACCATGTTTTACGTGTCCCAGAGGAAACAGGAATGAATTCCTCCTCCTGAGGACACTGTGGGGTGCTGTGGGCAGGCTAAACCAGCAAAAGAGGAAGCCAAAGGGTGGCCAAAGGGATGGGGATGGCATTTTTTGCAATGTGCTCTGTGCAGGGGCAGTGTTGGTGTCAGGAGAGGGATGTGGAGGGCTGAGCTCAGCCTCCATCCCCAATCAGTGATGAAAATGGGCTGAAATGTGAGCAGAGAGAGCTGGGGAAACCTCACGTGTGAGACAAACAGCACCTCAGTGCACTTCTTGGGAGTGTCTGGCAGGGGGTCCCCTCTGCTCTGAATGCAAATGCAAGGACAGATGTACAGGGAGATCTGGGCCTTTGAGAGAGACTTTGAAGGCCAAAAGCATTTGGTATGGATGGAAACCACTTGCTTTCCTTGTCATTTGCCTCTTACTTTCTTCCTTCCTTCTTTCTCCTTCCTTCTTTCTCTTTCTCTTTCTCTTTCTCTTTCTCTTTCTCTTTCTCTTTCTCTTTCTCTTTCTCTTTCTCTTTCTCTTTCTCTTTTCTTCCTTTATTTCCTTTCTCTTTTTTTCTTTCTCTCTCTCTTTCTTTCCTTCTCTCTCTCTCTCTCTATTTCTTTCCTTCTCTTTCTCCCTCTCTTTTCAAACAGCTAAAGGTGGAGGAAACTAAGATTAGACTCACAACCTCTGTGCCACCCATGCCTGACCCCTTGGCCCGAGTGCCCCTGGAAGAGTTTAGCTGGAGTGGAACCGTGCCAGGGATTTCTCTGTGAGCTGGTGCCATTCCCAGTGTCACCTCGTGTGGCTGGTCACTGCTCAGAGCAGTTCCCTCAGCCCAAATCAGGGCAATCAGCTTCCAGACTTGTCTGAGGCGGTGAGGGCAGCAGGACTCTGGATATCCCTCAGAGGCGAAGAACCACTCCAGGTGCTCCAAGGAAAACTGCGTTTTCCTGCACTTCTTTTGTCAAAGCTGGGACACACCTGAGGAGACACAGCAGCTGTCCCTGGGAGGTGACAGCCAGGAGCCTTTGCAGTTCCTTGAGTGGCCAGATGTCTTCTCTGGGCTCTCCTTTCCCTTTCCCCTCCCTGACTTCTCTCTTTCTCCCTCCCCTCAGTCAGACTTTCATCTCCCTCTTGGTTCTTGCACGTTTTTGTGACCGTGTGTTCAGCCCAAGTGCCTCTCCCTTCCCTCTGCTCCCTGCACATGCCCAGGCAGCCGCCGTGGCTGGAGCTGCTGCTCCCCAGCCTGGAGAGGACCCGGACCTGCCCTGAGCTCCATCACTCTCGGCCTGTTGCCAGGCAACGCAGCATCACATGGATTTCACTCCCAAGCTCCCAACCAAACTGCAGATACAGGGGATTCTCCTCCTGCTCTGCCAGAGAGGGACCTCACCTGCCTCACTGCCGGGTCTGAGGGATCTCCAGCGGTCCCTGCTGGCTTTGCTGCAGCTCCTGGCTTTGCCAGCTGGGCACCTGGGAGGTCACACACTGAGTTTTGCTGGAAGGCAGCGGCTCCCGCCAGGCACAGCCCCACTTGGAGTGGTGGGGAACCCTGGTATAATCGTTGTCTCCCACAGGGAATTGTTTGACAATTCCCACCCTCAGACTGCACGGGGCTGTGGAATGACACAGGAGCTGTGTTTTCACTGCTCCAAATGATGAAATGGAGCTGAAATGGCTCCAGAAGTTGAGGCAGGACCAGAGATTGCTTGTTGTCAGCGGGCTGATGGACTGGCAGATCCATCTCAGGAGCGAGACACGCGTCTCTCTGTCTCCCAACCCGTAATGTACAAATCCCTTTTTGTGACAGCCACAGAGCACTCCTGAGAGCTAATTTTGGCACAATTATCACCCTTTTCAGGTCATAAAAGTCACTCAGTGCTCAGCCACCTGTTTAGAGCTGTCAGCCAAAGCCTCCTGTAAGCCCTGCAGTTGTTAAGCCCCAAGGAAATCACACATGAGTTATCCTGCGTGGAATGCTGAGCCAAGGAGGGGCACACATCATGTTCCCAGGGGGAATGTGCTGCAAATGCCCTGTCCCAGGAGGAGGAGTGCTGAAGGAAGGAAGCACAACTCTCCCAAAGCTGGCTATGCCTTCAGAAAGTGCATTGTGCATGTGTCCTCCTGCATTTCCACACTAAAAGCTGGACTCGGGAGGGTCTCCATCCCAGAAAGAAGCCTGTTGGTTGGCTTAGGTGTCTGGCCAAAACCAAGAGAGACCAAATTTGGGAAGTCAGAAACCTCCCAGCTGGGAATGAGGCACTACCAGTGGAGATCTGAACATGGTTAAGGGGATCCTGATGTGCTCCAGGGAAGCAGCTGAGCAGAGCAGCTCCCTGGCACGGTGTGACACTGGAAAGGTGTAGACCGGCAGCTACAGGGGTCCTCTTGCACCCTTTACTGGGAACTTTCAGGCTCCATTAGCTCTCTGAAATGCCCGTGCACCAGTGCACACGGCATGGGGGATAAACAAGAAGATTTAGAGATCTCTGTGTGGTCACAGAGCCATAATCTCATCACAGTTACAGGTCATGGGGAACAGGAGATGTACCTGAGGCCTGGAGAAAAGCCAAGTCACTCCAGCACTCAAAAAGGGCACGAGGGAGGACCCAGGGAACTGCAGGCCAGTCAGCCTCGGCTCCATCCCTGGAAAGGTTATAGAACAGCTCATCCTGAATGTCATCTCCACGCAGGTGGAGGAAAAGAAGGTTACCAGGAATAGTCAGCATGGGTTCAGCAAGGAGAAATCATGCTTGACCAATCTGATAGGCTTTGGGGATGGAATGGTGAAACGGTGACCGGGGGTTGCCTGCCTTGCCCGGGTGTCCTGCCTGGGTGGCAGTCAGACCCCCGGTACCGCTTTAAATTGCCCGGACAGCGAGGTCCCGGTCTCGGTCCCAGGAACGGCTCTTGTCCTGAAGACCTCTGGCATTACGCCCTAGCCACGGACTATCCTGGCAAGCTCAGCCTGAGGCTATCAGGCGGTTCAGCTCTTTAGTGATTTCAGCTCTCAGTGATATTCAGCTCGCAGCTTGCCAGGTAGTCGCTTTGCTAGCTCAGGGGTGAAGAGACGAGAAGAGCCGAGCGGCGCATTCCACGAAATCTTTATTGGGGGTTCTGCAAAGGGGTCCAGGAACGGCGTCTTCCCCCGAACTGGGCAGAAGGAGGGGTTTTTATAGGATTAGGTAGGATTGGGATAACTAGCCAATAGTCTGGGGTCTTGGTCATTTGACCTATAGCCTTTGAGTTTCTGGAATGTAGCCAATAGTGTTACAGGGAGATAACAGAGGGTCTTAGGAAGTAGGGTTTAGTACATGACTATGCATTTTCTCTCCACGGAGGCCTTGCTAGAGGCTCAAAGATTGCAACAGAATGGCAGCCTGGGCAGATGAGAGGAGAGCAGTGCTTCCTGTCTGCCCTGACTTCAGCAGAGTTCTTGGCACTGTCCCGTGACATCCGCGTGGTGAGGGTGGAGAGGTTGAGAAGCTGAGATTGGACAGTGGGCTGAGGAGTGGCAGAGCTCAGAGAGCTCTGATGGTGGCACAGAGTCCAGCTGGGGGCCTGTAACTGGTGCTGCTCCCCAGGGGTCACTACTGGGCCCAGTCCTGCTCAACTCAATTCAGCCATGACCTGGAGGAAGGGACATTGCAGAGGACTCACCATGAGCCGTGTCACGGGATGAGCACAGAGCAGGACTGTAGGAGACCTGGGCTTGACCCCCTGAGGCTGAGTGGAGTGCAGGTGTCCCCAGGGTGTCTCGTGTCACCTTTGCTGTGTCCCCTCGGCGCAGGTGGTGGATGCTGCAGGGCTTTTGGCCAAGGCAGGTGGCACCTGCTCTGGGGACACGCTGTCCCTGCAGCCAGCAGGGCCCAGCAGCTGGGGTTCTCAGCTCCTCCTTCCTCCTGGGTGCTGAGCCCTGGAACAGGAGAGCTGTGGGGGAAGAGGGAGAAAAAGGAGATAAAACCATCCACACCTCCATGCGGTGGCCAGGGGTGGAATTTTTTCCTGGATCCCCGTCATCCATTCCGTTGCTGCTTCCAGATGTTTGTGTTGCAGCTCCATGAGTCAGAGCAGGAGCTTTGACTCAGAAGGGGACTCCTCTGCTGGCACAGGTGGGAAGGAGCAGCCCTAGAGTGAGAAGTGTGGCACCCTCTGAAATGGGAAGGCCTAGTGGGGGCCACGGGCCCAGCCCTCAGTGTCAGAACAGATTCCATCACTGACGGTAATAAGCAGAGAGGCATTTTTAGCACTTCTTAACTGTCTGCAGGGGCTGAAGGGCCTTTCCTTGCCTTGTGCCCTTCACGCTGCCAGTCACACCACGATCAGAAATGCCAGTCCCAAGAGCATCACTGCTCCTCCCGAGCACCAGCATGGAAATGCAAAGAGAACCAGCCAGGGGCCCTACAGACAGACAGACAGACAGACAGACAGACAGACAGACAGACACAGATTCACAGGGCTGCGGCTCTGCATCCCTCCACAGGCCTGCAGGGATGGATCCGCACCTCCCCTGGCACCACAGCTCTGCTGGGGATGTGTGTCAGCCTGCAGGCCTCACTCACCTGCCTTCCCCATCACCCACCTCGGGTGTGGCTGGAGCAGGTTGTCCTTGCCCCACAGGCTCAGGACAGTGTCACTGTCACCCTGCAGGTTGTCTGGGCATGGCAGGAGGAGGCTGTGGCACTGGGAGCCATATTCTTTCATTGTAGACATGAGAACGACACCTCAACAACTACAGCAACCAACAACCAGCCGGCACAGCACTTCTGCTCTCCCCTCACCAAAGAGGTTGTTTTTTCTCTAAGAGAAATTCTCAGAGCATTTCTCAAGTGAAGAAAAGCCCCAACTAAACGTTGTCTGCAGCCTTCTAAGCTTAAAAACAGGTTGGAATGGGAGGTGGTGCATGAACCCACCTCCAAGGACAATCCTTTCTCCATTCCCACCATACTTTCCATGCTCTACTTAGAGAGATTTGGGCACAGAGGACACACAAGACTGCAGGAAAATTCTGCTCATCAGTTCTTCCACAGTTCCTAAGAACGGTCAACATTTTCACTTACTCTGGGGCAGTCTGCACTAGCTGTTAAAGGGGTTAAGTTAAAGTGGTGAAGGATCTTTAACTCAGCACAGATGGGGAGCCCTGTGAATGCACTCTGAGGCATTCCCTCATGAATGTACAACATCTAGCGCATGGTGTGTCCAAGCAGAGACACTCCTGGGCTAACACACGAGGAGGCATTTGTGAATCACAGGATGCAGATTCACCAAAACAGGGGGCTCAGCTGCCCGAGCAGTTGCTGGCAGCCCCACCAGCCCAAGGGAGCTGTGACCTGTGGTCTCTCCTGGCCGGCACCGAGGGTGTTGAGATGGTTCTGTGGGGGTGATGGAGCCTTTGTCCTGTAGGACAGCTTGAGGGAAACCTTTCCTGCAGGAACCTGGAACTGGAATTGCAAAGGCTCTTTGACTTGGTGAGCTCAGCAGCAGGAGACAGAGGCTGTTTTCTGCACTGGGTGGGAAAACTCCCCTTTGCCTCAGCTTGTCTCAATTTCTACCTCATGAGGTGCACTTAGTTTACTTTCAGGTTGTTTTCTACCTTCTGCACAGAAATGCCAGCTGTAAGACTGTATTTTTTTTTTTCTTTTCTGCAGGACTTCCATTAAATTTCTGGCTTTATAAAAGTTATTTTTCCTTCTCAGCTCTTGTCCTTTTTCTGCTTTAAAAGAACAACCACCTTTTTCTGGGAATTGTTGACTGGACAGAAGAGCCAGCTCTGCAGTTGGCTGGGAGAGGGGATGAGGGCCATTTTTCACCTTGATGGCAAGCCCTTGGGAAAAGCAGCACTTGGGGCTTGGAGTCAGCAGTGACCACTGGAGAAGAAGGGAGGCCAGGGTGTGGAGCTTTCAGCAGAGCAGCAATAAGAGAAGAGTGAAAACGAGTGATTTAATAGTGGAAGACAACAAATGGCCACAAACACGATTCTCCGTGCCCTCTGCAGGGTGGGTACAGCCACAGCGTGGCATCTCCAGCAGCCTCCCACAGACATTTGCAGGATCAGAATGTGAACTTCAGAAAAACCCATCACTGGGCCCTCACTGGAGAGCAGACAGCCCCCAGCAGGGCAGGGAGGCAGAGGAGGGGCTCGAAGACGCCCATCCTCTGGAGGGCAAGGAACAAACCCCACAGTGAGCACGGTCACGTTTTACTCTGCACCAGCCTCCGTGAGACCCAGCAGAGAAGGGTGACTAACTCCAGAGCAGTCCTTTATTGCAGAACGTGGCTCCAGGTAGGGTATTGAGGAGCACACAACAGCTCCTCTGGACACATTCCCTGCCAAGCAGTCAGCTTTCCAAAGTTTCCCGTTGTGGCTGAGTGGTCAGATAATTCATGTGACACGGTTTCTGCTCCCGACTGCGTGAACTTGCAAGCACAAATGTCACCATTTGTGAGCATAATTTTTCCTCTTCATGTATGCCTCTGACATTTGCTTTTCACTTACCTTTCCTGCCAGTAACTTGCAATCATAGCTGGTGGGAGGGAGCAGAGCAAAGGGGCCAGAACGGGAAGAGACCAGGCAGGGTTTAATGGGGCCTCTGGTGCCCAGAGGGAAATGCTTCTCATCTCCCCAAGAGCTCCTCCCTGGTGCCCAGCAGCTTCAATGAGAATAAATGCTTCAGGAAGTCACTGCTGTCAGTGAGCTGGAAGCAGCAGAGGAGGTAAATGCTGCACCTGTACAGCAGGAGCACCTGATGGCACGGGGCAGCTCATCCCGGGCACGTGGGGACATCCCGCAGGACCAGACCTGCTGGGCTGGTTCCTCTTCTTCAACAGAGCTGTGGAGAAACCCTGCAGCTTTGGCCCATCTCCCACGGAGCCCTCAGCCACAGGAATGAGAGAGCCACGAGCTCCTGGGGGTGTTGACAAAGCACAAATTGCTTGTGACACGGGGCGTGTGGAAGCCCAGGAGCATCCTGAGGGCACAGGGGTCAGCAGCATTGGGAGCCCAGGCAGACAGGCTTGCTCTGGGCTACGATGCACTGAAATGTCACCAGCCACAGCTGGGTGTCCTGCTGAGGCCCCTGGGCTCCCTGTGGCAGGCACAGTGAGTGGCCTGCAGGGAAAGCCCACAGGCAGGACGGCCTTGACTCCACAGGAGCAGCCACATGCACCAGCATGTGACTGCTGCCACTCACCTGCTTTGGTCCTGGAGAAGGAAATGCAGACCACTGCTCTGAGCTTAATCTGCAAAAGTCTGGACAAGCAGGGGTGGTCTGGGCACTAAACCAAGCAGAGAACCTTTTCCACCAGCCTCAGCAGTGAGAAGATCTTTTCCCCTCCCATTGTAGCACAGCCTCACTGTGGATGTTAAACCTTCCCCTTCTTTTTCCTACAAGCCCCACAGGTTCACTGCCCCCAGGACTTCCCTGCAGTGACACCAGGCCAGCACAGCTCAGCACTCAGCTCTTCCTTGGTTTGGTGTCCCTGCTTTGCAACAGCCCAGTCAGAGCCAGGGGAAAGCTCTGCAGGAAGGTCACTCCCCACCACGCTTCTTGGGAGAAGGAGATTGGGAGCACAGGGTCTGTGGTGTGCCTCTGATGAGGAAACCGTGTAGAGCCAAGCCAAGCATGAGGAAAGGAGCATTAGGAAGCCCAGAGACAAGGATTCTCCCAGATCAGGGAAGGGCAGGACAGAGGAGCTGCCCAGTGGCCTTGGACATTGCCCTGTCCTCCTTCAGAGGTGTTCTGGATTTGGTCCTGCCCAGCTGCAGTGACACATCTGCTTTGCCCCTTGTCCCAGACAGCGACCATCTACGCACAGGTGTAAACTGGAACTTACCTGCTCGGAGGGGCTGCTCTGAGCTGCCAGGCAGGTGTGGAGGAGATCCCATCCACGATGCTGAGAGCTCAGATGTCTCCTCCTTGAGCTATGGCTTCTGCTCTGCATTCAAAGTGCTGCTGGATCTCTTCTTTTTCCTAGAGGAAAAAAAAAATCCTTCCTGGTAGTACATTACTGCATGCCTGGTGTAGAGTTCCTTAATTATATTACTTTTTTAAGACAAAGATCAGAGGCTAGCGCACCGTGATGATTTCAATGGCTGTTACCATTCCAGCAGGCAAAGCCCCAGCACCAGGAGCTGATCCCAGCAGCATTTCTGGAAGTTCAGGCTTCCTTTTCCCACAAACTCCATTGTATGCACAACAGCATCCTTCAGGGAGAGCTGAGCATCCCTGCTGAGCTGGGTTTCCCCAGCCTGGGGCAGTCTCCAGCCCCACCAGAGCCTCCAGATCTCCCCCACTGCCCCGGGAGGAGGCCACCAGGCCACTGGGCTCTGTGGCACGGAGACGTTCTGAATAAATCACCTCATTTTGGATCTCTGTGGCTGCAGGAGGAAGCTCAGCCTGTGCTGATGACAGTGTTTCAGGCAACCACAGCACCCATGAGCGCTCGCAGCTGAGCCACGCTTGCCCAGGCACAGCCCCCCGCTTGCCAAAATGCCACCACCCTTCCCATCATCTTCCCTGCGCCCACCTCCCCGGGGAAAAAAACAAAAACCCACCTCAGCAAAAATGCTCATCCATCCCCCCTGCAAGCCAGCAGGGGTTAATGTTGTCAGCCATGACGTCAGGATCCCAATTTGTCCGGAGAGTCCCCCTCCCCAACCACAAACTCCCTCTCTCCTCCCCTCCTCCTGTGACTTTGCAATGAGCAGCAAAACTCCACAGGAGCTGCGGCAACAGCACTAGGGAGACATCCAGCCCTCCCTGCGAGGGCAGCGCTTTCTGCAGACAGGGATTGATTTATTTTCTACACATGCATATTTGTATTTTTTTACTTACCGGGCTGCATTTGCTTTTCCTTTTTAATTTTTTTCTTTTTTTTTCTTTTTAGCCTTTTCACAAAAGCCCCAAACCTCTCAAGTGACGAGCCTGAGATTTCCCTAAAATAAAATAACTGCACAGTGGGGCTGGGTGGCTTCCCCTTTCCCCCCTCGGAAAATAAAGAGGAAAGGGGGAGCAAATAGGTAAAATCCAGAATAAAATCATATTGCTCGAAAACTCACACGTCCTCCCTCTCTCTCTCTCTCTCTCTC
>VXBU01006987.1:87719-149157 GCA_013400315.1 Bombycilla garrulus
CACACACACACACACACACACACACACACACACACACGCTCTTTCTCCTCCTCCTCCTCTCTGAAGGTGGGTAGCAGGAGCCATGCAACATCTGCAGAACCGGATGGCAAAAGAGCAGGAGGAAAAATAATCCAAGTGGAGTGCTCAGGGGACACTGAGTTGTTGTTTTTTTTTCTTTTTCCTTTTTCTTCTTTTTTTAAATTTTTTTCCTTCATCTTCTTCTGCCGCGTACCTGTGAGATTCGATTTCACATTTTGCTGAGCCCATTTTGGGGCATTTTATTTTTCTTTCTCTTGGGATTTTCTCCATTGCCAGAGGATGTCTCTTGTTGAGAGGATGCTGAAAGGAAGAAGAAACGAATTCTTTGACTGGCACTGAAGGAGTGGGGGGGTATTTTTCCCCCTCATTTTTTAGTTTTTTCTCATTATTCTTTTTCTCTAGGAAATCATTAACTGGGGGGGGGGTTGGTTTCTTTTTTCCCTCCCCCCCTTTTTTTGGAGGGGGATTTCAGAAGATCCATCTTTCTTTCCCCTCCCCTCCAAAGATATTTTTTTTCATCCTTCGTCTTTGTGGAAATGTGGACATTTCAGGCAGACAGATTGAGTGGAATTGTCTCTGCTTTAGCAGCTCTTTGTCTCGCCTGCTGTGCGCAAAGGTAAGGATTGCGATCCCAGGCTGCAGGGACAGGGGGGCCGGCACGGGGCTTGTTTGTCTCGTTCGGGGTTTTCTCCATCGAGCTGGATGTGGGAAAGGGGAGGGGGTTCTTTCCCCAAATCGCTTCCCCTGCCGCCTGCTATTGTTATTCCCCCGCCCGTGCCGCTCTGGGGGGAGGAGGGATGCTCATACATGAGATGCGAAGCGGGCTCTGCGGACGGAGCCCACCTCGCCGAGCGCGTGTGCGCGTCCCCCATCCCCAGCCCGGGGAAAATGGCCAGACCGAGGGGTTTGCCGGGGAACATGGTGCCCGCAGGAGCCCCGGAGCTGCGCTACGCACCCGGCACAGGCTGCCTCGGCCGTGCCGGAGCCCGCACACGCAGCCACGCTCGCAGCCGAGCGAGCTGCGCTGTGCCACAGCTCTGCGGAGCTCCGGGGGCGATGCCCGCGGCCGTGCCTCCGCGCGGATCCACGGCACGCAACACCCTCCTCCGCGGGTGCCATCCGTCCGGATCCGTCCCTGCGTGTGCGCGGCCAGCCGTGCCCGAGCGGGTGTGTCACCGCACACCCCCGGAGCGCGGCTTCACCTGCCCCGCTGGCACCGCGGGTGCCGAGCGCGCCCCGCAGCCTGCGGCCGTTCCTGGGGCACGCCCGGAGCGCTCACGGCAGGGGCGGGCGCCCATCCAGCCCGGCCGAGGTGTGCGGAGCACACACCTGTTTGCTCGTCATCCGCCGCTTCCACGCACGGAGAGCGCTGCCGGCTGCTGCTCGCCCTCCCTCCGCACACCTGCGGGCAGGTGCGTTCGTCCCTGCGCTGCCGGGGGGGAGCTGTGGTATCTCCCTGCTCAGCCAGGCACGGGGAGCAGCGCGCTCCCGACGCACAGGCTGGTGTTCCCACCGCTACAAACGCGCACACACAGGTCCTTGCAGGGCTCCGGGTGCCCGGGTTTGTGCCCCCACCGTTATAAACACGCACACACACTCACAGGTCCTTGCAGGGCTGTGCGTGCCCAGATTTGTGCTCCTACCGTTATAAACACGCACACACACTCACAGGTCCTTGCAGGGCTATGGATGCCCAGATTTGTGCTCCCACCGTTATAAACACACACATACATAGGTCCTTGCAGGGCTGTGGATACCCGGGTTTATGTTGCTACCGTTATAAACACGCACACACACAGATCCCCGCACAGCCTCGTGGGGCTGTAGATGCCCAGATTTGTGTTCCCATCCTTATAAACATGCACACACGTAGGTCCTTGCAGGGCTGTGGGTGCCCAGGTTTGTGCTCCCATCGTTATAAGTGCACACACAGAGGTCCTTGCAGGGCTGTGGGTGCCCAGGTTGTGCTCCCATCGTTATAAACGCACACACACAGGTCCTTGCAGGGCTGTGGGTGCCCAGGTTTGTGCTCCCATCGTTATAAGTGCACACATAGAGGTCCTTGCAGGGCTGTGGGTGCCCAGGTTGTGCTCCCATTGCACACACACAGGTCCTTGCAGGGCTGTGGGTGCCCAGGTTTGTGCTCCCATCGTTATAAACACGCACAGGCGCAGGCGCGTGCCCACCTTGCCCACACCATTCATGCGTGGTCCCGCCGTGCGGGGACACACGCAGGCAGCTCGGGAGGCACTGTCCAAGCAAATGTGTAGCATTTAAAGCCTGCAGCAACCCCTTTGCTCAGACGTGTGTCCCCGCGTGTGCGTTTGCATGTCCAACACCGATTTTCAGCCCTAGCCTGCGCGTGTGGATCTGTGCACAGCTCGGAGACAAAACACTCTCCATGTGCACAAGCCTCCAGCTACTCCCACACACCCCAGCCAGGAGCACGGGGTGCTGGTGTGGAGATGTTTGGCTGCAAGTGTACGTGGATTTGCGAAGCACATGCCCACTGACACAGAATCAGGGGCACAGCGCTCTGGAATTCAGATCACAGGCTGGCTGTGTGCGCTCCCCGAGCGGATGCAGACCCACATTCGCCAGGAATAGCACTGCCATGCAGCTGCTCGCCCACAGCTGGGCTAATGCACGACTTGCCTCCTCAGTGGGAGAGACGTGGCTTTTTGGATCACAGGGAGCACTGGGAGGCAAAAGACCTTGTCCTTAATCATGATGGTTTATTCCCTCACTAGGCCAACTTGTAGCTGGTGAGGAGGAAAGAGTCCCCATGGCCCTCTTCCCTCTCTGCCCCTTCCTGCAGGGCCCCTGACACATTGTTTACTGTCTCTACCTCAATGTCCCTGCTGGTATTATTGAGGTGAACACTGATTCCTGAGTTTATGCACTGTAGGAAGCCAAACAGAAGTGTCTAAATCCCTTGAGAAATGCACAGTGTCCATATTATGAATGTGGAAATCTGTGTACCTAGGAATGGCTGTCTAGAGATGAACAAATGCTGGTGCACACTCTCAATCCTCAGTGACTGTTTTCATGCTGCAAAGCCTCACACACCTGCAGAGAAATCTACAGGTGCAAGTAGACCTTGGTGTTGTGAAAGTGCCCACCTGCACACACCTCCCTGGCCTTTTCACAGTGATTAAAGCCGTGCAAGGAAGAGCTGTGCCACTCTCAGGAGCACGGCCAGGAGTGCAGCTCAGACCCCTTCCCCTGCCAGCACAGGGCTCCTTGGCTGTCCCTGCACCACAGCTGGTCTCACATTTGCACATCCCTGTCCTGCTGAGAAATTCCTGCACGCGCAGAGCCCTGAGAGCTGCCCAGGCTCCCAGGTGGTTCTGTGTGCCTCCACCCACAGCCCTAAGGGAGAGTCTGGGCACAGGGCAATCTAGCTTCAGGAGCACACAAATGCCTGCTTCTGGGTTCCTCACAAATTGTGTCCACAGCCCAGCCCCTCACCACCTCATCACCTCATCACCTCATCACCTCATCACAGCCCAGGAGGGCAAGGTCTGCACCTCCAGTCATGTGCAGCCCTTGGCTGGGATGTAGGCACACACATGCACACACACCTGTGCATGTTTTAGAGCTGCAGCCAGTGCTCCCCTGCGGCTGTGTGCACAGGCAGGGAGTCCCTGCACCCCCCATGCAGCCAGGAGAGCACGCCTATCTGTCTGTCTGTCTGGATGTGTGTGCAGACACACGGACACGCCAGCACCAGCCCCGGTGTCCAGCCAGGCTCGGGGCTGGCAGGCAGAGGCAGTGCCGTGGTGCAGCTTTCCAGGTTGACTGGGATGGATGTGGGAGGCGGTGTTGACAGGGAGACATGCTGTTGTGGTGGGTGACTGCAAAGAGCAGCAGTTGTCACCGGCAGGGTCTCTATTCTCATGCAAAGCAGGGGACGAGGGTGGCACCGAGGCACAAAACCTGATACACCCCGCAGCACTGAACAGGTCCGGTATTTTTAGCACCCCCTGCTTTCTGGTTTCCTACCTTCAGTTTTGGTTTGGCCTTTGGGCTGATTTTAGCAGGAACTCCTTTCTTGCTGTAACAGCTGGTTTGGTGTTAGGGAGGACATCTGCCCCCTCTGTGTGCAGGTTAAAGGGCTGGGAGGGAAAGGATTGCTGCTCTGGCACACAGAGGGGAAGATGGACCCTCCTTCCCCGTCTCTGCCTCTTGATCTGCGTTGCTAAGAAGTCACAGTGATGCTGAGTGACAGAAACTGAATTTTTACATGGTAAAGATCAGCCGTATATTGAGGCCACAGCAGAAAAAAAGCACTGTTTTCTCATTTGCTTCAATAACCTGAAGAAACCTCAGGGTGCAGCAAGCAGCAGAGGTGTGTTTGACAGTGCAGGGTGCCCGCTGGGGCCACTTGTGTGGTGGGGACCTTGGGACAGGCCCAGGCTGTGCTGGCTGATATCAGACCTGGAGCAAGAGCCCGGTTGGGCTGAGGAAAGGGAGTGAGACCTGCAAGAGAGAGGCTGCAGCTGCCCCACGCACAGCCTGGGCACAGAAAGGACAATTCCTGCCTCTGCGTGTCTGTGCAGCCCTCTGTGGGCAGGGCAAGGGGAGGCCCCCCGGGTGTGAGGGGCAGTGGCCAGGGTGCTCATGGAGGGGTGCAGCAGCAGGAATCCTGGGGTGCTTCCATCTGTGCCAAGGACAGAAAACACGAGGGAGAGCGAAAACAGAGAGAAAACACCTGCCCGCGGCTGAGGTGTTCTGGGGTGGGAAGGGTGCTGAGGTACCAGAGGACCCCTGGTGCCACACGAGATGACGAGAACTCTTCTTTTGTCTTTCAGCCCCTCCACTGGGAATATTTCTGTGGTGAAAGAGATTGTGGACAAACTGCTGAAGGGCTATGACGTCCGCCTCAGGCCTGACTTTGGAGGTACGGTGAGGGCCGGCCGTGGCAGCAGGCAGGGTCTGCTCTGGGTCTGTGCTGGCCCCTCAGCCACGCACAGCACGCGGGAGGGCTCCCCCCAGACATCTCCAACCCCAGCCCTCACGTCCTTAGAGCCTTCTCCCTCACATTTCTTCCACGCCTCCTGCTTTTCCTTCTCCTCTCGCCCGCTCCTCTCCTTCCACCATCACCCATCTCTGCAGACAGCTGCCTTGTCCATGGTGTGATGTTTCTGGGGATATTTTGCCACAACAAGGACTTTTCCTCTGCTCCGAGCTTTCCTCCATCACAGCCAAGTCATCCTTCCTCCATTTCTGCTCCCAATGCCAAATATTTTGGCTCTTTTCCCTGCAGAGGTTTGAGGTGATTGCTGGTAGGGATGTTGGTTGGCCTGCAAAGCTGCTCCCTCACCAACACTGAGGCACAAAATATTCCCTGGGGAGCTGCTGGCCTGACTGCCATTCATTAGGAAGTGCAAGGATCTTCAATTCCTCCCTTGGGTCCTGTGAGCAAACAGGAGAATCACAAGGGCCTGGTGGAGATGAAACATGAAAAATCTTTGGGCACTGTTGTGTTCCCAGGTCCAGCTGAGGTCCATTTATTGGAGAGGAACTGGCACTAGAAAAGCACAGGGAGGGGGATTTGAGGATTTCTGAACTCAGCCTGCCAAGCTTGGCTGTTTTAAGTCTTTTCTGGGCAATGCTATTTCCTCCTCATGAGGAGATGTGTGGGGCTGGGGGATGCTCAGCCCACAGGAGGACAGCGACATGTCAAGGTGTCCCTCTGCACAGGACTGATGGGAAGCAGGCTCATGCCTGTGCTCTCAGGGGGAAGAGAGGTCAGGGACAATTATTTAGTGGTTCAAGGGAGCAGTTTTCTCCCAACAGGGCTAGTTCCTAGAAGCTGGGAGTGGAGGAATACCCTCACTGATTTCATCAGGTTTTGAAGGCATCCCAGTGTATCGCTGTTTCCCATGACCAAACCCATCTCTCCCAGAAATCTCTGGTTTCCCTGCACCTCACCCAGACCTGCCCCATGCACTGAGCACCCCGTGCCCTTCCACCCCCACAAACCCCATCCCCACCGCCCTCATCTCCTTGTTCTACCCTGGGGTGGAACAGGGCTTTCAGGTGGCTGCACCCTGGCCTCAGGGAGGCTCTGGGGGAGATGATGCCCATCCCTGGGAGGTCACCCAGTGCAGTGGGGAGATGCAGCATTCTACAGGCAAACAGGGATTCCAAGTCTTCCCTCTCTCCTTTGAACATGGGATATGGCTGCCTCTGATTTAAAGGTTCTGCCCAGCAGACATGAAATGTCCCTGTTACCTGGCCAGCCCTGATCACAGAAATTGGTGCAGTCACACTTTACGGGGGGGGTAGAACCGTGGAGATGACATAAAACTGGAAGAGAACCACGGAGTAAAGCCATGGCGGTGACTGCGATACAGAAAAGCAGGAGACGAGCTGGTTCTGCAGCCACAGAGCAGAGGGAGCCACGGGCTGGGGTTCAGCAGGATTTGTTCCCTGATTCCAGGGCCCCAGGGCACCCAGGGCAGGGCCCAGTCCTTCCTTCAGTGCAGGGCTCAGCTGACCCTGCTGGGTCTGTGCGCTGCTCGGGCCGGGCTCGGAAGGCACTGCATCCTCCCGGGCTGCAGGATGGATGGGGCTGGGCAACCGTGGCATTTGATTGGATTTCACCCTGAATTCCCAAAGAGCAAGCTGCATTTCTCTTCACTCAAGCAAAGAAATAGAATTATGACCATAACCCCCTTCCCTGTAATCTCCTTGCTGTTGCCCTTTCTTGTCCTTCCCTTTGCTCATGAGAGCAAGGTCCAGGAGGGGAGCACCTTGGTGTTCATGGTGCAGGAAGTCCAAATTACCAGCATCCCTGGCTCCCTCCCCCCAGGGCAAGCTTATCCAGGCAAAATTCCTGCAGCATTTCCAGCTGGGCTGACACAAGAGTCTGGAAGCTGGAGATGGTGGGTATTATAAGGCCAGAGAAAAGGGGTGGAAGTTTTCTTGTACCACTGCTGTACCCAGAGCTCAGCAGCTCTCTGGGGTTTTGGAGCAAATCCATTTCTTGGTGAAATCCCGTGGGACCGTGCCAGGAGATGTCTAACCCTGCGTGGCTCCCAGTGCTCCACAGTCCTGCTGTGCAGGGGGTGACGTTCTCCCCAGTAAGCTGTGTGCAGCAGCCATAGGACCCACAGGAACAGCACGGAGCTGTGTCAGGACGCTCAGGTTGGATATTAGGAAAAGGTTCTTTCCCCAGAGGTGACTGGAACCTGGAATAGGCTCCCCAGGGAATGGTCATGTCCCCAAGGCTGCCAGAGCTCCAGCAGTGTTTGTCCAGTGCTCTCAGGCACAGGCTGGGGTTGTTGGGGTGTCCTGGACAGGGGCAGGTGTTGGACTGGATGATCCCTGTGGATCCCTTCCTGCTCCAGTGTTCTGTGATTCTGTGGAAAAGGCACAGCTTGGGCAAAGCCCTGGGACCCGTGTGTGTGCAGCCCTGCTGTCTCGCAGGGATGTGGGGGACTGGACTGAGCTCCAGTTCCAGTATCCTGAGGACTGGACTGTTCTCCAGGACTGTCCTGTGCTGCACCTGGACTGTCCTGCCGCCCCTCCCCTGCCCCAGCTGGGCTGAAGGGGTGTAAGCCTCTCCCAGCCCCCACCTGTGCCCTCATCCTGGAACACCGGTCAGGGTGAGCTGGGAATGGCCAAGCCGGCACTTGGAGGGGTGGCAGGTCCTGCTGGGAGCCCTGTGCCCTAAAGGAATGTTATGGAGCTGTCTCAGGGCTCGCCAAGAGTGACCAGGGGGTCTGGCTAGACAGACAGCTGCCTGCCCGAGTGGAGAGGTCTGGAGCAAAGCAGCTGCCGCTCAGCTGCCCATGAGCCAGCTGGGCTCTAAAGCCGGAGCCTTCAGCTCTCTGTGGCTCAGGGATGAGGCACTGGGTGCAGGAAGGTCACAGCAGCCCATGAGGGGTTCCCATGGGGTGTGGGCACAGCAAGATCCTTCCCAGACAGATTCCCATGTGAGAAATGCAACCCACAAATGCAATGAACCACTCTGGCTTCCCTTCTTCCCTTCCCTGCTCCTTCCTGCCTGCTCTCCCCATGTTTTTGTCCTGCAGCAGAGCTGTTTCCCTCTTGCCATCCTGCCCCCGTGTCAGTGGCAGTCACCCTGCACTGTCCCCACCCTCTCAGCCTTGGGGACAGTGTCCCACCTCCACGTCCTGAGGCGCCTCCTCCATTCACTCCTGGCTGTAGAGCAGGAGGAACCGGGATGCTTTGGATGTGCAGGCACGTGGGAGAACCTGTTCCCATGCACCACTTGCCGTGGTGAGGCAGTTCTTGCCCCTCACAGTCTTTCTAAGACAGCCCAAGGCTCACCGCAGCACCCCCACCCTGCCCAGGATGTGGTGCTTCCACAGCTCCAAATGCAACTCCCAGTCCTCTTTTTTTTTAAAGAGAAAGAGAACTCTGCCTAATGCCAAAAGGAGGACAGGCCTGCTGGGGATTGCAGTTCACTTTTTAATTTTGAGATGCCTCGTTAGCTCTGGGCCAAGCTGAGTGGCTGAGAAGCATCAGCCACTCGCTCTCCTCCCTCTCCCTCACCCCCTTGCAAACCCCTCAGGCCGCTGAGCAGGCCGGCTCTCGGTGCTGTGACAATGAGTGCCATGTGCCCACCTGAACGGGGGGACACCAAACGGGAAATCTGGAGCCGTGTGGAGATGGAAAAATCTGGGAGCAACTCCACCAGAAAGCCACCCTGGTTAGGTGGGAGCAGCCTGAGGGACGGTCCCCTCACAGTTCAGCCCTGGAGTGTCACACCACGCTGGAGAGATGTGGGACAGCGCCAGGGTGGGACATGCAGGGAGCACAGGGCTGGTACAGGAGAGGGCCTGGGACTGAGGGGACAGGAGGGGGTCACAGCAAACAGTCTAAAGGGTCTGGCCAGGGCTGTGGTAGGGATCTGGAACAGCTTTGAGGAGAGATCCAGGGAGGAGCAAGACACAGCCAGGCCTCCAAGAGGGAGATCTTGGTCCTGGTACAACACCAGCAACAATGCGGAGAGAGGGTTTTGTTTTTTGGGACAGCACAATGGTCTCACAGGGACATCAAATCACAGGTGGGTGCCATCCAGCTGGCCCTGAGGGATGGACAGTCTGGGGGTGATTTATATAGCACACTAATTACACCACGAGGCAAGCAGGATGTTGATGGCTCCGGACTGGGTGAGCAGGGGATGCTGCAGATAACGTCTGGGAATCAGTGCAGAGCCATGGGTAGGGAGCTTTCAGAGCAGCACCCTGGCTCTTGTAAGTGCTCTTAGGCACTCACTTTCAGAAGCATTAGTTCCATAGGAGAAAAAAAAAAGAACAAGAAAAAAAAAGGGAAAAGAAAGCAAACTAAGATCATATTGCCCCAGGGTAGAGAAGGCAATGAAGGAATGGCAGGAAGATCCCACTTGAGCTCAGTGACTCAGCTGCTCTCTGTTGGTGCAACGTTTCCAGCCCAAAACTTTGCAAGAGTTCCAAGCAGATGGCTCTTTATGGTTTTCCAGCATCATTTTCAGGTGTTGGTAGCCAAAAGCAAGGTGAGGGCACTCTCTGCCCCTTGCTGCCAGCCCTCCTGGAGTGCAGGGTTCCTGCTGTTTCTCCTGGGGGGTGTGCAAGTGTCTGGAAATGCCTGGTAAAAACAGAATGACCGAGAAGCCCTTGGGATTGCACAGTAAATCCTGGGTTTTCATGCCCGTGGATCCAGCAGCTTTCCCTGCCCCATTTTTAATGCAAACTCCCCTAAGGAAAATTAGCACTTAAGGGGTCTTGGGTTGAAATGATCCTGTGTCCTGCTCCTCATCTGCTTTGTGTCATGGACGGGGCTTCCCAGCTCTCGTCACCCTCGTTTGGGATATCCAAACCCCTCTTTGCTGCAGTATCTTGACCTTCCTCCTTCCTGTCCCCTGCCCCTCCTGCTCTCAGCTCCTCTCTGCTCCATCCCACCTCCACCCTCCTGGGCACCCAGCCCTGCTCCCACGTCCTGTTTATTCCCCGGTATTCCTTCTTCAGTGGCCACTCCAAATTCAGTGGAGCTGGGGCTGAGATCCTCAGCCTTTCCCTGTGTAACAGCATCACTTGAAAGCCAGAATTGTAAAAATAAATGATTGCTGATGCATAAAGTGTTGCAGTGAAGCATCGTCAGTGGTTCAGGGCTCCAAAACTGGCAGGGCTGAGCGGCTGCGCTGGCTGGCACGGATGCAGCAGGGGATGGGGGCTTGTGTTATTTCCCTGGCCCAGCAGCCCTGCGTGCCTGGGAAACAGCTGCTCTTAGTGGTCCTGTGCTGGAAGGAATGGCAATTTGGTTTCTCCCGTGGTCAAGGCTGGTGGTACTGTTCAAGCCCTGTTTTCCACTGCGTGTCGGGTGGTGGTTTTTTTCCAGGCAGCTAGCTTGCTTTGGATTTTTGAAGGGGAGGGGGGGGGAAATTTTAGGAAAAATGATTCAGAAATTTCTGAAAACAAGCCAAATCGTGTACATGCTGGGTTGTTTTTTTTTTTTTTCTTGTCCTAAAATGTTGGGGGATGAAACCAGCAGCACCTACTGCAGGGCTGGCCCCTGTGCATGTGGAGCAGGTGGGTCCCCGGGGCCACCAGTGACCTGGCTGGCTCCAGGGCTGTGTCCCAGTGCCTCTGGTGCCGGCAGCACCTCAGAGCAGCGATGCTGCTGCAGGAGCACCAGGTGTGGGGCTGGAAGAGGGCAGTGGGTGCTGATCCTGGGCTGCCTGTCTGGGGGGCTACAGGAGCTGCTCACCTGCCTTTCCAGGCTTTCGTTCTCAGCTTTCCCCTCCTCTTCTGTGGCAAAAAAAAAAGAAAAAAAGTTTAAATCTCAGAGCAGCCAGATTCAATTTTCCTTTTTCTTCTGCAATGCCTTGAGCCAGCCCTTTTGAGATTCAGCAGGAAGGCTCTCGTCCCACCAGGGACAGCTCCTTCCCTGCCCGCAGGAGGAGTTGCCCAAAGTCGGGCACGGGGTGAACCTGAAATGCTGCACTTCACAGAGCCTGGCTCCACCAGGAAATGCCACCCTTCTGTCCCCGTAGTGTGGCTGGGCAGAAGAGCAGCTCTGGGTTTGAAGGCAGAGGGACAATGATGGACCAGGCTGGGGAAAGGAATTAACTGAGGAAGGAGAGACAGAAGCTGTCTGGAAAGTCTGTAAAGCGCAGTGTCACTCAAGGCCAAAGGAAAGGTGGATACCCACCAGGGCTGTCAATAGTCCCACTTTCCTTCCTGAACAAAGAGCATTAAGAAAAGACCACTCTTGGTCATTAAAACTGGCTGCAGCTGTGCAGCCCTCACTTCCTCCCCAGTTTATGTGACTTCTGGCTCCAGACCGTGGGTCACATCCTCTCTAGGGCTAATCCAGAAGGAAGATGACAACCTCCTGCTGTTGTGTCTTGCTTCATTAACTGGAGTGGCAGGAAATGAAAGGATCCCGTCCTTCTTGGGACATATGTGGATGTTAACACATTGCCACATGATGGAATTTCTATTTTTTTCGCTTTGCTCTTTTTATAAGAAATACATGCTGTGAACAGGACTTGGAGGCTTTAAAGTCAGACACACAAGACTTCAGGAAAAGCCAGAATTGGGGTTTCTCCAGGGATCTATATTTGGACCCCTTGTGAGGGCGCATCAGGAGGCAAGGTCCAAGAGTTGCCTCCTCCTGAGACGCCCTACAGAGCACACCAAGATGCCATTGACACATGGAGCTGATTTTTCTCGTTCCCTTCACTCCAGAGGGGGACAGGCTGGGGGCACGGCAGTGGGGACAGCTGAGGTGGCCACAGCAGGTGATTAGGGTGGGTTGAGGTGACTGATGCAAAGCCTGGGGCTGAGCACCCAAAGTCCATCTTGGACTTGTGGTTTCCTGGCTGTTTTGTGCTCAGACCTGCTCTGCACACAGCATCAGCTGTTTTTATGGCTGCTGTCGAGCCCACCAGGACAGCAGGAGCGTGTTCACGCCTCTCCCCCGAGAAGCCAAAGGTATCTCCTGCTGAGGGGTGCACAGGGAAGCCGTGATTTTCCAGGATACTCAGCAGCACTGGAGCCAGTCTCTGCCTGTGTGGAGCACAGCTCCTATTGATTTCAGCCACAGCTGTGAGTGCTCAGCCCAGTGCCCCGAGAGAGAGACACACAGAGTTCACCAAAATCCATGAGCTGCAGGTGACTCGGGTAGGACAGAGCACACAGGAGCCCTGTGGCACATCCAGTCCTGAAGAGCAGGGCTCAGACACAAAAACATCTTTCCTTTCCTGTGGGCCTCCCCCTCACTCACTGCAGGGCGGGCAGGGACCCCACTCTCAGCACTGCCCTCCTGCAAATCCATCCTCTATCAATCAAGGAAAAGGAATGAGCAAGGATGCTGTGGACAGTTTAATTAAGAGCTGGCTCCATAACATCCATTCAGCAGTGGGCATCCTTCCACCTAACCTTCATCCATTTTGTTTTCCTCACAATTTTGTTCTTGAGGGCAGTAATATTTAAAGGGTATTAGAGCAGTCCCTTCCTCCGGTGTGACAGAGCTTGGGAACCTCTTGCTGCACATTGAACACCCTTGTGCATTCACGTGTGGCCACACTTATCATCCTCCTTTTGAGACAGGAATCTCTGGCACAGAGCAGTGGAGGCAGTTTTGGGAGAATTCAGCAGAGATGAGTTCCCAAAAGTGGCCTTGGGTTTCTGAGCAAGCTGTGTGCCTGCCACGGAGCTGTGCCTGCTTTTCTGGAGTTGGTGTCCAGGTTTTGCTGTCATCCATTCCAGTGTGCTTCTGCTGGAACTGGGGGAGATGTTGGTTCTTGTGCTTATGCCCAAGCCTGTGTGGGATAAATGCATCTGGTTGCCCTTCTCCTTCCTTTTCCTCCTTGGCTGGTGCAGTTTCTCCCTCAGGCTCTGACACAGCTGCTCTTCCAGTCCTTGGCAGGGCACTGGGCTAGCACGGAGCTCTCAGAGATCTCTCTGAAAACCAAGATGTCATCATCATTTTAACTAAGCTTTTATTCCAGGAATTTTGCCTCCACCCTTAGTCATAGATTTTTTACATCGAGATGCAATGCATTTGAGTTATGATTAGCAGAATAATTCCAATACTTCTTAATTAACTGACTGACTAAAAGCAGATTGTCCTTTATAGCCAGTCTGGAGGATGTTTGCCACATCACCTGGACCCGTGTTCTTCCCTGACAAACATCTACATAACACTCACCATTTCTGAGATTATTTCTGCCACTAAACTTGCCTTCGAGGGACTGCCACTGAAAGCAAAATGTGAAAGGAGTGTAAAATCCATTAGTAGAAGTCCTTTTGATTACTCCAAATATATTCCCACCGCCCTGGAGCTGTTCATCAGAGCAGCTTTACATACCTGCATTGTTCATTTCCTAAGACTCCCAGTATACCAGCTAGGCAGAGAAGTATTTTTAATCCATGTAATGCAAAACAGAAAAGTCAAGGAATGTGCTGTAGTTTTACTGCTGTGTGAAAGAGACTCTCTGTGTGCATGTCACTTTTCTCACCTATGTCTGGTTCAAAGAAAAAGAGTTGGAGGCTGCTACAGTGTCAGGCTGGCTGGATGTAAGAGGGTTTTTTGGTGGCACTGGCAGAGTTTGGTCTGAAAAATGCAGCCTCGCAGAGAGCCCTTGCTGGAGGTTTTATTGGGAAAGAAATCCCAAGGAATCAAGGAATATCCTGATATTTCATTTGAAATATCATACACTTGTTAAAGCATGACCAGAAACATGGACAAGACAAAAGATGTGTTTAATGAAGGCATGAGGTCTTTCAGGGGAATTCACATCTCATGTATGAGAAAGGGCCAAGCTGCATGGTGGAGCCCAGTAGCACAGAATGGTGAGTGGAACAGGTTTCCTGGAGATCCAGGGGTTGATCCTGTTCCCATGGAATGGGAGGAAGCAGAGCTCTTCTCCCTTGCTGCTGTTTGCTCTGAGCAGAGCAGGAATTTCAGGCTGGCTTGGGAAGCACTGATCACGCCATTCCTACAGGCTGTTTTTCTGGTTGTGGCATTTATCCCTGGTTCTGTGTCACAGCTAAAAACTCTTTTTTTCCCTGACTTTCCCCCCTCCCCTGCCTGTTTCTCCTATTCTTTGCAGTCTTGCAGGAATAGTGCTGTTAAATAATTGTGCTTGTGACAGGGGTGAGCCTCAGCCAACCCAGTGCATCCAGAATTCCCCTCCCTACACCTCAGGACCTCTTAGTTCAGCTCTGGGATGGCTCTGAGTGCAATTCTAGTTGGAAGAGAGACTCTGTAAAATTACATCTTGTTGTTCCATATTTATTCTCCCTCAGTGGTTTCCATGTCAAACTTGCTCAGTTTACCAGTCAAAACAAGATATTTCTACCTGCCAGCTCTGCCAGCTCAGCCTGGGCTCTGGAAATCAAGCTGTGCTCTCTCTGCCCTGGACATCATCACTCGCCAAAAAGGATTCTCAAATCAGGCCTGAGCTGGATGTGATGTTGAGAATGCACAAATGTAATTTGTTCTCAGGTGGTATTAGGAGCTCTGTGTGACAGACACCAGCAAGGCTCCTGTGCTGTGCAAATATTGACTAAAATCTTCCCCACCACCTGGGGGAGGACGGGCCTCCACTGGGGCAATTTTACACCTGGGGGACACCAAAAGGGGGCAGGTTTTTTTTAGGGTGGTGCCAAAAACCCACAGCAGCACCAGGAATGGCACTGGGAACCCCTGCTTCCTGCTATTGTCTTTGTTTGTGAGGACAGACCCAAGCACCTCCTGAGCTCTGGGCCGTTGCATGGTCATTGCTTTCCTTCAGATGTGGTGTCCTGTGGAATCCCCACAGGGAACAGGCAGGCGGGCCCACTTCTTGCTGCAGAGAAATGCCATGGTACAGCCACAGGAAAGGCTCTGATTTAATGGGCATTAATCTTGTTCTTAAATAGTTCCCCTTCTGATGGATGAAGCAGAAGGACTTTCCTCAACATCCCTTCCGAGAAAAACTGAAATTTTGTAAATCTGATCATTGGCAAAATGTTTAAAAAACCAATACATGAGGCAGAAAATCTATTGACTGTGTATGAACATGTCACAGAGTAGGAAAAGCAGTAAGGGTGTCCTGCACTGCTTTCAGCTTTCACTCTTGTGCTTCTGTAGCGAATTCCCGAGGGGCTGTCAGCAGGAAGGGACACCAGAGCCTTCCCTGTCCCCATGTGAGGCTCTCCTCTGAGCCTGCAGAGCCATTCCAGCCACCAAAAGCACGGTGGGCTTTTGTCTGTGGCACAGCCCAAGGGCAGGGGAAGAAATAGGGTGACTGCCTTGGTTCCTGGGACTCTTTGCCACCCCACACTCACATTTGGGACAGCCAGCTGAGCTGGGAGAACACCAGAGTGCCTCTTCCTCTTCCACAGCTCTGTGCTGCAGGGCCAGGATGGGTTTTCTGGGCAGCAGATCTTTCCAAACACATCCCCTCAGCTCCCTGGAGTACTTGTGACTCTTCTCTCACCCTCTGTGGGACCATTCGCTGCTCTCTTTAAGGAGTGAGACCTTTGGTGCTGCTGAGACCACAGCAGGTGACACCTCCAGGCCGGGGGAACCTTGTGCCAGGGGAACAGCCACATCCAAGGGCTGCGCTGGGCAGTTCAATGGGTGATCACAAAAAAGGGGAGGCCCACAGCAGTGGCAAAGCTCTGGCTGTAAGATCAGAAGCTGTCAGGAGGCTCCCGGGTCACAGATGTCACCTGGAGAAGGTCTGCAGGAGAGCCCATTCTCACGGCCTCTGGAGAAGGATCTCAGCTTGGCAGGAAATTTTTGGAAGTGAGGGAGAGGGTAGGCTATGAGCTGAATTCTTCTTCTTATCCTCCTTTCACAGCAAAAATAGAACATTTATCACAAGTTCCCCTACATGTTTTTCTTCCCTATTGCACACTAGCTCCTTGCTAGTATTTGAAGCTCCAGAAAAAAGAAATTGATGAGTACTCAAGTTAATAATGTGTGCTTATTGTGTTGATGAATTGCTGGAGATGAATATATATGTAAAAGCTCTGCAAGATTCACTCATCCATGCATCCTGAGTGAAAGCAATTATTTTGGTGAGTAAATGGGACTTAGTTTTATGTCTTAATAAAGAGGTTCTGGGCTAAAAGGCAACTTTTGCCCCGGATATTATAGCAAATCAAGTCTTACTGGAATAATGGGAACACCAGCACAGGGGGCAATCTTTCAAAGTGAACATCTTAGAATCCTTTTTCCTACTAAACTCTTGCAATTCTTGGTCATCACTGAATTTTTGTAAGATCTTCCCTGTCTTCAGACTGTGCAGAAAGGGCAGGACCACCTGAACAAAGCACATCCAAGAGCCTCAGAAACGGAGGGATAAAAACTTATCATCCCATGGATGACATTTGGAAAGGGGGAGGCTTGTTTTTATGTGTGTGCTTTGTTTCATGTGATTCCTAACTGAGATATGAATTTAACGTGAATGTAATGATATTTTCAGGCCTGACTCACTCCATTTTTTTCAATACTTGCCCTGTAAATTGTCCTGACTGTCCCTGAGCATAACCCTTGGGCATGGTGCAAGTTTAGCACCAGGTCCCAACCTGGCCATCTTGTTCCTTTTGTTTTTTCCCCACATGCTGGGGATGTCCAACTGGATCCAATCCAGGAGTTGCATCCTTTAAAGACAAGAGTTTGTAAACAGTGATGAGGAGGTGTGACTAACTCACAAAAAAAACCTGAAAACAGGGAGAAATAAAGAGAAGACACCTTGTTGTTGCCACTTTGATAAAAATGACAAGTCCAGCTATTTTGTTGTTGTTACAAACACTTCTAAGACAGGGAAACGGATTTGATGTGAACAGAGGAGCTTGTGTTAACCCATTTAAATTAATTCGGCTCAGCTCACTTGCAGCTAAGGGGATTAGATGGCTCAGGATTTGGTAATGGTGAGAGTGTTTTCCCAGGCAGGTCACTTCCTACAGTCCAGGCCAGCTCTGCAGTTGCTTTGGGGGAGGATATTTCCAGTGCCCACAAGAGAGAGGCTCCTCCATGGAGAAAACGTTTATGGCTCACGTGTCAGGAAAGCCCCAGCGCTGGAAAGTTGGGTCAGCACCTCTGTGCCCTGAGTGGGCAGGTGAGAAATGAGACATTCCAATGGGCAATCGGGGAGGAACTTCACAGCTGCCAGGCAGGGAAAAATGTTAAATGACCTCACTCCTGGGCCGTTCTGGTACCCGGACCTGAGGAGGTGGATCCTGTGGGATGAGATGGCATGGGTGTCCCACATATAGCAGCACCGCCCCCGCCACTGGGGGTGGTTTGGCTGTGAAGAGGAGGGTGGTGCCGTGGTTTTCCAGGTATTTTGCTGCACTCCTACCTCCTGGTTCTGCAAGGAGTGTTATGATGTTGGGGGAGGGATCCCAGCGCTTGGGATTCAGCCCTAAACCTGCTTTAAAACCTGTGGGCTGCTGTGGGCCTTGTAGAACCAGAACTGGTGCAGAAATTGAACGTTTGGCATTGTAAGAGTGTTTTTGAGGCTGTGATGAGTCCTGGGGGTTGGTCTGCTCAGAGACTGAGCTGGGGAGCTGGAGATGGGGCAGCTGCCTGTGGTGAGTGTGTTCTGGCACATGGTTAAATACCCTGCTTGCTTTTGCACCCAGGGCTTCAAAATATCTCCTGTCTGTGTGCAATCCTTTCTGAGGAGCTGCACCCTCCAAAAGCAGGGTGACGGGTGCTGGGCTGGGAAAGGAGGAGCAGGAGGGTGCCAAAGCATTCTGAGCCTGCCCCAGGCGGAGGAGCAGAGGCTCTGGCAGTGCCCTGGCTGGCTCCGGGAGATGGGGCAAACACAAGGCCTGAGTACAAGCAAAAGGAGTGGACTATTCCCGAGTCCACCAGAGCTGCCAGGCAGGCAGAGCTGTGCCCCAGGGCTGCTCTGGCAGGGCCCCTGGAGAGCTGCAGTTGCCTGCCAGGCTCCTGACAGAGGTAGGAGGGAAGTCTTCTCAGGTGGAGCGATGTGGGGGTGGCTGATCAGCGTGGGCACAGTGCTTCACGCTGCTGCTGGGGAGAAGAAGCCTGGCTTGTGTTGCTTCGCTGTCAGTCTACGACAGGCACTTGCTTGGCAAGCGCTGCTGTCCTCCTGCTACTACTCTGGGTGGAGGAGAGCTGGAGGGACCCAGGGTGCTCAGTGTGTCTGCTTCCTGGGATTTGCTCAGTGTAAACACAGGGAAATCGCGGTGTGGTGTTCCGTAGTGCCAGCTCTGCAGAGAGGGATCCAGCAGGGGAACACCAAGAGTGCGCCCTGCACGCTGCAAAGCTTCAGAGCTGGTCCGTGTGGGTGCCCTGGGGGGCACGGGGAGGGCAGGTGACCCATCCTCCAGGAGGTTGGAGCACTGCCTTCATCTCCCAAGGGTCAGGTCTGGATCCTCTTTCTGCAGTGTCCCTGCTCCAAGAAAGAATCCAATGGCAGTGACACCCTGCAAAGCAAGCTGGCCATTGTCTCAGCTGGGCACTGCCGGCTTTAAGGGATGGATGGGAGCTGGCACTCAGTCCTCTTGGTAAAGTTGCTCCTAAAGAGTTGATTGCTTGGAGCCACTGGTCAATGCCAGGTTGATGGTGGTCAGTTCTGGTGAGGTGGTGCAGTTGTGTGTCTCTAAATTAGAGCTTGACAAACCTGAGGACTAATCTACTCTTGCTTTGCTGTAACCTTACCAAACATGCATCACCTGGGCAAGAGATTCACAAGCAGAAGCTGTTGGAAGTTTGGTCTCATCACTGAGGATGAGCTTTAAAAATCTGTCTCCTCAATATTGACCTAGGCCTCTTCCAATAGCAGATGATGTTCTGAGTAGTCAGTAACTTTTTTTTTTAATACTGAGAGCAGCCCTGTGTGTGTGTGCAGGTGCTCTGTTGGACTGGGTCCACTGGCAGTCCAGGTGCTGTCAGGCTGGGTGCCTGCTCTCTTGTTCCATTTTTAAGCCTGTACATTTGAGATCTTGTTTTTATTCAGCTTGGGTAGCTGTCTACCAACATCTTTTAAAATCAACCTTGATTTAGCTTCCTCTGTAATCCTTCGATCCCTCTGGGACAACCTTTACACTGTTTTTGCAGCCAGCTGATTGTTCTCTCTCACTTCCTAATTTCCATGGGATATTTGCAATATCCCACTCTAATACCTACTAATCCATTAAAAATACCCGTGAGATAGATTAGGTAATCCACTGTGCCTCACACACTGTGCTCCTCAACTCACTGCTTCCCCTGGAACAGTCCCAGAACGGGCGCTACATCTGCCCTGGGAAAGCACTGTTCCTCCAGAAGGATCCCTCAGCACTGGCTCAGGAGCAGGCACAGTCTGCTTGAGAAAATGTTCTGTGACTGTTCAGATCCATAGGGAGACGCCATGTGACGGCGGGCTGGGACTGTGCTGCCGTTATCCAGGTTAACCTGTGTGTCTGCAAAGAGCATCTCAGGGAGCAGCGCTGCCAGGAGCAGAGGTCAGCTCTGCCTGCTCTGCGAGGGCTGTGGCTGCTGGTTCCTCGCTGAACGGGAGCCTCCTTGTTTGCACCACATTCATGTTTGGATATTCCAGGAGTCTGCTCAAGAGCTGTGCTGTGGTTGTACCCTTCCTTAGATCTTCCATTCTACCTTTGTGCTGTCCCTGCTATCACCGTCCTGGTGAGAGCTTCCTCCAGCTTGGCATTTTCCTCGGGAAGTCCCAAGTGTTCCCCTTTCTTAAACAAATATTTTGAGTTCAGTTGTCTGACTGGATGAGGTGACAATGCCAGGGTGCCAGGAGAGGAGAATGGCACAGGCTGGAAATCCTTGTTATCCTCCTTGCACAGGGTGCTGCTGTGCCTGGTGTGGTGTGGATGGATGGAATCCACACCAGGGTCAGGCAAAACCTCATTCTGTGCATGGCTCAGTGGTGGAAAAAGGCCAAGCACTCCCTAAAGGAGTATGGGAAAATGTAGGAAAGCCGTCATACCCAAGAAACTGTTTTCTGCCACACCTGCTTGGAGAGCAGCTGCAATCTCCATGGGAACTAGTGGAGGTAGATATCCTTCCTGCCCTGCAGAACCATGAATCCATGGGGAAAGAGCAGAGATTGACATCCCCAGACACTCTGGAGGCCAGGGCCCTGTCTTTTAGCTCCAAAACCCCACTGAGAGATTCCTTAGCACTGACAAGTCCCTCATGAAACCTGTTCCCCCCCATGCAAAAAGCCAATGCCAGATTTGCTGACTTGCCTTGAGAGCATCTCTGATCCTGATAATGTATAACAGTGCCCAAAAGTGTAAAGCCATGGAGGGTTTTGCCCTTTTAAATCCAGGGGATTCCATGGGGTGACCTGCTGGGACAGAGGGAGAGCTTCAATATCAGCCTCGGAATGCGTTTGATGTTTCTGGCTGTTGTGTTAAGCCTGGCAAAAGAAATGCACAGCTTTGGCTGTAGGTGGGGGAGAGATCGTGGAAATAAGAGTAAAAAAAAAAAAACGAGCAGGAAAAGGATTGGAAAGTGTTAAATGGATGTTTAAACCTAGATTTTATTGGAAAAGTTTGAGTAGGTTCTTAAGGGACCCTGCTGAACTCAGTGCTTCTAGATGTCACTGCAAATCAGAGCTGCTGGATGAAAGTGGTTCCCAGAACATTTCTGCTTTCATGATACATGGTCAACTTTTCTTGTTCCTCAAGCAACGGTAACACTAAACTGAGTTTGTGCTTGATGCTGTACATAAGCTAAAATAAAAGGAAAGGAACAGGAAAATCAGTGTTGGGAAAGTTCTTTGTGATTTGGCTTGTGTAGCCTGCTGGGCTGACATCTTTTACATGCTCTCTCACTGCCGTAGCAGAGCCTTGGTCCTGAGATCTGTAAGCACAGCTATTATGCAGACAGCAATTTGTGAACTCCTCTTGCAATCTCCCTGTGTGCTGAAAACCCAGGAGCATTTCCATTCTGCCTGCACTGGGGTGCAGTAAATTTGAGTGTTTTGACAGCAGGCTGGCCTCCGAGTTATCTTTTGGGTGGTTTCAAAAAGCTTCGGCACAGGACTAATTAGTCCATCAGCCAAAAATGATTCAAGGCTATCTGTTTTGGGAGGGCCAGAGGGAGATTTATGAAGAGGATGAATGTTTTCATCCTGGCAGCAGCTTCTCAGCCAGTGACAAACCCGGTGCTGGACGTGCTGCCTTCTGCACCTCCAATTACCTGGGAGCTCTTGGCTCCCAACTAACCACGTCTGTCGGGCCTTGTGTAACCAACTCATGGCCACACGTAGCTGTGACGTGGGGCCTGGGTCTGAGCTGTAAACACAAAGCCAGGCTGCCCCGAGGTTCAGTGCTGGGAACAAAGCGGAGGCAGCGGCCTGGGCAAGGCATTTTCTGCAGAAAGAATGGGTAGATGCTGAATGTTCCTGGCTCGTTCAGGAGCGTGGAGTGAAGGCTGAAGGGAAAAGTCCTGGCAGTGGGATGACAGGCTGTGTGCTGCTCCTGCCCGTGGCCAGACTGAGATTGCCTCAAGTGCTGGTCCTGTGGGGGTCACTGTAAATGCAAGGGAGGCACTGCGGTGCCATGGTCCTTCAGCAGCAGCCCTGGCCCTCTTCCTGCCTGCCTGTCCCCCCCTGTCTGTGCAGAAACGCTTCCACCAGACAGTGCAGGGCAACCTTCTCTGGGACTGGCTGTTTTGGGGCTGCCCTTCAGCTTCTGGAGGGTTGGGAGTGAGGAGCAGGGTTTTGCACGGATGGAATCTCACACCTATGGGTATTTACCATTGCAGGGTAAGGCACAGACCTGTTCTATATGTAGGTTTAGTAACTGAAGCCTCTAATTTTCTCTGGTTGGCTTTGTTTACTCAGCAGAAGACCTAAAAGCAGCTTTCCTGCTGCTGCAGGGATCTCAGAGACTGGTGATGCCACAGGCAGGGTGCGAGCAGGGAATGCTGAGGCTCATGCACAAAGCTGTCTTGAATAATTTCTCCTCTTGTCCAGAAGAGACAGGGCAGTGCTCCCTCCTGCTGCACGCGTGATGCACTCCGACGGCAGGAGCTCAGCTGCCCCTTTGCCATCTCCAACCTCCTACACGGAGTGAGCAGCTCCCAGGATGGGTGCTGCAGGTTTGGAGAAGTTTCTGTGGTTTTAGGAGGATTCTGTACAGGGGAGGCTGCTTTTTCTTTTGTCTGTACCAGCGTGTCATTGCTTCAGTGGCTGGTTTGTGGATAACAGGTTTTAAAATAGAGATGTAGACAAATTGGCACAAGGCCAGAGGAGAACAGCACTAATTGTCAGAGCTTTAGAAAACATGACCTGTGAGGAGAGGTTGAAGAAATCAGGTGCATTTAATCTAGACAAGGCAGGATGGGTGGGGGAGGGAGGGGGATGTCATGGTTTCTCAGAACATAAAAGGCTGTTGTTAAGGAAGGATGATTGATTTATTCTTTCTCAGTTGTGGAGGGGGGAATGATGAGACCAAACTACATTTAAACTGCAGAGAAGATTTGGTTTGGATAGCTAGGAAAAGCCTCCAGTGCGGTGAAATGCAGGAAGGTATTGTTCAGGGAAGCTGTGAAATTTCTGACACCCTGTTAATGCCTTTTTTCCTGTCGTTCAGACTAAAGGGTAATTTTCAGGCTGATCCCTGTCCCTCAGCAACTGCAAACCTTGGCTCTGCCAGCAGTGCCAAGTCCACGTGGTCAGGAATGCAGGAACCAGGAACCTTGAAGCACTGGCTGTAGTTCATAAAAATGATGTGGCTTCAGTGGACCATAAATCGAGCTCTGTTCACCTGCCCACTGTTTGGAGCCTTTTTGGCTGTGTCTGTGTTGCAGTTGAAGGTCTGAAGGCAGAGGAACCCAAGCTTGCTGCAGTGGTAACTTCCTCGGGTAGGAGTGGAGAGGGGACAGCTTGGGCCTGAGCTCAGGGCAGCTGCCTGAGTGATCACCCCCCTGTTTCAGTGAATTTTGTGCTTTTGTCTTCAGTGAGCTCTGCAGGCTCAGAACCAGGCTGAGTCCTGGGAGAGATGTCCCAGTCCAGGCTGCCATCACCTCTGGCTGGAGTGCAGGCACACACAGGCTTGCAAACACAACCTTTCCTCTCTGCTTGTGCCGAGTTATTTCTGTTAGCAACATGACTCCAGGTGCTGGGGCTTTATGCATTATAAAATAAAATGTGAAAGTAGTAACTGGTTGCTGGGAAAATACTGCAGATTAGCACAACTTGTTCTCTACCTTGACTATGTTTACATTTGACAAGTATCACTTGCAGAAAAGGGACAGGTTTTATTGTAACTCTTTTGTCTGCTTCCCTTCCAACTTCCTGAGTGCATTATTCTCAGGCATCAAACTACTTTCAGGACAAAACGTTGGTGAACTCTCCAGTGGTGGTAAGAAACTGGGATGTGTGAGGGTGCCATTCACCAATAAAAGTGGCAGAATTTCTCACACTCCCTCACTTGTGATCTTGCCTACAAATCCTTTCCAGGCAGGAGCTTTTTCTTTAAGGGGAGAAAGTCTAGTTCTTTATACCCACTGGCAAGGCACAGATAAAAGCATGGGCCTTTAATATCAGGTTTACTTCTTTCGCCCTGTCTCAGATCCACAAATGCAGAGCTCTGTCTTGTCTCTTCTGGACAAATCTACAGATGATGTTATCCCATATTTGAAATACCCTACTTTTGTATCCCTCTTGCCTGAAGCTATTAACATTGGCAGAATTGATGTCCTTTGTTTATTTTTCTGTACTACTTAAAGTCTGAATGTTGGGCACCAGCTGGCCTGGTTTTCCATTGGGCTGCACTGAGACTCAGAACATATTTTTGTGTTGGCTGTGTTCACGCTCCTGAATCCCTGTCCTGAGCAGACTGGGAGCCAGCTTTCACAAGGAGAGGGTGAAATGGCTTCCTTGGCATCAAGATAAAGCAGGTGCAGTAAAGGCAGGACTTGCATTTTGTTGTCTGTGGGACGGTCACACAGGGAAGCCCACAGGCTGCACACCCTGGGCTCGCAGGTGGGCACTGCAGCCTCCCAGATTCCCTGCTGGATGGGATGTGGAGGAGTTGGCAGTGCCAGGAGGAGCCCTCCTGACTCTCTGGGGAGCTGATCCCTACAGCCAGAGCTCCTGGAGCTGGCAGTGGGGAGGTCTGGAGCTCGTTCCTGGCTCTGACACTGAGTCACTGCATGACCCCGGGCGCTCGGGTACCATGGTGATGAGCACAGCACAAATGTCTGCACGGATAGAAGGGATTGCCTGGGCTCTGGGTTTGACAATAGCTGTGTATCCCCACTGCCAGTGCTCCCCTGCTCTAACCACCCAGCCTGCTGCTTTCTGTGGGGGAAAGAGCCCTGCTTGGTGCTGGGGAAGGAGGGGTGCACAGCCATGGAGACACGAGCGCTGCTGGGAGCAGGCTGGAAGCCCAGCAGGCAGTGGGGCACTCTTGGAGGGAGCAGCAGTGCGTGGCAGAAAGGCTCTGGAAGGGGAACCTGGCTTCTCCCAGGTTCTGCTGCAGCCCTGTGCATGGCCCTGACTCTCCTCCTGTAACTAATTAGCCTGCAAGATCCTCAGGGCAGCGCTGACTTCCTCCTCCTGCTATGGCTTCTATCACAAGGCCCTGATTTCAGGGAAAAAAAAAAAAAAGACAAACTATCAAAATGAGACTTCCTTAAAAGCTTTGCTGTGCCAGTGTCAGCCTCTGGCACAAAGAGGCTGCGGGAGAATCTCTCTCCCTGGCGTGACTGTTGGTTATTTTCCCGCCTGGCTCCCTTGTGGAGGATGAAGGTACAAGCACAGCTAAGATGTGTCTGGGAGTGTGTGTGTGAGGGGATCTTCAGAGGCTCCACGAGGTCTCTGAGCACCCCTGCCTCGGGCACCCTGTCAGCGAGCCCGGGGTGCTGGAGCCTGCACTGCCTCTTTAAGGAGATTTACATAGCAGGGCCTAATTACAGTGGTTGATTCTGATGTTTTCAGTGTTGTTCATATTCCATTAAAGGATAATACTGCTTAATTTGCAGCAGAGGGTCTCGGTGAACAGCACACCCAATCACAAGGCACCCCTAATGACACTGCTTCCCTACTTCTGGTAACACATAATTAAAAAATCACTTCATTTCCAGTTGTGTGGTTCTCCCCTCTCCCCCAATCTCCTAATTACTTTCTAAGCCATTTCATGATTATCTGTAAATATTTCAGCACTTAGATCTACTAATGAGTGCATGGAAGAGTTAATACCTTGAGTGGCACAACTGCTTGCCTTTCCCTTTCTAGTGTTGCATCGCAAGGGATCATTTTCACCTCGCATGTGTGAGGAAAGGCGCTTTTCTTGGGGTGGGATTGGGTTTGTGCACTGCCTTTGGGGTTGTGGGCCTGAGCAGTGGAGGGCTAACCTGCAGAAACCCCATCTCCAGCTACAGGAGGGTTTTTGCTGGGTTGGGTGTGAATCTCACTGTAAATTGTTTTACATGGCTTAAACACCACTGTAAGGACTGTCCTGTTCTCTAACCTGAGCTCTTCTCTGAAAAGCCACCGTACAAATGCTGCTTTTTCACTTCATAGATCTGTTTCCTGTACTTGTCTGGTGCCTTGGGTGTTAAAACTCACTTGGGATTTTCAGACTGAGTGCTCAGAGCTGGCAGAGAGGTGGAGGAGTGAGCCTGGAGCGTGTTTCCTGCCCGTGGCTTGCATGGGCTTGGGTGCTGTGTTCTTTGTCTGGTCAATCAGGACCACCTTCTGCGAGCCCACCGGGAGCCTGCTGATGGTCTCTGAAGGGATTATTTGGAATAACCAGAGATAATGGTGTTACTAGGGGGTAATTAACTTCCAGGAATTAAAAAAAACTCAAGCTTAGACTCCACTACTCCTTGGGGTGAGTCTGGAAATCTGGGAGTGAGAGAAATCTAATCACTTGAGCACATTCAATTCCGTGATACTCAGGGAATGTGGGGCTGCTTAAAATGAAATCCATGCATTTCCAGGCAATTCTTATATTGCAGATAAGAGAGGAGGGCTTGGATATGGTCCTAACCCAGGCTGTTTGTGTTTCAGGTAACCCTGTCACAGTGGGAATGAGCATCCACATCTCCAGCATTGACCAGATCTCTGAAGTCAACATGGTAAGTCTGGAAAGAAAGCGAGGGAACAAAAACCCCAAACTATAAACTGTTCTTCCCTTTTATGGCTGAGATTTACTTCCAATGGCTCCTTGGAGGCATCTGGATCTCTGCTAGCACCTCTGGAGCTTGTGGCACCTTATCCAGAGTAGATTCTTATCCCTCCTGTGCTGGTTGCACAGACACCTCCCTAAGTCAGAAAAGCTTATGCCTTAAAAAAGTAGATGTGAATTGTATTTTTTGGTTGGTACAAAGGTGGCTTTATGGTCAGTCCATCCCTGCCAAGTTAAAAACAGTGAGTTTTCATTTTGTTGGTGGTAATTCAACCTTTCCTCGGGGATCTGTGCTGGAAAGAGAGGCATCTAATGGAAATCTGGTTCTGGGTGGCATTGATAGATGGGAGCTTTTCATACCACTGTGAACAACAACAACAAATTATCTGTTCAGGTAGCAATGGTTTGGGGTGAAATCTGTGAAATTTGTTGATTACTTTGCTTTAGGTTCACATCCAGGACTGTCCCTCAGAAGCCCTCAGCCCCCAGCAGAGGACAGAGATTGTGCTGTAATTGCCTAAACGTGCCTTTCTCCCTCCTGGCCAGAGGCTTTTCCTCCAGATCTTCTCCTCTCCCAGGGGCTGAGTGGAGTGGGAGGCTGGTGGGAGCCTCCTGACAGTTCCTGTGCAGTTCTTCACTCCTGACCCGTGCAGGAGAATCCTGGGCCAGTTCAGAGCTCTTGCAGTTCGAGGAGATTAAAATCTTGGTCTCCCACTGCTCCTGTCCCATTTCTGTGTCTCTGGCCTCTCCTGCCCTGCTTCCCTGGCCCACCAGCTGCTCTGTGGAGGGGAGGAGGGGAGCTGACACAACCCGACCCATTGGTTTTGTTTCCAAACCGCCTGAGAAACCTGAATAAGTGTTGGAATGACCCAGGGGATAGAGCCAGCCATGAACCTTCTCTTCCTGTGTGAAAGTTGGCTGACTCTCTGTCACCATGCCGCCATCACCCAAATTCTCAGCATGACCTGTGACCCCTCAGTGCAGTGACAGTGACACTGGGCAGTGTGTGTGGCCCTAGATTTGGGTACAGAGGCGCTGGGTAGCTGTGCTTGAGTTTAGGCTCAGCCACCAACTCAGCTTTGAGTCACCTCCTCCCTCAGGCTCTGGGGAGGACCTGGATGTTCTGTCACCCTCCTGCTAGAGCCAGAACGGCCAGTTTGGGGTCTGGACTTGTGCCTGAAGACCAAGACTCACACAAACATGACTTGGAGGGGGTGAGAGTCGTGGTTCTCAGCTTACCTGTAGCAACTGCCCCTGTGAGCCTGAGCAGGTCTGTCCCCAGCACAGGAAGGACAGGGACCTGCTGGAGACAGTCCAGAGGAGGCACCAGGAGGATGGAGCAGCTCTGCTGGGAGGAAAGGCGGGGAGAGTTGGGATTGTTCAGCCTGGAGAAAGCCAGCTTAGGGCTGGCCTTCCAGTACCTGAAGGGAGACCACAAGAAAGGTGGAGAGAAACTTTTTCCAAGGGCCTGGAGTGACAGGATAGGGGGGAATGGGTTCAAACTAAGATAGCAGGTTCACATTGGATCTCAGGGAAAAATTCTTCCCTGTGAGGTTGGTGAGGCCCTGGCACAGGGGGCCCAGAGAAGCTGTGGCTGCCCCTGGATCCCTGGAAATGTCCAAGGCCGGGCTGGATGGAGCTCTGAGCAGCCTGGGACAGTGATAGGTGTCTCTGTCCATGGCAGGGGCTTGGAACAAGGTGATCTTTAAGGTCCTTTGCAACCCCAAACCATTCTGTGAAGGCAGCAGAGCCCTGCAGAGGCTGATGCAGGATGAACCTCCCACTGGAGAGGCGTCCATGGGCTGGAGGGGCTGATCAAGGCCTTTGTCCAGCAGGTGTGAGCAGCTGTGGCCAGGCACGAGCAGCCACTGTCCCAGCAGCACTTTGCAACCCTTGCCATGTAAATGTGGAGCTCTCCCCTCTCCAGTGAGCCCCCGCTTCCCTCTGCCACAGAACTGGCGGAGAAACAGCAACAATAATCCCCCTGTGATGCACAGAATTCCTGGCACAGACCTTCATCCACGTGCTGCTCTGAATCCTGCAGGATCTGAGCAGCACAGTGATGGACATTGAGTGCTTTGGGGGTGGCATGGCTGTGGTCACTTCTGTGGATGTGATAGAATGGCACTTCTAGGCTTTTGATTATCCCTCCTGGCTCTCTGGTTGACAAGAATAATCTCCTGCCCATCTTTCCTACACAGATTGGGGCAGGGGGAAAGGGAGTGGAAAGGTTTGGGGATGGGAGATGAGGTGGCTGTAAGTTAGAAAGATCTCTGAGCAGCTTCAAAAAGGGGTTAAAAATCAGAATCCTCTTAAAGAACAAACATTTAGGGAGCAGAAGAGTTCTCATGTGATGTAAGTTTCCAGGCTGAAGGGATTTTATGTGCATCATTCTTGTGTGTGACAGATGCCCCGGGGAAAGGGCTGTGTTTTACCCCCGCTCTGGACATGGATACTGGCAAGAAAAACAAGGCATTTTTTTTGGCATCATGTGTGCTTGGGAAAGGAACTGTGCAATGAATAAATTAAAGGCACACAAGTGAAGCTGGGTTGTCATGGTGACCAAATAGCTTCTATTGTTCCACAAGGAGTGTTATTACTTACTGCCCCTTGTAGGATAATTAATTAATCCTCAGACATCCTTTTGGGAACAATGGTCCTGGTGCTGGGACTGGGCAGGCTGAGGAGAACCCCTGGCTCTCCCAGGCCTTTCCCTGGGACTCCTGGCGCCTGCTGGCTGCCTGGTGGTGGGGAACAAGTGCTCCCAGTGACCAGACGCTGCATGCTTCCAAAAGCTGTTTTCCATAGCAGTCCAGCTGGTTGTGGTGCTGTGGAGCTCCATTCACGAGCACTCCTTGCCCTCACTCCCATGGGAATCGTGTTCCCAGAATGAAGAGGTGGTGACATTCCTGTCCTGGAGGACACGGGGCTCTCTGGGGAGGCAGCACAGTGATGTCCTCATGCTGGATGTTCCCAGACACTCTGGCACACAGAACGCTCTGCAGCTGCCTGTAGACGCCACGTGTGTTGTGACACCCAAAGCTGATGCGCCTCAGCTCCCTTGAGGGCCATTCCCAGATCCTGTGCCGTGCCGGGCTGCGAGGTGTTCATAGGTACGGTGGCAACCATCTCCCAGTCATCAGAGACCAAAACTGCAGCTCTTATTTTAGGCAGTGTCACCTCCTGGTTGCTGGCAGCTGCTGCCTGTGTGTGGTCAGCCATATTGTCGAGCTCCCTTCCTGAGTGATGCTTCCTTGCTGTGTACCCCCCTCGGCACGGCTCAGCAACGCTGAGCTGCAGCCTCTGTTCCTGTCAGTGATTAGAAGGATTATTTGCTGAGCCAAGATCGGTGACATCAATTGAAATGTCTGGGGAAGGATGCCAGGGGCCAGCCAAATAGGTATTGGGGAGGGCACATTTGAGTGGCAGACCCTCTGGGAAGTGCTGATCCATGAAGATGAAAGGCCTCGCTGGAGTCTTTTCATCTCCGGCGCAGATTTGCAAGTCGGGGATTTGCAGGCAGGCTGAGAGGAGCAATGTCTTCATGCTGCTGTGGAGTAGCTCAGGTGACCCATGAAGGACAGAAGGATGGCACCTCCTGGATAATCACCCAGCCCATCTCCTTTGGGGTGACCTGGGATTGAGGTGCGGTGAGCAGGGGGTGCCTGGAGGGGCTCTCCAGAACAGAGGGTGGACAGAGACAGAAGAATAAAGAGGGTGTTTATCAAAGGCCTTTAACAGGAACACCTTGGGCAGACAAAATCCTCACAGAGGCTGCACCCAAAATCCACGATGGTCATGAGTTTTTTGGGCAGATAAAGTTTGGTCTATTTGCATATCAGTGGTTCATTCTCCAGTTACTAATTCAGGTAATGAAGTCACATTCCCCCAGTTTGCTTCTCCCCAATTCACTTCTGTTTATACTTTTTGGAGCCTGAGGCTGTGACGGTGGCTTTGGTTCTCAGGCCTGGATGGATTTTTGTCTGACCCAACCATGAGGAGAGCTCACTAACACTCTGAATGGAGTTCAGAGCTTTACACTAATGCAGTGCAGGATCTGAAAAATATAAAAACTAAAAACTTTAGGCATCAAGGGAACAACCTGCAGGTATTTATAGACTCCTGTTGGTGTGCAGTGGCACTGGGGCAGTGACACATTCAGGTCTCTTGCTGTGGTACCAGGTTCCTGAGGAGTCCAGCAGTGTTTCTGAGCTGGGGAGTGAAGAGCTCTGGCAGCGTGGAGCTCGTGTCACACTCAGCTGGAGCAGCCTGTGGGTGTCTGTCCTTGTGCTCCGTGGCCTGAATGCTGCCCAGAGTCACTCACCTCAAAGGCTGGCTCAGACAGCTTGCCCTGGACGTGCAGTTGCCCAGTACCAACAGCTTCAGCAAGAGCTGCAAGTCCTCCCCCACTGCTGCATGTCCTTCCATGCAGCTGAGGACTGGCCTGCTCAGGGTGTGCTGGATATCCCTGCGTGGTGAACTAGACAAGGACTAAACCTTCCAATGTAGCCTGGGCAATCTCTGGGGACAGATTTTTCTAGCACCAGACAGTTCAGACTCCCTTGAAGTATTAATGAACTATTTCAATAAGGAAAACTACCAGAAGTTTTGTATGCATTTGAAATAAGAGGAGGTTACCCTTCATAACTCTTCAATTTTCCTGCCCTATGATCTGCGCAGTCCTAAACCTGCTCCCTCCTGTGTCTGCACACCGTAGACAGCTCGGAGCATCCAGCCATTATAGTCATGATTTCTTTGTGACTCCTATAATTTATTCATCCCAAGATGCTCTCCTACATCTGCAATAACATCATTTCAGTTTGTTATAGCACCAGCTTTAAAGTTTTATAAACCCCGTGACAAGTTGAAAAGTTACAAGAGGATTGTTGCAGAGGGCTGGTGTAGGAAACAAGGCTTCCAGATAAAAAGGTTTGCAGGAATGGGGGTGTGAAAGGCAGGATGCCTGTGGGATTGCCAGTTCCTTCTGCAGGGGGACAGCCTGCAGTGGGGAGGGGTTAGGGGTCAGGACAGGGTGCTTGGCAAAGCTGAACTTGGTGCTTGGCTTCAGAGAATCACAGAACAGTCTGGGTTGGAAGGGATTTAAAGCTCATCTCATTCCAAACCAGGACACTTTCCAGCCCAGGTTGTTCCAAGCCTGGCCTTGGACACTTCCAGGGATCCAGGGGCAGCCACAGCTTCTCTGAACAACCTCTTCCAATGGCTCAGTGCTTCCCAGCGCCGTGCCCCTGTTGCCAGGCTGTGCCGCGTTGGAGTGACTGCTCTGGCGCTGGCACGCTGCACTGCATCTCTTGGAGGTTATGGCAGGAAGCATCGTGGCTGTTATTTCCCAACTTCTCGAAGCTTGCTTGAAAAACAAGCTGTCTGGTTTGGCAGATTGCCCTGCTCAAGAGAGATGTAAAGCGTGTCTCAAGGCAGCCATGAGCTGCAAGGCTTTTCAGCTGGCTTTTAACCCAAAATGAAGTGGACCAGGTTTTGTGTAAGAGTGTTCATGACCAGGACAGCTCATCCTACAGCCGGTTAGGCCATCATCAGTGGGGCATCGCTCTTCTCACTACATCAAATTTTCCATCTTTTGGGTGTGCTGGAAATAGACTTCATGGTGGGATCTGTGCTGAGCAGGCTTTGCAGTTCTGTTTTCAGTGGAATATATGTACACCTGCAGTACTGGACAAACACGACTTTGCCGCAATGTGCCCTTGGAAAGGATTTTCCATTGGTGTAGATGTCTTGAGCTTTAAAAACCAATATTTTAAAGAAGAAAGTTCTACTATTATGCTGTGCCTTTTAGTACCATCTACTGTCTTCAAATGTGTCAATGTTTTCCTTATTCTTAATTGAAAAAGTTCTGTTTTGTTGCTGTCTGTTTTCAATGCAGAAATGACATACAGATACTTCTCAGTCTCTATGTCCTTGGGTATCCAAGTGCTTTTAAAAAGCAAAGGTTAAAGCATTTAAATCCTACAGTCAGAGTTTTCTGGAGTTATATGCTGTGAGATACAAGTATGACATGACACTCCAGTGCTGCAAATGTTTCTCTGTAGCCTTGGGTATCCTCAGCCCTGTGACACGGTGGTATCTAAACTCTGTGTGTGTGTATACATTACATCTTGGTATTCAAGGCTGCTGAATATTTAGCACTGCCAAAATATGGGAAATCTAGGAGGCAGCGTTGGT
Organism: Bombycilla garrulus; assembly: GCA_013400315.1. Lineage (NCBI taxonomy): Eukaryota > Metazoa > Chordata > Aves > Passeriformes > Bombycillidae > Bombycilla > Bombycilla garrulus. The sequence goes on from VXBU01006987.1 coordinate 120,038, forward strand.
GCTGAGCTGCAGATGGTTCTCTGTCATGGTGCTGCAGGGGATACAGTCCTGTTGGATTGCTGCAGGCTCCTGGGATGGAAGGGCTGCAGGTCGCAGAGGGTGCTGTGGGGCCTTGGTGGTGGAGAAGGATTCAAGGGGGATTCATTTTGGATACCAGGAAAAATGTCTTCACTGAACGAATGGTTAAGAATTTGGACAGGCTCCCCAGGGAAATGGTGAAGTCACCATCCCTGGCAGTGCTTAAACACCGAGCAGACCTGGCAGTTTGTGGTGTGGTTTGGTGGCCATGGGGGTATTTGGTCAGAGGCTGGACTTGATGACCTTGGAGGCCTTTTCCAACCTGGATGATTCTGTGAGTCTTGGTCTGCTCACGGTAAGGATGGAGAGCTCTGACTCGGGGTGAGCTATCCCTCCAGGCTTGGGCAGATGGGGTTATGTGTTTTTTTTATAAACAAGGGCTTTGCTGCAGACAGCTGGGATGAAAGGTCTCTGCAGGGCTGGCTGTGCCTGCCTGTGCTGGTGGTGCCTCAGCACAGCTGGGGTCACACAGCTCCTGTCCCTTCAGCTCCTGGAGTGTGGGGCTGCAGCGCGTGGGATGGCTGGGAAATCAAACAGTGCTGGTTCTGTACACGTGAAACAGCGTTTTCCTCAAGGGGAGATTTACCAGGGGAGGCAAAGGTCCACGTGCACAGTGCCATCAATCACACAGTCACCCTGGGGACCTGCTCACTTTGCTTCTCCAGCAGTAGGAAGTGGGAGACACATGACCACTTGGCTGGCTGAGGGAAAGCAACAGCATATTGATGCCTTTTCCTGCTGCTAGAGGGATGTTTGGAGGAATAAAAGATGGCTGTGGCAGGGTGGAGAGTAACCTCCAAACCGCTCTGGGCTTGGCAGCTTTGAGATGCTCTTGTTTGCATGCAGGAGGCACAGCTGCCTGCTCTGTGGCTGGTCTGGAGAGGCAAGAGTAGGAATCCACCGATCTCCAGAAACACCTTTGCAAAGCTGATGTCAGGGATCCACCTCACCTGCCATCATTAGATTTGTGGTTAGGATTATTTTATCCTTGCAGCAGTGATATCCTGTGAGTGCGGAGGCTTGGGGTGACTTTCACTGGCCTGAAAAGTCAAGGATCAGATGTGGACACCAGCTCACATCACGTGGTGCTGTTCTTTAACAGAATTCCCACTGGTTGTGCTGAAACATCCCTTGGATTGAGGTGGTGTGTGAGGGCAAGGAAAGCTCCTGGCCCCAGGGGTGCTCTGCAGGACTGTGGTGGTGCGGAATTGGGTGCTCAAGTTTAAAAAAGCAGTGGTCCCCTGTCTGCCTGAAAGACGGGGATGGTTCTTCCAAAGGGGTTGCATAAAACAGTCGAGAAAAAAGTGAACTCGTGAAGGGGCCTGAAGTGCTCCCCATTCACCGCTTCTGAAATCAGTTGCAAAGAGATTGTCCCGGCTTAAAAGCTAGAAAATAGGTCAGTGTGACTCATATGTCAATATTTACTGCATTTATGGCAACTTGTAGAAGGGAAAAATCTCGCCTGCCTTCCATAATACTTCACAAGTTATCCCATTCCCATGACAAAACTCTCTCCGTGCCCTTGCTCCTGGTATTGCTTCGACTGCAGTGACAGCCCAGTAAATTCACTACTACTTAGAGTCCAGTTGCTAAGTAACAAGCCAAAGATCACCATGCAGTCTCTCCAAATGCCGTGGCCAGCTGGAAGCTGGATCTGCTCAAAGCCCCAGGAATTCCTTTGGAGACAGAGGTCTCAAGGACTCGGTGCCTGTGGAGCAGCACTCCTGTCCCCAGACAGCCTGAGGCTCTCCTCGTGTGAGGGCACAGCTCCACTGCTTCCCCAAAAGGGGCTCCCTGTGCTGGTGCAGATGGGCTGTGAATTTTTCAACATTAGTGATGACCTCAAATGAATATTTTTGTTGGCCAAATGGCATGATTTGGCCATAAGTAGGAGGTGAACTGGGGGAACCTTGCTGAAGCCAGCTCTCAGTTGAGGAAAGACTGAATTGCTGGACAAGGGAATGATTCTCTCTCTTGCCCCTGAAGCTTTCTGTTCTACTCTGCTTGTTTCTGCCTGGGGATCTTTCAGCATTCACCTGATATCTTCATGGGAGAGTTTGCAGAATGTTCTCTGTCTGCATAATGGGAAGTCCTGGGTTATGGGACAGCTGTGGGGTGAGTGGCCAATTCCCAGCCCAGACCTTGGGGTTTGCAGCACAAACAAAACGAGGTGGCAGCACTTGTCAAGAGCGATGCCCCAGTGTGAATCCTTCCACGGGGCTGCTGTCCCTGGGGAGCAGCTCTGAGAGTCCTCCAGTGCAAGCTCCAGCGTCAGGAGGGCTGAGCCAACCCCGCTCCAGTGTTCAGAAGCACAGCTCCCATGTTTTCTCACCAGGCAGTTTCCCAGCCGGGGCACTCCCAGAAAAGGCCAAGTTCACTGTGCACTTGGGAGGTGCCTGCACCCCACGCCGGGAGAGCAGTCGTGCTGGGGAGGAGGAGAGCCTGTGGCTGGATGGTTTGCAGCGTGCTTTCAGCTGAACAGGGCTATGCATTGCAGTGCTCCATCTGTTCCTCTATCAGCCGAGTTATCTTTAGCTCTGAACATGTCAGTGTTGTATGGTGCTGGTATGAACCACTTCAGCTTGCACCCCAGCATTCCTGTAGTAGTTAGAATTCCTACTGCAGAAAACTGCCTGGGATAACTTCCCCTCCGTTCCTCCCCCACTACTTGCTTAAATTTTTATTCATGTTTTTACATGGGCAAAACTCCCCCAGCCTATATATATTTTTTATATATATACATGTATTAAAGAGCTGGCTCTGTGTTGAGAGCAGTGTTCCAAACTGCCACCTGTTTCAATAGCAATGTTGCAGCATTGGAGAGGATTACTGCAGAATGCTAAAGTAGCTTTCCCCCCAAGTGAAAGCTTCATCTGATTTGATTGAAAACCAAATTAGACCTTGAGAATCTGACCTTCTGACATCCTGTCATATATACATTTAAAGCACCCAGCAACAGAGAATGTATTTGTGCAAGAGTGCCAGTACCTCAATATAGAACCTAAATCCAAACACAAGTGCTTGCGTGTCGTGCTGCTATTTGAATATGTAAATAAACGGGGCTATAAATAGCTCTATATGTTATGTACATGTTAAGTGAAGGTGGCAGATCTGACAGCTGAATGGCTCTGCCGTTTCTGAATGCTGGGAGAGGCTTCCTGCACGCTCCCCACATCTCTCATGTTTGCTCCTACCCCTCTCAGCCTCTCTGCTATCACATTTTTCAGGCCTCTGGAGAAGATCGTGTGTGGGGACAGGAGCTGTTAATATTCTGAGTCTGTGCTGAGTTGCTAGGCTACAGAGAAAAAGGAACATTCAAGGAAAAGAGATGGTAGAAGGAAGAGGGTCTGCTGAGCTGTTTGGAGATCCAGAGAGGTCCTCTAGTCAGACGAAGGGATCATTTTGGGGAAGGAGAACATGCGTGCAGCTGGGATGAGCTGTGGGTAGTCCCAAACTCAGGCCAGCCCAATCTAGAAAACAATGGCAGAGGAGGAAGCAAAAGGCAAGGTGCACTGGCCCCTCCCACGTCCCTGCTGGCCAGGTGTGCACAGCTGCTCTCCTGCTGCCTGTTCCAGGGTGTGCTGGGTCACCGGGCTGACATTGCCATCTCCTACATCCCTGCCTGCATTTTCTAGTGTGTGCTGAGCTCCCATCTGAGGCTCTGGGGAGGAGGGAAGCAAACCCAGAACATACTCACTGCTTACAGGCTGGATCTCATCTCCTTTTCCCCCTGCAGCACCCTGCTCCCCCAGGGTCCCCTGTATGTTCAGTGTGCCTGCAGGGGAAGGCAGCCTGTGGCTTCTGTGTCCCTGACCACCTCCTTTGATGCTTTCCTAGGTCACTGATACACAGAGCACTGACCCTTTTATCCATCGAGGGTTTGTAGCTGAGATTGCAGGGGACATGAGGTTTTACAATACAGAAGCTCCTGTCTGAGCCTTGTTATCCTGAGTCCCAGCTGTTTGTCCCAAAAAGGAGCGGCAGGTATTCAGCTGTACCAGCTGTGAGCCATCAGACCTTTCAGGTTCTGTGTGTTCCACTCTTCTGGAGGGATGGGTTTGCCCTATGCTTCTCTCTGTATCAAATCCCTCAGAAAAAAAAAGAAAAAAAAATTAAACAGTGCTGATGGGTATTTTTATTATCTGGATACTTTATTTACGGAGCTCACGTGGGCTCCCTGCCAGCTCTGCAAATAGAGCTCCTTGGCTCCAGGACTGTTGGTCCTGGTGCTGCAGCGAGCACTCACTCAGCGTGGACAGGCACTGCAGCTTGTTCTCCCCATCCAGTTGGCTGCGAAGTCAAAGTCTGCTCTGCTTGTGAACCTCCACAGCCTGCTGAAACCTCTTTTTTTAATTTTTTTTCCTTCATGCATCCTGTAGTGAGCTTGACTTGTTCAGCAGAATCAGGAGTGTTTGGTACAGCTGCAGTGTGGATGCTGTTTGCAGTGTTACCAGCAGCCACCCACCAGGTCTGTGCTCCCGCAGCCAGGGTTGGGATGGATGAAGTGGGAGAGGGCCAGCGTGGTCCATGGGGTGGGCACTGCTACTGGCCTCAGCCTGGGCTGGTTCCCTTGCCTTGAGCCTGGAGTAACCAGACTGACCCAGGGATGGAAGAGGAGGTGTCCATCATCCATCCATCATGATTGCTACTTCCGTTATTTGACTGGAAATTCAGTAGAAATTCTTTCCCAGAACAGATCTGTTGATATCCCTGCCCTTTCTTGCTGTCCCAGCATGTCTGGGCAGTGTCCTCTCCACACTACAGCTGATAAAGCTGCCCCTTTTCTCTACCACCATTCCCTCCCACCGAGCTTGCCACCTGAGGGGCCACAGATACAGCTGTGCAGAATATTCACGTGCAGGAAGCCACCCCAGGTGTAGAGCTGGGTCTCCGTGTGCAGGAGTCTGAGGCTCTGCAGGTGAAATGGTTTGCATTTACTTTGCTTGTTCCTGTTGAAAAGCAGGCCTTGTTTTTCCAACCACTGCCACTCTCTGTGTTGAGACTATGCCTGACCTAACTGAGCGCTGCTGCCAGAAATATGTTCTGCTCTTCACCATCTACTTCATCCTTCCTACGTGATCAAACTTTGCTTTCTACAGGACACAAACACCAGTCTAAGCTTTAGGTCGAGCCAATCTGTGCCAGCCCAGTTGGGATGCCTGGAAAGGCTGACCTGGAAACAGAGACTGGGGAGAATAAAAGAATAAAAAGGTATTTATTGCAGCCTGGGCAGTGCAGGAGCCCCGACAGGGCTGCAGCCAAGTCAAACCCACAAATAGACACAAAATGGATCCCCTGTCACCAGGGCTCACACTTTCATAGGTTTTGGTCCATCAGCAGATTGGAGTTAATTGTCCAATTACAGCTTCAGGTGATGAAGCTCCATCCTCGTTCCCTCTCTTCCTTCACTGTTGTTCACACTCTTGGGCCTAAAATTTGCCCTTGGTGCCCAGCTGGAAAGGAATTGTTTTGTCTCCCTGCTCTGTGAAAAGAGCTCAGCAACCCTTCATATGAAGCCCAGAACTACACAGTGAAACAGCACAAAACCTGAAAAATATAAAAGCTAAAACTTAAGGCATCAGTTAAGGTGGTGGTTTCACCCAGAAGGTGCTAGTTGTCTCAAATGTTTGAAATTATTTGTTTGCCTCTGGCTAACTCATGGGAAATAACATCTTTCTGGCAATTTTCAGAACCTGAAACAGGAAACCTTCCTTCCCTGAGTTAAAACAATGTCTTCAAAGCCCTGCGTGCCTTGATGTTGTTGCAGAGTCTTGTGGTGTCAGTGCTCAAAGCTGCATATACCACGTTTTATTTTGCCATGTAAAGTTATAATATTGCTTTATTTATAACATGAATTCCTACCTCTGCAGCCCCAAATTGCACTGGAGGTCTTGACAGCACAGGGAATTACAAGCTCTGTCTAATTTTTTTCCTCAGGGAGGAAAAAATAATTTCTGTGTTTACACACTTAGCACTTGCCCAGAGATGTGGGGGGAAGGTTTAGGAAGCATCACTCATCTTCCAGCATCAACGTTCCCTTGACATAATCCAGTTTTCTTCCTCCATCCTTCGGAGAGCTTTAGAAACTGATATCTTCACTAGCCACTGTTCAAACGTCTCACTCAGATTTAATTTACTCTAATAGGCTGGTTGTTGCATGTTTAATTAAATACCAAGTAATTATTAAAAGCATTTTTGAGCTTTGATGGCTGTCTATTAGATATGCCAATGTGTGTGTACAGGAAGACACTGGCAGCACAGGCTGTAGGGCAGGAAGGGCAGTGCCAGGAAGGAGAGGGAAGAGAGAGGGGGGATTCAGGCAGCAGCCCTGTGGAAGGCAGGGGGGTAGAGGGCTGCATTAGTGCAGGCCAAGGTGAAGCTGGCCTTGGAAAGCACCAGTGTTTTTTTGTGGTGGGTCAGCACAATCTGTTTTAAATCACCAAGTACTTCACACCAAAAAACTCTTGTAATAAAAGCAAATTCTTGAGTTCCCTTTCCCAGCTCTGCAATGCCTGGTCAAAAATCTTCTCTGGGACTCCACAGAGAGAGGCCATTAATGCTTGTGTGTCCCACACTGTGCATGGGTGGCCTTGTGCACGCCTGGGGAGAGGTTAAGAGTTAACCAAAGGGGCTAAATTAAGGTTTTGCCTTAAGTAAATATGGTAAGGGAGGGAAGGGACTCGGGAAGGCTTGGAGCAGCCATTTGGAGACATCTGGTGCTCTAGCAAAAACAAAAAAATAAATGTGAGATCCCTATCAGTTCCCAGCCCATGTAGGATTAGTAGATCGTGTAACAGCATCCCTTTCTGCCCCCAAAATGGTCAAATTCCTGTCGTGCCCTTCCCAAACTTTGTGTATGGCCTTGCTTCTCTGCCCTTAGGTGGGTGTCTGGTCAAAGTGTGCCCTTCTGTGCTGGCTGGCCGTGGCAGGCCACAGGAAACAAAAACGTGTCCCTGTTAAGTGGCTACTCTCTGGAAAGGCAATTTCTCAAGTTGTAGTGGGTTTTGAGAGCAGTCTAACTGGTGGTGCAGAAACAGGACCAGTGGGGGCAGAAAGGGCTCCGAGTTTGGCCTGGCTGCTGGGGCCAGAGTGAGGAGAGCAGCTCAGCAGGAATGCTGTGCAGCAGCTCACAGATTTCATGGCTCAAGGGTACAAAGTGCCTGGCGCTGTTTTCAAAGTGCTTGCCTGAGGAAGATGTGCTGCAGGTGGTGATTTTGGGATTGCTGCCTGTAACTCCGAGCAAGGTTGCTGTTCTGCCTGTGCTCACAGAGCAGGTGATGCTCGTCCCTGTGCCCATCAGTTCTGGCTCTTTCCTCTTGATCTCTGCTGCCAGCAGGACTGGGGCAGTTCAGCAGGTGGCACGTGCTGCCGCCTCCTGCTCGCACAGGGCACCGAGGTGCAGCCTCAGGACCCTGGAGGCCTTGTCACAGCAGATCCCTTTGGCTCAGGATGCAGCCGTGTCCTCTAGGTGACACCTGCAGGGCCAGCACCATTCCAGGTGCTGCAGGGACAGGGCCAGGCAGGAGAGAAATAGGGCAACAAAGCCACACTTTCCCCGCACACCCTGAGCTGTTGAGGATATCGCTGACACCTGTCCCAGTTTCTGGTCATGCAGTCAGCAATTAAACACATGCAAATTACTACAAAAGTAGATCAGATTATTGAGGGGAACATATCCATGCAAAGTACTTCACAGGTCTTGAGGAAAATGAGTTCAAGAGCACACAGACCTGCAGCACAGAAGGGCATACAGTGTATCCTAGAAGCCAACCCTTCCTAGCACTGCTGGAAGAGTGCTCTTCCTGATCCCCAAGTCAGTGCTAACATCTGGCTATTCAAAAAGAAGGAAGGTGGAAAAAGGTTGCCTTTCCTGCCTGCTAGGCTGAAGTGTAGGGAGAAGGGCAGTATCCGAAATATTTGTCACTTTATGTATAACAGCTGTCATGCAGGACTTCAGACTTGTAAGCTGGGCACTGGCACTTGCACCAAAACAGAAATTAAAAGCAGTATTTTGGCAGGATGCTCTCCCCATGAAAAGTACAGTAAGTACAAAAGCTGCTGCCTCCTGCCTCAAGCAAAGGTGAGAGTCTGAACTGGCTCTGTGATGTCTCGGGGCTGGAAAGGTTGCTGGCAGGTTTTACATTTTTATTTAATTTATTTATTTACTTATGGCGGGTTAACTGGTGCACATTGAGGTCTGGGATGCCTTGATTTATCTGTTTGGGGATGGACAATCCCTTGTGAGGCCTGTAGTTTTCTTTGATGAGCTTGCTGAGGAAGAGCTGTGGCTGTTGTGTTCTGTCCTTTCTGTACATTCTTGTACATCTTACACTGTTCCAGTTCCTTGCAGCTGACTGCAGGCAGATCCTGTCTTCTCCCCTTCAAAACAATTCCTCTTATTTCTCCTATCCCCTCCTTCAAATGAAACATACTTGAGGACTACTTTGTCCTTTAATTTCTTTCCCAAGAATGATGGGAACAGGAGCTGGTGTTTAATCATCAAAGAAGTTGAAGCCAGCAAACTGTTCATTAGTCTCTGGCAGTGGCAGCTTGGTTTTTACTAAGTCAGATGTTCCATTTTTCTCCCTCTTTCTGGAGCATCTTGGCTTTCCTAATGTTCTTTTGTGATCTTGGACAAGGAGACCATATGTCATTTGCTTATATAGGGAAGGACTTTTATTTGGTTGCTTCTCCAAAAGGAGGTTCTTTATCAAAGTCGGGGGGGAGAAAAGTCAAGTGGTACAGCCAGAGCTAGAGGTGAGTTGCAAAACCTTCTTTATCCCTCATGCCCGGAGTCCTGCAGCAGCAGAAGAGCTCTGCACTCTCTCCTCTGCCGAAAAGTTATTGTTGCCAGTACCTCACAAGTGCTTGGTGACAGAGCCTCCAGGAGCAGCCTGGAACAGTCACCTTCACTTTCAGAGCCCCACTGAAAGGTATCCAGCTCATTTGTCATCCACAGAAATGGACTAGGCACAGGCAATATCTGTGTTGCCAGAATTGCTGTATTCTGAGCAAATATTTGACCTCTCCACACACTTTATTCTTTCAATTTCTGATCCTGGTGCCTGAGTCGAGTGGAGCCCCTAATGAGCCTGCACACTTCTGCCTCTGGACTAGTTCAGTGCTGAGGGTTCTCTGGGTCACAGCACGAAGGAAAATGATCTGAGCCAGCCTGCCCATGATGTGTGTCTCTCAGGAGCTGTGCTGGGGATTTAGGGAGCAGCTGCCTGGGAGTTCTGATCAAATATGGGAGCAGTTGGAAGATGGAGCCTTGCAGCAGCAGGCTCAGCATCCTTGAGCTATTCTTTCCTGTGGGTTCCTTTCCATAACAACTTGAATTTTTTTTCCATATTAATGCTTAGACCTTCCAAAATACTCTTATGCTCCTGACTTCATGCTTTTGTAACATCTAATTGCACAAGCTCTGTGGAAAGTTATTTCCATTACCTTGCCTTCAGTCTATTCTTGTGCAACAACCCATTGCTGAACGTCAGACACTGCCAGAGCTCTGCTCTGTGCTTAACCCCTGCAACAGTTCTCCCTGCCTGGTGTCTCCTGCCTTTATCAGAGCCTCTCGACAACTTCTGAGAGTGTTTGTAGTTATCTGTGCTCTGATGAGTAACCCTGAAGTGTATGAAAGGAGGTGGGACCCTGAGAGCACAAGGTTGTGGTTGTTTACCAGCTTAATGCAAGCACTACAGTGGAAAAGAGAGAACCTGATCTGTACCTGTTTAAAGTGATGTGCGTGCAGTGAAGAACTCAGCTGTGGAACTCATGGCCACAAGACTGCAGATGCCAAAGGTTGAATATTCTGAGAATAAGATAAGCTCTCACAAGAGAAGCTATCTTCCATTACAAAGGTACCAGCTCTGACTGAGGAGATCCTCCAGTCCAAATAGCTGCAGAATTAAGTATCACAACAAAGACCCTTTTTAATTTATATTCCTCCCTGCCATCCTCTTTCCTGTTTCTGAAGACAGGCTATGACTCTAGAAAGACTTTTGGTCTGACACAGTACACGTGTGTCTCCCAAACCAGCACAGACACATTTGTAAGACCTGTGCAGGGGTTCAGAGCATGTTTGTGTCCTGCCTACGGACACAGGACTGCAGGAGAAGAGGGGCTCCTCAATTTTGTATCCCTCCTCTCCCTGCAGTGACAGAAAGGGAGACAGAAAGGGACACGATGCCCTGTGATGCCCTAACTGCTCCTGTCCACCCCTTGCTGTTCTTTGATGTGCACACAAGGAAGTTCAGGTTCCCAGTCTGAGCTGACTCCCTGAAGTGCTGTGTCCCTGGGCGGTCTGGGCACATCCCTGCACACCATTTGATGGCCATGGCTGGCCCACAGCCACCTGTTCTGTGTCCTCCTCACTGAGTTATGGTGCGTTCAGATAACATCTGCTGCCTCCAAGCTGCAGCTTCCTCCTGCCCTCCAGTCAGGTTCTGCTTCAGCAGCGCCCGGCCACGGCAGGAGTGGCTCCTCTCCTGTATCAATCCCCTCCCCTGCATTCACAAGTTCTCTCACTGCTTGGTCCCCCCAGACTTTGCCTTCCTCTGCACGAGTGTGTTTGTTCCTAAGCTCAGATCTGGCCTCTGAACCTGGGACACCTCTCCAAGGGGCGGCTCTGGTGTCGTGTGACAGCGGGTTCATTTCTGCTCCCGGCCTGCACAGAGCCAGCACCAGTGGGGAGGGGTCCAGGGCCAGCCCGGGTTTGCTCCCCAAGGAGTATTTCACTCCCAAAAGGGGCTCTGTGAGGTGGAGGAGGAGAAGCAGCTTATAGGATAGATGTTAATAAAGGTGTTTGGAGAATGAGCCAGTGGAATTCATTCTTGAATTCATACCAATAGTGCCAGCTTATTTCCCTTCTTGCTGTGACTCAGCTGCTGCTCCTTCAGACTTCTCTGCCCTGTCCTCTGAGAGTCTGGGGAATCCCTGTGCATGCTTGGCTGAGTCTGTTGCCTCTGGGGTTCTGCAGGAAATACCTTCCTCCATTCATGCCCCTGCCGTGTCAACATTCCAGCCGCTCTCAGTGTACACCATCTTTGGTTCTGGGGTCTCAGCTGAGCTTCGGGAAAGGCTGTAATTATCAGTATCCTCTCACTTGGAGATGGATTTTAGCACTGCTGTCCTCAGCAGCTGGTAGGACACCCCATCATTCCAACACATGGGCCCCCCAGGTGATCTCCTCTTCCTTTTGCAGTTTCTTGTGTCCCTCTAGTGAGCTGTGCTCACAGGGGAGCGCCTCTGCACCATGGGTGTCTGCCAGTCTCACCTCTGCCTTGCGTGCCTCACGGAGCAGGAGGAGGAGAGAGAAAGGAAGCCTTTGGAAAGGCTTTGGAAAACTTGGGAGCGGGGGCGTCGGGGGGGCGCACGGAGCTGCTGAGAGGAGCACACCGGGCCAGGCATGTGCAGGGATCCCTCAGGGACGGCCAGGCCCTGCAGCGTCCCGGCTTTCCAGCAGGCTCGGGTGCATCCGAGCTCCGGGAGGGGCCGGAGCGGAGCTGGGCTGCCCAGAGCCGTCCCACACACAGCTGGGGCGGGAGCGCGGCTCAGGGATGATGCTGCGGGCGGCTCAAGGGCTGGGAGCGGCGCTGGAGCTGCGAGGTGCTGGGTACTTTGGGGACAAACGCAGGGATCTGGCCACTGCTGGGCTGGCAGAGATGGAGGAGAAGCTTGTTTTGAAACAGACAAGGCCTTTTAGCAAAGAGGCAAGTGCTTTTTAGGTCAGTGAGCCTCAGCGGGGCTGGAACAGCTTCTCTCTGGCCAGAGCTGTTGCTTCTGGCATCTCAGCCTTCCTCAATGGGATGCTCCTCGGGGGCAGCCTGACGTGGCCAGCGGAGCTCTGGTAGCAAAGCCCAGCTGGACAGAGTTTGCAGGTATCTTAGCAAAACTTGCTTTTCCTTGGGATGGAAAAAAGGAGAACAAGGGCAGGCATGCAACTTCTGGTCATATCCACCCTTCAAAAGCCCCCTTTGCCCTGTCCAAGCCTTTGCTTTCTTAAAAATGAATTCCAGGTTTGTGCTGGACACTTTCTGAAGTGCAGTGCAACCTGCAGGGAGTTTCTGATGAGGAGTGGGATCTCCCTTCTTCCAGCCTCATCTCTCCTCCCCCAGCAGGCACCAGATGAAGCAGGAGGTTGCCCAGGGTGGCCTGGCACGCCTGTGCTCCCTCCAGTGTGGGTGCTGTCCTCTATCCCCGTGCAGATCAACTTGGCAGGGTGAGCTGGGAGCTCCCCACAAAGCTCTCCCCTCCTTGCCCCAGCTGTGATGGCCATGGCCAGGCTCTGGCCCTGCCTGAGCATTTGATGGTCCTCCACAAAGACCCAGCGGGATCCATCATTTGAAAGCATTTTTGTTGCTGCTGGAGCTGCACTGGTGCAAGATGGAGAGGGTCTAGGCTGCCAGTTTAGAGGCAAGAGGAAAGTCAGATTTTCCTGCAGCTCTCGTTTGCTCCTCCAGCAGCGCCATGGAGAACTCTGCTCACTGGGTGTGTGTGCAGAGGGAAAACCCCTCACCCGTCCCTTGCACAGGCAGCAGGGAGATCCAGCTGTGTTGTGCCACCAAAGTGCCTCAGTGGTGAGGCGGAAGGAAGAGCTTGGAGGGGTGTGTGGGCTTCAGATGTGTTTGAACTCGAAGTTCTCCACTGAACCTGGTAAATTGGCCAACGTGCTGTCAGCTGGCGATTCTGGGAAACCCAGCTTGTGTAATATCTGTGGCATCAGCAGCCTTGAGAGTGTCATGGATTAGTGGGAGGTTTGGGAAAGCCTCATATTAGCCCAGTGACAGATAAAACCCCACAACAAAGGCATCATCATCCAAGACTTGGAGGAAAATCGGGCTCATTACTTCTGATTCCTGAACCTGTGAACCCCTGCATGCCTTGGCTCCATCTGGCCATTCTGCTTCTGCAGAACCATGTCACCCTTGGCCATTACTGCGTGTGCCTCTGAAGGGAAGGCTGTGATTAAGATCTCAGCAGCTCTGGAGCCTGGCCAGGATGTGATGTTAGGGTGGCACATGGGTACTTCAGAGCTGCCTGACCAGGAAATGGGGGATCAAGGGGAAGGCAAGCTCACTGCTTCCATTCCTGGATTCTGCCCCTCTCCCTGTCAGTGCTGCCTCCAGCCCCTGGCCTGTGCCTGTCCTGTCCCTCTCCCCACAGCTTGGTTCTGCGCCATCCCATGTCAGTGCCCCTTGTCCTTCCAGGCAGGGCTGACCACCGTGGGGTGGAGACCTGCCCTGCTCTTCCTCCTGCCCAGAAATGCTGCGCGTTGTCCAACAATGTGATGAGAGCAGCAGAACAAGAATCACAGGAATCAGCAGGGAGAGGCTGAGGGAAACCTGAGGCACCAAGTGAACCGTGATTATCCAGTGCTCACCTCCATGATGCTGCCCAGAGAAATCTGTTGTGCCAAGAAACCCGGGAAGGCTGGAGAACAGAGCTCAGCCTGCGCTGGGCTGGCTGTTTTTCCCCAGGAAGGTCTCTGCACCTGAAGAACATCACCTAGTTCATGGCTGGGGTGTAAGCTTCTCCTTCTGAAGCCCTCAGAGTTTGTTCCCCTCAGTCCTGGCAGTACAGAGGATGTGTTTAGAAGGTGCATTGTTCACTTTGTAGGCAGGTTGCCCTTTTAGTCTCCTGGAGATCAGTGCCACCTCCTGCTGCTTGAAGGCTGGCGGGAGCCTGCAGTGACAGCAGGGTGGCCTGCTTAGGGGTGAGGTGTTGCAGGGCTCTGTCAAGGATTAGGAAAATGCAGGTCAGGGAAGGAGCTGGCCAGGATGGAATTCTCAAAGGGGGGATGGAAAGGACGCCTCTGCAGCCATGTGTTCCACAGGCAGGGCAGGGGTCTGTTACCAACAGGGGTAAGAGGCTCCAGGAATTTGGGTGCTCAGCTCCTCTCTACTCACTGCAGTGCAGCCCCAATCACCCTGGCAGGGATTCTGGGGACAGCATCTTCCCTTTGCAGGGTCCTGACCAAAAAGGGAATGTTTGTGCCTCAGAGAGATGGACTGTGAGGCTTCTGAGGCAGGAGTTTCCAGTCCTTTAAAAAGCAGAGCAAAACAGTTCCTAGGCCAGAAAGCTGTCACACGTCTTTGTTCTTTTCAAGACAGCCCAGAAAGTGACAGATATAGCTCTGTATCTGGTGTACTCCCCAGATTTACTCCGTGACCTTTCGATGTGCATGTGGGTCTGGATTTCTGAATCATAGCTAGATACCCAAAAGCTGGCATTATCCATGATGTGGGATTATTTGAGCTTGTTTTCAGAGGTGTTCATCAAACCTGGCTTTGAATGAAGTCTGTGGGAGAAGACAGGCAGGCAGATGCCTCAGTGCTCAGCCCAGATGTTGGTGCATGAGCAAGCTCCCCGCACAGAGCTGGGATTTGCAGGGCAGAAAGGCTCATCCTGCAAATTCATGTGGTCGAGAGGATTCCTGTGGCACTGTAGGGACTGCTTGGGAAGAGACAGTGTGCCTGTTCTAGATCATTTGCAAAAATGCTTTTTATGTAAGGACTTGGGCAAAAATCTCTGGCTTCTCTGAGGCACTCTCAGCAGGACTTGTGCCCACTTCCTAACCAACATCGTATTATTTTAACACTCTCTGGTTTACTCCAAAAATCTCATCTCCCAGCCTGTTTCAGACCTGTTGTGAGAATGTTTCCTGAGAATGTTTCCTGTCGTTGGTGTACAAGACTCCTTCCTATACTGCTTGTTTACCTGAGAAGAAGAGACTGTTCTATAATGTGGCACCATACTGTGCCTCTGAACGGGCTGATCCGAGGCCTCTGCATGTGCCCAGCAGTGGGTTTGGTTTCTGCAGAGCCACAGCCACCAAACAGCTCACGCTCCCTTCTAGAAAATTCTTGGGTTAGCAACAGTTTCAAGTGTCAGCTTTTCTCTATCTGTGTACGGCATTGTGCTAGCTGGGGATGGTTTGGGAATCACAGAATTATTTAGGCTGGAAAAGCCCTCTAAGACTGAGTTCCACCTGTGTCTGACCCCTGCTTTGTCAGCCAGACCATGGCACCGAGTGCCATGTCCAGCTGTTCCTTGGACACCTCCAGGGATGGGGACTCCACCCTAGGTGCTCCATTCCGATGTTTAACCACCCTTTCCATGAAATTCCAAGAGTTTCCAAGAAATTCCTCCCGATGTCCAAATTTATAGAGAATTTTTCAGGGAACTGCCCCTTTACCAGTGGATCACGCTCCACTGAGGACAGATTTCCTCCCCATATGTCCGTCCCTGAGAACCACCATGAGCTCCCAACTTAGCTCCTATAACGGGCCAGTGCTGGGAGCTTGTCACGGCTGGCCTGGCCTGACCTTGAAACCTTGGCCTCGAGGTGAGGCTCTCCCTGTGCCCTTTGGAACGGCCTCAGCTTCTGCTGGAAACAAAACTGGCTTTTACCAACTGTGTGGAAAGGAGCAGTGTCTGGACACGAGTGGATGGCGTTTATGTGCCCTTTACGTGAGGGCAGTGGGAGAGCATCCCTGGGATGTTGCTGGGCAGCCTCTGTGGGTTGACACCTTTGGTGCTCCCCTAGCCTGAGCTGCTGCTGCTGGTGCAGACAAGCTCTCAGCAGGCTGGGACAGCAGCAGTGGGATGAGTTCTGCTTGATTGGAGTCACGTAACGGCGTTCTGTCCCCTGTAAAACTCGGGCTTGCTCCCATTTTCACTGAACAAATCTTGGCGCACACCCCTCCAAAAAAAAAAAAAAAAANNNNCCCCCCCCAAAAAAAAAAAAAAAAAAAACAAAGCAAAAAACCCAAACCACCAAACAAACAAATAAAAATGTTGGAGGTGTGTACCCAAACATTTGGGTGCCACCTGGGAGAGGTGGTGGCAGCGGTGAAGGGGCGGAGCTGCAGTGGCCCAGGCTGACGTGTGCCCGTTTCCCCCCAGGATTACACCATCACCATGTACTTCCAGCAGAGCTGGCGGGACAAACGCCTGGCCTACAACGACCTTCCTCTCAACCTGACCCTGGACAACAGGGTGGCTGACCAGCTGTGGCTGCCTGACACCTACTTCCTGAACGACAAGAAGTCCTTTCTGCACGGGGTGACCGTGAAGAACCGCATGATTCGGCTCCACCCCGACGGGACCGTCCTCTATGGCCTGAGGTGAGTCCAAGGGTTTGCTTTAACAAACAACACCTCATTTAAACTTCTCCCATTTCCAAAAATATTCTGGTAAGGTAAGGACCTAAAAGATACTCAAGTGCTACACGGTTTTGTGTCTCTGTTCTTTGTGCAAGATGGAAATGGCTGTTTCTTTCAGGCCTCCAACATTTCCTGTGCTGCTATAGATGGATGTTGGAGAGGGGAATAGTCTGCTCTGGGCGTTTCAGGTCACTGTCAGTCATGTTGCGTAACACTTCCATTTGAAACACTCATTTCCAGTTGCTTATAATTTTCTGCAAGTTTGGACTATGGAGATGAGCCTTTGTTACTGTGGTATCCAAGGCTAAATTTCTGTAGCCTTTTAGTCAAACCACTTCAGTCATTTTTTGCGTTCAGGATAGGTTTGTGTATGGTTAAAAAAAAAAGACTGTTTTCTAGAACAATTCTAAAGATTGAGGCTTGAAAATTGGTATCTGGTTGGAGAATGGTCCTCATTGAGGGCACTTTTTATGGTGTCTGGAACAAATTGACATAGGCAAGTCCAAGGCCTTTGAAATTGCTGTGCTTGTGTGAAGCAGAGGGAGAAAAGGTTGGTCTTACTCTGTTATCTGGGTATGTGAAGGGGCCAGGGTATGTAATAAAGTTAAATGGAGAGGCAGAGGGGGAAAAGGCAAATTTGCAGCTGCAGGATGCTGTAGGTGAAATCCAGGAAACGATTTTTCAACCCTGTATTTGTTCACTTTATTCACAGTATTTTTTTTGTTTGTTTGTTTGGGTTTTGTTGTTGTTGGATTTCTTTGGTGAGGGTTTGTTTTATTTTTGTTGTGGGATTTTTTTTTTTTTTTTGTCTTTTCAATTACCAAAATCCACAGCTGGCTCTTTTGACCCCCTCCACAAATATTTGTGATAGCATTTCTGGGCTCATGTCCCAGTGCAGCAAAGGGGGAGGAAAGCCCCTTCCCCTTCAGACAGGGTACACCCACTTCCCATTTACAGTATCGGCTCTTGTGCTCTGTCGTGTTCTGTGTGTGACTTGTAGGATTATTTTACACCTCTCTGAGAGGCAGGGCTGTTTTTGGGGAGGGTAGGCATGGCAAAGCAAGAGGCTGCCCAGAACATCATCCTGCCAAAGGTTCTTGTGCCCTGTGCCGTCCCTGCAGCCCTGCGAAGCCAAAGGAGCAGCAGCCACTGCTGGTGCTGAGGGACAGCCTGGGGTCCCTGGGGTCATGTCTGTGCTCTTTTTCCCTTTCAGTTAATGAATGCCTTCTGCTCCAGGCCCAGAGACTGCAAAAGGTGCAACAAACCCAGCTTTGAGACCCCGTCCCTGTTGTGCCTCTCCCTTCTCAGGACGGGTCCGTCCATCTCTCTCCCTCAGGCCAGCAATGTTGTTTGGCTGACACTGTCAGAGAGCCCCGAGCTGGCTTTGCTGACCCACCAGAAAGACTGCAGCAGTCCCACAGCTGACTCCCCCACATCTTCTCATTGTATTAAAACAGGAGTGAAGGCCAGGCAAGGAGATGTTTTGACTTGGGGGTAGGTAGGAGTTATAAATTCAGGAAGGAGGGGGCCAAGATTGCTGCTGAGCTCAGGCTGCTCTTTACTGCTGATCAGCCCACCTGAGCGCAGAGCTGCCTCCCCCAGGCTGGTGGGCAATCTCTGCACACACCTGCACGGCAGAAGTACAAGTGCTGGGGTATTTTTATCAGCTGCCATTTAGTCAGCTCCAAGAACGAGCAGTGTGAGCCCAGCAGGACAGGTGACAGGCAGTGGAAGTGCTTGGAGGGTTTGCACTGGAGCTGGCTGGGGCTGGGACACTGTGCCAGCTCCTCATGCACTGTCCCTTCCCTTCCCTTCCCTTCCCTTCCCTTCCCTTCCCTTCCCTTCCCTTCCCCTGCCATTCCAGCTCCCTGGAATGACCTGTGCAAACAGGAGAGAAGAGGAAAATTGCACCCAGGCCAAATGAAAGAAAATGACAGCTGTTTGCCCACAATTTCCAGGGCCTCACTAAGAGCCTCCTGTGTTGGTTTAACTTTTGGCCGGTTTTCCTGGAAGCTGCTCCCTTTCCCCTGGAGAAAACGGCAATTGCAGAAGTGAAGTTCTGAGCAACAGCAGCTCCTGCTCCCCAGCTGTAGCTCGGGTCAGGATGGCTTGCTGAAAGCACTGGGGCTACAAGCCAGGTGCCCTGAATGCTTGAAGCCCCTCTAGCTTTGCTCACAGATTTCTTTGGGGCTGCTTTCTATACCGACTCCTGGACCTGCAGTTTTGCTGAAAACAGGAGTACTAGGTCCATTTTTCTCCAGGTGCGAGTAACAGTGATCCTACTCAAAAATGCACAGCAGGTGTAAGCACGGAAGAAAATAGTCCCTGAATATTCACGTGTGTTCTCCTCCTCCCTGTAAATGTGCAGCCAGGCTTGCCCTGCCAACAGGAGGAGAAGTGCAGGTCCGCCCCGTCTTCTGATGGGTTTGTTTTTCGCCTGTTCTTGTGTTGCATTTTGTGCAGGAATTTATGAAATGGAGTCGCCCTGATGGCAGAGGGCCAAAGGAGGCAATACCTGTTCCTGGTCCTTGGTTTGCCTGTTTTCCCCCAGCGAGATCCCACACCCCTGCTCCTGTGCCGCCACCTTCTTGCCCGCCGCTTCCCCCTCCTCTGAGCTGATCCTCAGCAAAGTGACTCAATCATGCTATTTGTGGCACAACAGACATTTTTATTTTTTTTCCAGCAGGCTCTGATGTCAGAGAGCAGGGAAGGATGACATCCTGGCAGGCCTCTGCCTTCAGCGAGTGTTCCAGGGACCAGCAGGAGCAGGCTCAATCCCTGGACCTGACCCCAGGGTCCAAGTTAAGGCACACTCAAGTCATGAGTGGTTTCTGACTCCTGTGAGAACAAGAGCAGGCTCCAGATCACTTGTTTGCGCGAGAAAATGAAGCCCTGTAATCCATTGTGAAAGCTGGGTGTCAGAAAAGCGCATTCTTCTTGGTTTTGGTGGAATTAGCAAATTAATGGTTGGAGGCAGTGCAATACAGCTCCATCTCAGGGAAGCGTTCGATACAAAAGCTCACTCCAAAATTAATTCCCACCGGGCTCAGATTAAAAGCCGGTTGCCAGGTCTCCAACAAAAGGAATGAATAAACAGCAGCAGTGATGCTGGGATGCAGGACTGGTGCTCCCTACCCCCTTCCCCAACCAGTCACCACATGCACAAATCCCAAAGGCCAAACAGAGCCAGCCCAGAGGGCACTCCCGGCTCTGAGTGGGATGGGGGGATGCAGGAGGTGTAACCTGGCACGGTGGTGCCTGAGCTCACCTGGGCCCTGGGCACCTCGCTGGAGTGAGAAGTGCCTGTGAAGCACAGGAGGGATGTTCACCCACGGCGTGAAACAGGGGAGTGCTAAAATGATGTGGAAATTCTGCAACAGAAAGGGAGGCTTGAAGGTGCTACCCACAAAGACAAAGCTGCTGGGTGATGGAGGGAGGTGGATCAACCAGTGAGGAAAAGCTGGATAGCACTGGTTGAATTTAATATACTTTTCCCCCTGGTAACTTTTTTTTTTTTTTGGTCAGAAATTGCATTGGTTCCATCAAATTTTAAGCAAAAAAATTAGGGAGAAATATTTTAATTTCAGAAAAACCATGTCAGAGAATGTTGATGTTTCACTTAGGTTGATATTTCCCTCACTCTTTCAACCGCTTTACAACTGCTATTGATGTTTGAGGAACAGAATTACCAAGGCTTTCTCTGGACCTCCAGACACTGTCTGAAGCCCTGCCCCAATATTCAGTAAGCTTTACATTATCACACATTCCAGCTATACATCGGTCTGGGATTTTTATTTCCTTCCCCAGACAGTGCAGCATCCATTTGGTAGTGAAACAAGTTGACACTTGTCAAGTGCTGATGTCACCAGCATTTTGCTGTCTGTTTTCAGAGACCTAAAAATAGCAACCACTGTAACAATGCTGAAATTCTCCTATGGTAATTGGGGAGTCGTATTTGAAACCAGCTTTAAAACATCCTTCAGGGAAATCTTGAAGCCGTTCGGTTTTGTTCTAATTAGAGGCGGAACTGGATTTTTGGCAGAACAGGTGATTTGAGGAGGCCAGGCTGCGTCCCTGTGCTCGTGGGGAATCTGGGATGTTGGGAAGCAGGCAGGGAGCAGCGTGGCCGATGCCTGGCTGGCGAGGAGCCCAGGCAGTGTAAACTGAGCAACTGGGAAGCTGCAGAGGAATTTGGTGGTGGAGGCTGAATCCTGTGCGAAGGGAAGGAGGGATCTCCTCCTGCCGAGGTGGGGGTGGCGGTGGGGAACGTGTGCGTGTGTGAGGTGGGGGATTTTATTCCTGGCCCTGGTGATGTAACGAGGTGTGCTTGAGGGATGAGTCAGTGCGGGAGCGCGCAGAGGTGCCGAGGCACCGTGGGGCTCCGAGCCCAGAGGATGCTCTCCTGGGGAGGCAGAACCCTCTCTTCGGTGTAAAAAATCCCTTCAAGCGAGAGGGAGAGAATTGCCATGCTGCAAACACCTCAAAATTTGTGGGTTTAAGCCGAGGGATGTTGGGTGTATCTGCTTTGGCAGCACCTCATTCCTGCTCTCTGTGGTGATTTCTCACCACTCAGCTGCTCCTGGGGCCACCAGCCCTCTCACTGCTGACCCAGCTGGGGACCAGACCTCACTGCTGGGCAGGGCAGCAGCCAGGACACCCCTTCTGGCTCAGCGGGCATTGTGGAGCAGCAGGGTGATGTCAAACATCCCACCTGGTGGCCCACCCAGCCTTGGGGACACCGTCAGAGTCCCCCGTGCCACCGCAGAGCCTGCCCTGCCTGCTCCCCATGGCTGGGGGCTTCTCCATTGCCCCCCTCCCCAAGCTGCCCCTTGATCAGGATCCAGCCCTGGCACTGTTGCGTTCCCCAGGTCCCAGCCTGGCGTTATTTATCTGTCCAGCCAATGGAAAGGTTTCTTCTGCTCCTGTCTCACTTGGAGCTGCTGTCTCCAGCCATGTCCTTGTTTTCTCCACGGGTGTTCATTGATTTTCTGCAGACAGTCTGGCCTGATGGGTTAAGACAGGAGTTTTTAACACTGAGGAGTTTTTTCCTGTACTGAGACCACTGAGCAATTTTCTTCTCCCATCTCACAGGCCAGCAGGGAAGAAATCCGCTATTTTTGCTTCCCTTTCCCTCCCTGAGAGAGGTTTTTCTGGAAATGTGAGAGATGATTCAGGCTCTACCCTGTCTCTGGGAGCTCTGCATGCTCCCTGTGCAGGTTACGCAAAGGTTACAGAAATCTCCCCTGTGGCAGCTGGGGTGCAGAAAGTTGGACTCATATTCATCTGTCCATCCATCCATCCATCCATCCTCCATCCATCCATCATCCATCATCCATCTTCCATCCATCATCCATCCATCATCCATCCATCCATCCATCCTCCATCCATCCATCATCCATCATCCATCTTCCATCCATCATCCATCCATCATCCATCCATCCATCCATCCTCCATCCATCCATCATCCATCATCCATCTTCCATCCATCATCCATCCATCATCCATCCATCCATCCATCCTCCATCCATCCATCATCCATCATCCATCTTCCATCCATCATCCATCCATCATCCATCCATCCATCCATCCTCCATCCATCCATCATCCATCATCCATCTTCCATCCATCATCCATCCATCATCCATCCATCCATCCATCCTCCATCCATCCATCATCCATCATCCATCTTCCATCCATCATCCATCCATCATCCATCCATCCATCCATCCTCCATCCATCCATCATCCATCATCCATCTTCCATCCATCATCCATCCATCATCCATCCATCCATCCATCCTCCATCCATCCATCATCCATCATCCATCTTCCATCCATCATCCATCCATCATCCATCCATCCATCCATCCTCCATCCATCCATCATCCATCATCCATCTTCCATCCATCATCCATCCATCATCCATCCATCCATCCATCCTCCATCCATCCATCATCCATCATCCATCTTCCATCCATCATCCATCCATCATCCATCCATCCATCCATCCTCCATCCATCCATCATCCATCATCCATCTTCCATCCATCATCCATCCATCATCCATCCATCCATCCATCCTCCATCCATCCATCATCCATCATCCATCTTCCATCCATCATCCATCCATCATCCATCCATCCATCCATCCTCCATCCATCCATCATCCATCATCCATCCATCCATCCATCCATCCATCATCCATCCATCCATCCACCCGCCCCCTTGGAGCTGGTCCTGCAGCCTTGTCCTGCTCCCATCCCTGGGCTCTGCCTTGGGCCAGCTCCTTAGCACAAAGATGTGGAGGTTAGAGAAGAGTTCATTAGGGGGTGAGGGGAAATCAGGGTTTAATTAAGAGCTCAGCTCTCCAGTTGAGGTTAAGGATAGATCCTCTACTGCATTTTTGTCTCCTAGGGCTGGGATGATGGATTTAACAGGAAACACTTGAAGAAAGCTTAATAATATGAAAATTCTCAATAATCTTAGAACCACAAAAGAAATTGGAGCTTACTAAAACAGGACAAATCAGCAAAGCCAGAGCTGCTCCTCCATCCTTAACACTGCAAGAACAAAGGCAAGCACCATCCTGGCTGGGATTGCTGTCTGTGCTACATCTGCTATGAGTCTGAGCTGTTTATGAGCAGAAACAGAGCTCAGGGAGCCTGCACTGTCTCGTGAGACAGCTCAGGAGGAGCTGAGGAGGAAGCTCAGTTCAGGTGTGCCCTGAGCCCCAGCTCACCCTGGCAGCACCTCTTGTCTTCCTGCGTGTCCTGTCCCAGCCGCACTCTTGAGCCTGGCCCTGGGCTTTGCCTGTTCTTTGCCACCTCCCACAGGTTTAAGTTGTGCTCTTTTATTCTTGCAACTTGTGCCAGCCTGATGCTCTGGATGGGAGATACCTCTGCTAAGTGCAACTCCCTGATATCTGAAACAGCTCTTTGGAAAGAACATTTTCAAAGATATTCCACCACTCTCTTGTCCCCCAGTTCAGCTGGCATCTGGCCAAATGCACGGTGCATTTGGGATGGAACAAAGGGGCAGAAAAACAAAACCCTGCAGTCAAGGCAGCTTTGCACTCTCCCAGGGTGGAAAAATGGTTGGTTAAGATGAGTGGTACCCTGAGTACTAGTTTAGAAAATCTTCCTTTTCCTCTCCCAGCCGAGTGCCGTGCACACTGTTATTTATCAAAGGATGCCTATGCAAGCACAGATGCTTTTGGAAACAGAGTGACCTTAGCAGGATTGTGCCAAGGCTTGTGGAGTCAGTTTTAGGCAAACAGACACAAGGGGAAAATATTCCATATCCTTGCCTTGCTCTTGGTTCAGTCATGACCTCCAGGAGTTTGCAAAGATCAGACTCTGTTAAAAGAATGGCAAAATTCACCACGGGTTTATAAATCCCTCCAGGCCCTTGGAAGTTTGTGCTTACTGCCAGGCAGAAGGTGACATTTGCCAGCATGTTTTTATGACTGACTTTGAGAACGTTCTTTGGGAATAAGAACTTGGGTTTGGTTTTATTCCCATGTTTAGCAAAACAGTAATTTTGCCTCTCTTTCTACTCTTAGTCACCAGAATTCCCGTAGGAGTCTAACTTGCCCCATGGGGCGAGCCTGAATAAGTCCTGCAGAACCTGAGCTTCCATCCCTTCTCCTGATTGCTGCAAACTGCTGTGAGCTTTGGGAGTCTGCATCCCGAGGGGACGGGAGCATCTTTAGCTTCTCGGGAGATCTGGAATCCAGAAAGTGGCAACCAGAAACTTAAATGTTTGTCTTTGGCTGTCAGTGTTTGTGTTAGTCCCTGCACCGTGGCACTTCATCCATAACTGGAAATAGGGTGAGGTGCTGGCTGTCTCCCCTGGAATCAGAAAGGCAGTGCTGGGGGAATTTGTGCTGCTCCCCTCCTGATCTCAGCCATACTGAGTTTCAGTCAGCATCCCTTCCAAGCCAAAGTGTCAGGGAATTTTCCTGAACATCAGTGTCCTCCACAGCCAGCTTGTTTCCTGCCCTTGCTCTGTGTCCATAAACAGTGCCTTGGCCATTCCCCAGGTAGAGCAGAGGCTGCTGACCATTCCCAACAGGCTTTGTGCAGCCAGACCCTCTTCAGTGCCACAGGAATTGAAGTGTAGACCAAGGCTGTTCCCTGCCATTTGACACCGGCCTCAGAAACCAGGGCCAAGCATTTTTAATTTGCTGAGATACAGTCATGGTGCAGAAGTTCATTTCATAAGGATGAGCTTTAAGGGGAAAGCCCCCCACTCACTTGAGGAATGCCTCAAAGGTGATGATCTCCTCTCTCTTACTCAGTCCTCCTTAGAAAGCCTGGACTTACTCTTTTTGCAATCAGGCCACATTTTGGGGAAGTAACCTTTTACCCCTCACACTTGTGGCTGGTGAGCTCGCTTCTCCCAGCACGCTGGAGAGGATGCAGAGGATGAATGGGTGGCTGAAGGCTTCCAGAGCAGGAGCTGAATGGGCAGCTGCCCTGAAGGTGGCCAGCACCAGGGTAAGAGGAGGTGGAACAGAGTCCCTGGACTGAAGCAGGGTTCAATGGCAGCTTGGAGCTCTATGCCTGTGCACTTATATAATCATTCTAAATAAGACAGAAGAAGCCATTAATAAGTAAACAGTGATGAGGGGGATCAGAGGGGGAATGAAATGGCTGGTGGTGTTCATGTCAGGGAACTGAAATATTTGTGGAGAACTGACGGTTTGCAGCAACCTGAGCGTTCCCTTTTGAGCTGCAGCTGTGGTGGGGCCGTGCTCTGCTGCTGGCAGGCTCGGTGCAGAGCAGCAGTCGAGGCTGCACCACCCTCCCCATGCCAGCATCTGCTTTGGCCATACAAACTTCAAGAGAGCAGAGCTTTCCTCATTGTGACAATCAGGCACCCAGAACTAGCCCTGTGTGGCTTAGAGCTCCGTGGATGTTCTTCTAGAGGTGGTCTCTACTTCTCCTGGGGATGAGGGCACTCTCCAGAGTGAGGTATCCACGTTGCTTTGGCTTCTGTTTGATCCACTCGATGCTGGCAGAGAAGGGGATCTCCATCAGCCTGCCAGAGCTGCTCAACATCTCATCCATGTTCCTTTTTCTTCCTCTTTATTGCAAGATGCCCTGTGCTTTCTCCGCAGCACAGTCTCCCCCCAGATGAACTGTGTTTGCCGCCAGCTGTGCAGTGGAGTAGCAGGGCAGGGCTACTTGGATGGCAAACTGCCTACAGACCTCAGGAGAAACGATTAGGGGCAAGGGCATGAATCTTTTTTTNGGGTGGGCAGGGACTGAGGGAGGGAGGGGAGCTGCAGGGTGCTGGGGTGGTGGCCGGGCTCGGCGTGGAAGGCGCTGGACGCTTCACTGAGCGCGCGGCGCGGGAGAGCCGCTCCCTCCACGGGCAGTGTCTCTGTGAATCGCCGTCAAAGCAGATGAAATTTCACACCACACAAATTTCTGAATTTAAAAGGGGAGGGAGGTGGGTAGAGAAGCGGGAGAGGAGGAGGGGGAGGGAGGAGATGCGGGCTGGCCGGGCGCCAGCGCCTCATGCTAACGCCACGGGGAAGGTGGCATCCTTCCCCGGCGTTCCCTCTGGTCCCCGCGCTCCCTGCTCCCTTTCACTGTGCCTGCGTCTTCTGGAGGCAGTGCGCTCTGTCTAGAGCTGTTTACAGCACGGTGGTTTGTTCCCTGTCTCCTCCTCTCCCTGCTCACTGTGTGAGTATCCGCTCCTCTGCTTTCCCTCTTTTAACCTCTCCTTCTCCTCCGGCTCTTCCTCTCCAGGCTGCTTTACCCCGCGTGTCCCCTGATCAGCCTCCTCTCTTTTACCCTGCTGCTCTGTCCTGTGCTCTCTGCTCTCCTTTCTGTCATCCCCACTCCTGCCTTCCCTGTCTGTGCTCACGCCATCATCTCTCCTCGTTTTTCCACATCTTACTTTCCTTCCACCTTGATTTTCTCTGAACCCCGTTGAGACAGGAGCTCCTGGGTGCTAATCCCCCTCTCCATCCCCCTATCCTGTCATCCCCATGGAGTCTCCCACATGCCAAGCAAATGCATCTCTTCACACAACAGCTCAGAGTGTATCAAGGCAATACATTTATACCCACAAAAGAATGAGGCAAAGGCTGGTGCTGTGGCCTTCTGGGTCAGAGGTGGCACGTGCTGTGACCCCAAAAGGTCACTGGGGTGACTGAGTTTTGCTCATGCTCCCCTTTGACTGCGAGAGGTGCATGAAGCCTCTCATTCACCATGAGTCCCACCTGCCCCTGGCACACCAAAGGAGCTGGAGAAATCTCTCCTTGGCCCCTCTGGAGCAGGTGAATGTTGAGTCTGCTTAGACCAGGGTCTATCAAAAGGAAGATGATGTCCAGGATACTTCGTAAGATCTGAAGTCTGAAGAATTAAACACTTCCACCCTCTCTGGGATACATCCCTTGCTTTATCCCAAGCTGGGCTGGTTTATCAGGGTTTAGGAAGCCCAGAGGCAGGACCTGACCTGGAGCTGGTGCTCCAGACCAGCTGCCTCTTGAGCTTTGTTCCACCTGAGGCCCCCCAGCCGGTGGTGCTGCGGTGCTGGTGTCCCTGGGCTGGCCAGGCACTGCAGGTGAAACGCTCTGGATGAGCAGGTGGCCGCAGCCTGGCACAGCTGAGGATGGTTGGGCCACCCCTGCTCAAAAACCATAACAAACCTGACATGGTTCCAATTTTACCTGCCCAAGCAGCTTTGTGTGGGCAGATCCTGCGGAGTTTGGGATCTGCATCTACCTGGAGTATCTCCGGAGGATGCTGAGCTACACTGTGTGGATATACCTGCCCTTTAATTGCAAAGAAAGAAATTTTCTGTCTTTTTGAGGACAAATGTCCTCTTAATCTTGTTTTTCTCCTTTCTGTCCTACCTGTCCCTTCCTTTTGAATCAACAGGGCTAAATTCTGCCCTGATGTAAATCTCTGCTGATACAAATTGGTGTGATCTTGCAAAAATCATTGGAGTGGCTGTGGATTTATGCCAGCTGCCAGCGTGAGCAGGGTTTGGTGCATGGAGTGTGGTAGCCATATCTCACAGTGTCACGCTCTGCATTTCCAACCAGCACTGCAGGTGATAAGCAAATCCTGGCGAGAGGGTCCCTCTCCGAGGGAGAGGCGGGAGCCTGGATGTCCTTTCTGCAGCCAGCCCAGCCAGCCAGGCTGCGATTTTGGGATGGACACCGTGCAAAGGTTTTAGCCCGGGGGGGCATCGCAAATGGGGTGGAAAATTTTCATTTAATACATTTTTTGCATCTCACACTTGAGGGAGAACAGGGAAGCGCGTTTGTGGCCGCGGTTTCCCAGGGGTGCGGTATAATCCGGAGAGTGGATGCTGTGTGCGGCACAGGGGATGACTCATCCCGGTAACCGCTCCTCGGTCCCGGCGCCGGCCACCCTGCGCCCTGCGCCTCCCACCTTGCGCTTTGCTGCCAAGGTTGCAGCTCCCCTTTTTATTCGCCCCCGCCACCACAACGCCCAGGTACCCCAGGGCAGCAGGATTAGGGTGGCACGGGCGCTGTGTTTCCAGCTGCCTCCCAAAACTGCCGAGCGGGAGGCTGCGAAAGCGATCCACGCAATGGCAAAGCCGTGTTGGTAATTTTTTAAGTGGCTCCTGTCCTGTTGTCCTTCTCCCCCTCTGAGCTTTCTCCTCCACCCCAAATGCATTACAGATAAAAGGGTTAAGAGCTCGCCCGGGCCCCCTGCTCGGAGAGAGGGCAGTTGCAGTGTTGTATCTAGACCCAGTGAGGATATATATAAATTCCCTTCGTCTCTTCGGATCTATTTATAGCACGGCAGGCAGTGGCAAAGGCTCTCCTCAAGGCTTCATCTCCTACAAACAGACTTCACAGACAGCAGAGAAGATAAATTTAGCACACGAGATTTCTTAAAGAGCCAGCAGCTCTGCGGGGCTGCCAGCCTGCCCTGCCACAGCCCCTGCCCCGATACCCCCACTGGGGCAGCTCTCTTCCAGCTTCTTCTGTCCTCCCACCTTCTTCCCCCCTCCTCCCCATTTCCAATTTTATATCCAGCTTCACCCATATTCTCCCCCTTTCTCGTCTCTTTTTCTTCCATTGATGTTTTTTGCTTTTTCTTTTTTTTTTTTTTTCCTTCTCTTTCACTAGTTCGCCATCTCATCCTCCCTGCTTTCTTGTTTTTCTTTTTTTTCCCTCTCTTTTCTCTCTCCCAGGCCACGGGGCTGAGAAGATAAAGCTTTCTAGTTAACAGTTCACTGGTTATGCCTACATAGTAAAAAATGTGTAGCTTGATTAATGCCTTCCAGATGGTTAATTGAAAAAATAGGGGGAGAATGCAGCAATCTCTCCCCCCTCTCCAGCACTCTGCACACATCCATCGCCCGGGAAGAACACTGCATTAAAGGGTGAGGGGAGCGATAGATTTGAGAAATAGGGGCAGCCTGTTAACTCCGGGGTGCTGTTGCCATGCTGGGGAGTTAACTCTGTCCCTGCCTCTCATGCCCTCATCTATCCCACCCCAAACCCCCCACCCCAGAGAGCTGTACAATATTCCTTCCTGTGTAACACACACAGACCCTGCTGGCATCCTCAGCTGAACCTCAGCACGGGCACGGCGCTGCTCTGCGTCCTCGCCGTGCTCCAACGCCCCCAAAGCATCATCCACGCTCATCCTCCCCCATATTCATTTTTGGGGGATGCACACGCAGCCCCCCACTCATCCCCCGTGTGTTTTTGATGACCAGGCGATCATTTGTGCACCAGTGCCTGCTGAGCGGGGCTGTGGGGCAGGGGGGCTCTGCCAGAGGGCTCTGGGTTTGGGTTTGGCGGTGCCCAAGGGGTAAGATGGAGGGGCACGGGGGTGGGAGGCTGTAATGAGGAGGGTTGGGGCAACTCGTGAGGAGGG
>VXBU01006987.1:154066-174975 GCA_013400315.1 Bombycilla garrulus
TTGTCTGCTTCTCTTCAAAGACTTTCAGGATCATTTTCTCTGCTGCAATTGTTTCTGTTTCTCAGTCAAAATAATGACTGAGCTCAGAACCTCTTCAGAAGGTTCTCAGCCTCCATCTGATTTTTATGTGGTTTACATCTGGGTCTCAAAGCTAATAGAGGTGCAATAGTAAGGAGAAATTATATCCATTGAGAAGCAAGTGGGCTATGAAATGATGCAAACCCATCTGTACATGGCAATAAAAAGGTTTGGAGAGAATACCTGGGACGATGCTGCCAGCTGGAAAGTTGGAGGGGGCTGGATTTTGGTTGCTGGTCTGAGATGGAATTCACTGCCAAAACAGCCCAGCAAACACCTGTCAAAAAAAAAAAAACAAAAACAAAACAAAAATTGGTGAAATATTGTGTTCAAGCCATACAAGTGGCACATGGTGGTGAGACAACAATACCTCTTTTTTCCCAATCTACATCCTTCATGGTTTAAAACTGCTGTTTTCTTGTTACTTTAGCTGCCAACCAGGATTACACCCATGGTTCAGGCTCCTGGGTTGCCTGAGGGACAGAGGTGGGGAACAGGAATGGTTTGAACTTTGTCTCACAGTAACGAAAGAGGCACTGCTTTGTCCCTGTCAAAATTAGCCTGCCCCAGTGGAAGGACTGTAAGAAGTACTTATTGTCCTCACTATTCTCATTAGGTTTGCTAAAAGATGAGGAGGAAGTTGCAACAACTTGAAAATAATAAAAAAGAGACCTTCAGATTAACTAACAGTATTGTATTTGCATATGAATTTGCCCAGTCTGACCATAACCCATTTTTAGAACAGCATGGGAAAAATCTGATTCAGATGTTCATTGCTGTTTGGAGGCAGAGCTGGCACATGAAACATTGGAAAATCATCTCATGGCACCCAAATATAGGGTTAAAGTCTCCTGTGTCTGCCTCCCTCATATTGGCTTGCACCATAGCAGCAATTCCAGCACTGAGCAGCCATTCTCCCATGATGGCTGATACAATAATGTGACTTATGTCAAGTTTCCTTTCTTCTTAATACTCTGGGACAACTGAGCACATTCTGAAGAGACCCCTTGCAAAAACTGATCAGCCTGCAAAACCAGCTGCAGAAAAAGGAGATTTCTCATTATTCCTGCCCCTTGAGAACGGTTTCCAAATGAAATTTCAGTTCCTAACCTAAGCTCTTAGCAAAAATACAGCCTTGCCCTTCTCTCAAACACACCCTGTAATGTCTCCTGGGCAGGTTCCTATCTGCGCTTGTCCCTGAGTTTCCGGATCAAGAGGAACATTGGTTACTTCATCCTGCAGACCTACATGCCATCCATCCTCATCACCATCCTGTCCTGGGTCTCCTTCTGGATCAATTATGATGCTTCTGCTGCACGAGTGGCACTGGGTATGGACCTTTTACATCATATTTTGGAGGTGGTTTCTTGAGGGAGATCAGCTGTAACAAAGAAAATCCCTCTTCTTTGTTCTTTGTCAGGTAGCAATTAATGTAGTCTATGAAAGTTGTCATCCCAAATGGACACAATTTATTTTCTGAGAAAAACTTTAAATTTTCAATCAGAAGAGTTATTTTTTGTGGGTGTTTTTTTGTGGGTGGTTTTTTTTTTTGTTTGATTTTTTTATTATTTTGGGGGGGGTTGTGGTTTTTTGTTTTGTTTTGATTTGTTTTGTTTGTTGGTTTTTTTGTTTCTACTTCCCAAATTGAAGTCTGTTTTATTTGAATCCGTAAAAGTCCTACCAGAAATTTTCTGGGTTTGAATTTAAACTCTCTTAAACAAAAATGTAGATGGTCACTGGTTCTTGGGTGTGCCATGCCATGAGTTCCTTCGCTCTGGTTTGCACTGGTTTTCTCAAGAAGAGAAATCTGGGCACCTCTTTGTCAACAGGTGTGCCAGGAGTGGTCAGCTGGGTGATTAACGCTGAGGCTGGATGGCCAAAATGTTGTATGGGAACGGTTAAAAGATGAAAGAAATAAAGGAAAGGGCATTACACATTTTTCTTCTAGCTCAGGCCCCATACAGACACTCTGTGCAGATGAAAACCTTCATGGCCAAGGCAAATGTGGGACAGCAGTTAAAGTCCAAGTTCTTCTTTGGCACATGCTCCCCGAAATAGGAATGTTTTCCTATAAGAGGGGGAAAAATGAGGTCTTTTAAGCAGCAGAAGGGAAGTGGGGGTGGATGGCAGATGAGGGTTTTGAAGGAGGAACAGGAGAAAGGGGGGATGGCTGGCATGTGAGAATGGGGCTGTGCTGCACCAGGGAAAGTTCAGAGGCAACAGGAGAGGGAAGGAGGGAGCAGGGCTGGGTCTGAGAGTGGGACAAGAGAGGCAGTGCAGCTCAGGTAGAGGCTGGCTCTTACAGAAAAGCTTGGCGGCTTCAAGGAGCTCCGGGAGAAAGAGTTTGAGAAGGCTCAGAGGAAGGGTGGGTTGTACAAAGGTATAAACGAGGTGATTTGGCTTTGTCCGCTTGGAGAGGCTGGAGCAGGGAGACAGGGATGAAAGAAGAACTTGGTGAATTAAAAAGGTAAGTTGCATTGACAGGAGAGTAATCAGAGAGAGAAGAAAAAGAGAGCATGGCAGACATTGTGAAAGCACAAACAGAAGGGTGGAGGTGAGATGCACAGCTGTTGAATTTCTGCTGGCATCTGGACTCAGAGGAGAAGCCAGAAGAAAAACATTGTAGATCAGAACTGTAACAGCCCTCCCTAAACTATTCCTGACAGTTCTCGACCCAACTCATCCTAAAAGCTCCAAAAAAAGAAACTCCACAGCCTTCTCTGGTCACTGTATCTCCAGATTTACCTTCTCACACGGTCAAAGAGCTCCTCTTTGCCTCTGCCCTAAGTCTCCATTGCAATTTATCCACTTCTTAATGGAGACACGAAGAACATTCTCTTCTCCCTTTCTTTACCTCAGATTTCTGTATATTTAGACTACTGCCTAAATATAGACCATATTGTGAGTATATAAATACATCTCCCTTCTGTTTACCCAAGTGAAGGCTAATAGTTCTTCCAGTCTTTTATCAGGAATGACTCCAGAGACCCAGCGAGGGTGAGGGGGAAACAGGGCAAGCAGAGGTCCAGGGTGCACAGAGAGCTTTGAGAGCCATCACTGTAGAGGTGGGGCTGAAACCACAGGAGCAAATGAAGGTCATGGAGGTTGTTAGAGCTGCCAACAGAAGGATGAGGAGGAAAAAGGAGGAAAGAAGATCGGGAAGGTAGTAAGAACAGCTGGAGAAGCAGAGGAAGACTAGGTTGAAGAGTTACCACCCCCAAAAGTTGGAAGTATGAAGGATCATTGTCGTCTTTTGGAGCTGGCAGAAGACTGTCAAAGAGGCAGCTCTGAGGCCGCTCTGACAGTCCAGAGAAGGGAAGAGACTGAGAAGAAGCTGAAGAAGAGGACTGAAGCTGTGAGAGTAATCATAGTGAATCAGGCTTTTGGAACTGAGTAGATGGGAACAAAAGTGTTCACAAAATGCTTATTTAAGATGCAAGAAATGTGAGGAGGCCTAAAAAGGAGAGTGTGAGAACCATGGGAGGAATGTGTACAAGCGATAATTGATGTAATGAATGGTAAAGCTGGTGAGAGGAAGGTGGGAACGGATGGGGTCAAGGACAGAAGCCTACGAGGCAGGCAGAAAAAGGAGAGTGCCATGGAGAGGAAATCTCTTCACTCTTTCTCCAATTCATGGCATTGGAAAGACACAGCAGCTTATAAACTCATGCCAAGGGTGCTGAGGCATTCAGTAGCACACAGTGAAGCCTGATGAGTTCATGAAGGAGAAAAAAGGGAGGAAAAGAGGGTGAAAAAGAGCAAAACAATGTTTCCTACCACAATGAGAGAAAGAGGGAAGATCAGGGGCACTTAAAGAAACAGAGGATGCTGATCCCCATCATCGTGCTGATGATACTGAGCTTTGACACTTTCTCCAACTGTTTGCTGCTGGTTCATTTTCTGCAGCAATTTGTAGTGGGCACGTGGGCTTAGAATAATGACAATTTCCTTCCCAGTTGCACTGCTCCCACCCCCCTGAGGCTGTCCAGCTGGCAGGAGGAATGTGGGAGCTGAGAACGGCATTTCAGGAAAGCATCCCACGTCAGTAACAGAGCACCTGCCCTCTCCTCACAGGGGTCACCACGGTGCTTACCATGACAACCATCAACACCCACCTGCGGGAGACCCTCCCCAAGATTCCCTACGTCAAGGCTATTGATGTTTATCTCATGGGCTGCTTTGTCTTCGTGTTCCTGGCACTCCTGGAATATGCTTTTGTCAACTACATATTCTTCGGGCGGGGACCACGGCAGCAGAAGAAGCAGAGCGAGCGCATCAACAAGGCCAACAACGAGCGCCACCGCTACGAGGAGAAGAGGGTGAGAGAGCAGGTTTGTCCTCTCCTTTCCTTGTGGCAGGAGAATTGAGCAGGTTTGTCCTCTCCTTTCCTTGTGGCAGGAGAATTCTGGCTCTCCACTGGCTGAGCTGCGGAGCAGCCTTTGTGCTCCCTGCAAGAGGTGGACCCCAGTTTCCCTTGTCTGGTGATTAGTGGGGATTTTTCCTCCTTGATCATCTGTTGGAATCCAGGGCACAGGAATATCTTCTGTGCCGGTCCTGAGTTGTTCTATTCCTGAGGAGAGCACAGCTTTTTTTGGCCATGGAAAAAGCTTCCAGGACTTTGTGAGGAATTGAGTTTTTGTTAACGTATATAGTAGATAATATTGTAGTTTATCAGAGGGTGAAAAAGTAGATTTTTGGGGTTTAGTATAGAAGACAAGATGGAGGATTTTAGGTGTTGACTCCGTTTCCTCCTTCTTCATCTGCTCCATTTTCTGCAGTGTTGGTAGCACAGAGTGATTGGTCAGACAGAGCCACAATGGCAGATGTTACATGGCTGACAAGTAGTTAATTACTGATAGTAAAATAAAAATAAGATACATTTTAAGTGTGTTGCATTAGTTAATTGGGTAGCATATCTGTATAAGAATCCTTGAAATCATCCGCTTTGTGTCTTGCTGTGCACATTTTCTGTGTGTGCTGAGTCTGTTGTCATCTAAAGCTCTGAATTGCAATAAGGAAATAATAAACAACTGGAGACCGACCAGCAAGGCCTCTCTGCCTCCTTCCTGGTTCCAGTACAAAACTTTTCACAGAGGATTCCCTGTAAGGGAACCCCTAGTGTGGAAGCAATATTCCTACAAATGGTGCCCAACGTGTGAGGGCACGAAGATATTCCTGTGCCTGGATTCCAACAATCATCCTCATCCAGTCTCATCAGAACCCTCCTCTTGTGTGGGGCACGTGTGGCCAAAAGTCCCTCTATGGCTTTTGGTTCTCCTGTGTTGGCAGAATCCCACTTCCCCCACTAAAAAAATTGCTGCAAGCACAGGTGGCTGCTCCTTCCACCCCAGAGCAGAGGACAGCCCTCAAATGCAGCATGTTCAGAGCTCCCAAGTGACCCCATCAGGGGTATTGTCACGAAACTCTGGGGAAGAAAAGGAAAGGAGAGTATTAACGAGCCAGGCATTACTTTATTCTGGCCAGGATGTGCAGTGGAAATCATTCCAACCATATGTGATTCTTTACTAAAGTTTCCACTTATTTAAAAAAAAAAAGCAATAAATTCTCATCCTTTAGTTCTGCATTACACAATTCTTACGGTTTGATCTATTGGTTATTGATTCCTTCACCTTCAGTGCTATTTTTGGTCCTCATTCTTTGGCTCTCTTTTGTCGCTATAGGACACGAAAGAACACAGACACACACCGCACTCAGGTGATCAGAAGAGAGGAGAAGAGGGTTTGTTTTTTCCGACTCCAGTATTTATAGTTTTCCAAAAGTGACAGTGGATTGGACGGTGGCAGTGCCACCTCTCCAAAGACACAGGACAGACATACAGTCCATCAATTTTTCTCCTCCTCTATGAAGGAATGCAAAAACACTGAGGTGTTTACAGAAAGTGTGTGAGAAAGTTCTTCACAAATATGTAAATATCAGAAGGCTTAGAAAGTCTTACAAAAATCAGGGCGACACTCTTTTCAATCTTTTCCCAGACTGGGAACCTGCCAGGGGTTTAATATCTGTTAATGTCTCTCTGTGTCCTGTGTGTCTTCTGGCTACTCCCAACTTGTAGGCATTAAGCTCTCAGAGTCTAGGAATCTTCTTTTTGTTGGTGGAGGTGTCACCCAGTGAGACTCAAACCCTCGGTGAACAGAATCTTTTGGAGAGAAACCTCAATTTCCATCCACTTTGGCAAAGGCGAACCAACCCATGACTAAAGACACTTAAAAATTTTATAAGTGATACGATTTCTTACAGTACTGTTCCCCAGAAACGTGTTCAGAGCCGCCCCTAAGGGTGCACGGGACACCCCAGTACCTCTGTGTCTGTGTTCCCTGTTCCAGGTCGACCCTTACGGTAACATCCTCCTGAGCACGCTGGAGATGAACAACGAGCTGCTGGCCACGGACATGATGAGCAGCGTGGGCGACTCTCGAAACTCTGTCATGTCCTTCGAGGGCTCAGGAATCCAGTTCCGCAAGCCGCTGGCCTCTCGGGATGGCTTTGGCCACCACCCCACCCTGGACCGCCACGTCCCGCTGAGCCACCATGCCGCCGCCCGCAACCGCGCCAACTGCCGCCTGCGCCGGCGGTCGTCCAAGCTGAAGCTCAAAATCCCAGACCTGACAGACGTCAGCACCATTGACAAGTGGTCACGGATCATTTTTCCAATCACTTTTGGATTCTTCAACCTTGTTTACTGGTTGTACTATGTCAATTGATGCCTGCGGCCTCCGAGAGAGATAATAGGGACAGACACTCAGACAATGACAACACAGGAGTGTTGTGGTCTTTTGGGTTTGGGTTTTACTCTTTACTATCATTGTCATTTATTCCTATGGTTCATTAGATTTATTCTAAGCTTACTCTTCTCTTTTCAGCACATGTAGAACCACGGAGTGTGGGGTGGGGTAAAGGGAGAGAAAGGCACGGGAGGGGGTTTGGTTTCAGGGAGGGATGTGTTTGTCTTGATTTTGGTTTCCTGCTGAAGGACTTAAACCATTGTAAAAGAAAAAAAAAACAACAAAAACAACAAAAACCAAAAAAAAGAAAGGAAAAAAAAAGAAAAAGAAAAAAAGTAAAAACACACAAAAAAAACCCAAAACCAAGAAAAGTTTAAGAAAAAAAAAAAAAAGAGGGGGGAGATTTAAAGAAATTGAGTTAAAAACTGGTGGGGGTGATAGGTTATCTTTGGCTGTGCTCACTAATGCTCTATCCTCACTTCCATTTCACTACTGAATTTCATCTTTCACTTTTCAGTCTTATTATATATTTTTTAATCTTTCTTCTGTCACTGCTCTTAACCCCTTCATGTTTATTCTTCCATGGATTCATGAGATGATGGGGTTTCATTCTCACGCTATGAGATTTTTCTTTTCTTTTTCTCTCTCTCCCTCTCTCTTGCTTACAAGCCTAAAAGAATCTTTTAAACCAACAAATAAAAAGAATATTTATTTTGGAAGAGCTGGGAAGGGAGGGGAGGACGAGGCAATTATTTGGGAGGGAAGGGGCAACGTGGGGTTTATGGGAGGGGGGGGAGGAGGGAACTTATCAAAACCAAGGCACATTTGCAAGATGCCTTTTTCCACCTTCAGGAGTTTGCAAGCTGTTTTTCCTGTGTGAAAGTGCGTGCGTGGAGCATCTGTGTGTGTGTGTGCGTGTGTGTGTGGGCACGTGTGTCCATGGGTGTGTGTGTGCAAGCATGTTTTCTGGGGAGGGGGCTGGGGAGGGGGGGTTTTGTAATATCTTTTGTAGAAAGAGAACACAGATGACATTTAACTGGCAGTGTGTTTTGGGGAGGGGGAATAGCAGGGGTTTGTTTGCTCATTGCAGCCTCACCAGGTTGGAGGTCGGGGTCCCAGCTGCAGAGGCAGAGCTGGGGAGGCAGAGTGTGCAAACTGGCACTTGCTGAGGGAAGAGAGGGATTTGGGGATCAGCAATAGGGCAGTGCTGCTGTTCACTGCTGGTGTCTGATCTCAAGGAGACTAAGCTGATTCAGTCCTCAAAGGAGGGGTTGTTCCTAAATTATTCCCACCCTCCATCATCCTTACAGAGTTTGGAGAAAGAAGCAGTTACAGGACTCTCAAAATTTAACCCTTCCCCCCTCTCCCTGTTCCTTGTGCCAGACAATGGATCCACACTCCACCCCTCTGAGTGACCATAGGCTGCATCAAGGCGCAGGAAAGGCTGGATGTCATTTAACGTCTTTATGTTTCAGGATGAAAAAAAATAGGGAAATTATAATGATCCTAATGATCCCCTTTCCTAAGAAGTTCAGGAGCAAATTGGGGCCTGGCAGCCTCTGATGTGTGCTGCTTCTACCAGGCCTTGCTTTCTGTGTGTTACGATGTACAGAGCGTGGAAAAAAGCACCCTGTGCCCTTCCTTGCAGGTGGTGAAGCTGAGGGTGAGGTAGAGTTCCCTGGAGCATCATCCTGCTGGAAGATGATGGTCTCCAAAGGCTGGGCAGGGTGAAGGTTGCACTGAAATTGCTGAGCTTGGTGCTTGTGGAAGCCCCTGAGTTTCCAGCAGCTTCCATTCACAGGCATTCCTGAGGAAGGTACAGGAGGGGAACTTGGCCTTGGACAGCAAGGTCAGACTTTTCCAAAGGAGCCAGTGACTTTCAGGAAAATCACTGAATTATTGGCCACTTTGGCAATCGCTGATGATTGATAATCTCCCTTATAATATTAATAAAAGCCATGAAAATGTTAAATTCACAAGTGCAAAACTTTAACCCTAGGGTCATTCTGCCGTTCCTGGAGTAATGATGAGAACTTTGTTCTTACCTGATAGAGTTTTTTCCTGTCAGACCCACAGACGCCCACATTGCCCTTTATCCAACCATCCTTTTCTTTTCCTACTAGCATTCTCCTCCCTTTTCCTTGATTCCCATTGCTTGGGAGAGCAGAGTGATCCTCTGAGACCAGGGAAACTCCTGTTTTTCAGATGACCCTGATGCACATCTTTCATTCACTAATTTATGTCTGTACAGTACTATGAAAATGTGAATCGCTACAGGCCTGACCTAGTAACACTGAAGTCAGGGAAAGTTTTTCCTGGACTTGGCTGAAGCAGGATCAGGCCTCATCAGAGTAATTATTGTTATTTTTATATCAGTAAAGTGTCTTATGCAGAATCTGAAGCATAAGAGTAGAGCATCCCCCCATCCCCATGTCTGTCCCCCTCTCTCATGTTCATGCATGCACACGTTTGGTCCAGGCCTCCCTGGACTCACAAGGTTTTAGCACAGTTGTTAAATCAGACTTAGATTCTCCCCTGCCCTGCAGAACAGTTTCCTGGTTTCCCCATCCAGGAGCAATGCTGTTGGGGATGGGTTTTTTCCCAAATTGCTGCAGCTCATGGTCTTTATGGGTCTGTGTGGGAATAAGAGTGGATAGTGGCTGGAGGATTAGGTAGTTCTGTCTACCTGATATGCAGGAATTTAAAGCTTGGCCAGTGGAGAAAGTTATGCTTTCCGGAACAATTCTATTCAGAAATATCTTTGAAATGCTTTAATGGAGGTCATAAAGTTGTGTTTTATGACAGCAGCAGTATAATGGTGGATATAAGCATGCCATGGCTGCAGCTCCCACATGGAGACTGCCTATCAGCAGGGCCAGTTTTCAAGGGGAGTGATTGATGATTAAATAAAATATCTAAAAATTTACCCTTTATATATGTGACTGCAATGTAAAGGGTGGTCAGAACGAAAAAAGTGGGGAGAAAAATAGGCAGTAATAAGAAGCTTATTAAGATTGGAGGGAAAACAAATGGCTTCGTGGTAAGAGATTCTGAAGCTGAGGGAGATGACTCAGGAGCTCCAGTAATGTGACAGCTGTAGTAAAAGCCTGAGGAATGTGTGGCATGAGTTAGGCACCCGAGAGCTCTCTGAGCTGGCCCCAAGGGCTGCAGGGGCAGCAGCACACAGCTGATGCAAACCCCACGGATGCTCTTTGCTTTTTGGGGGCTGAGCCCCTCATGGGGTGGGGTCCTGAGCACCCAGTGCCCTGCAGGAACAGCCTCCAGAAACTGGAGATCAGGCACGGGGAGGCTGTGTTTAAAATTTGAGGCTCCAATCCAGGATTGAGCCCAGTGACAATCCAAAAGCTTTCCAGGGAAAAAAGCACTGCTTAGCAGATTTCTTCACCTGCTGGGACTGGGAGCCAGACTCATGTGCTGTGGCCTCAGTCCTCTGTTGGCTGGGTTCTCTTTCTTATCAGGAGTCATCCTAGTTTCTCTCTTTGAATGTTTCTAACTTGGTCTAACCAAGTCAGTGTTACTCACAGAGTCAGTACATCCAGACTCCTGGACTTTTGGGTCTGACACAATAATCTTTGCCAAAGAGCGTGTGGTCAGGACTGCTCACAGTTCAGGAGCTGCCTTACACTTGCTGGTGATGGGGCAGAGTGCTGGAGAGCAACAGAGCGTCCTGGGAGTGGGATGAGGAGTAGGAAATGTGAGGGAAGGATGCTGAAGGCATTTAGAAATGCTCTCTTCTCAAAGTGAGGTGGCACCTCCGTGTCCCCCCTCCACAGCTGTCTGTGTCCACCCCTAAGGAAGGCAGCAAACCCCTGTCTTGTTTTGAGGACCAGCAATCCAGAAAGGACATAGTGAAGGAAAAACAAGGCATTTGGCTGATACTCAAGGCTCAGAGGTTTCAAGCCATCACAAGCACGAGTGTTACCAGAAAGGTGGAGGGGATTTCCATGCTGCATCTTGCGTGCCCACTGCTGCCTTCCTCTTCTTCGCAAAGGGGAGGAAAAGGTTTGGGAGAGCTTTTCCAAAGTGGAGCTGCTTCTGACTTTTGCTGCAGTGGTGCAGAAGGCAATGCTCAGGGCTTGGTTTGTTGGCAGCTTGGGGCAGGATTGCTGCTTGCTGGGTTCTGCCTTTTAGCATTTGAACACGAGGGATGTTCCAGGCTGCCTGAGGGAGCCAGGCTGGGGGAGATTGTTTTGCACCTTTTCCACGTGTAACAGCCTAAGGAAGGCCCGTGGAAGAGGAGAAGGAGGAGCAGAAATAGAAATGAAATCTCTCTCAGGACATACATGGCCAACACAACTCTGTTGCTTCATTTTCTGATACTGTATAGTGCTGTCACTCAGGGACCTTTAGTGACTGGGACCTTGGGACTGTAATTCTGCCTGTCCCCTTCCTATCCCCCTTCGCCTTGAGTACTGAGAAATGAAAAGGCAATGAGAGGAAGTGCAGAAGAGGGAAACAAGCCCTGCTAGCAAACTCCTGCTATTCCATGGGTGGCAGAAAAGCTTTGGTTACTAAAGTAAAAGGAAGATGTAAACCTTTATATTCATGTCTTCGAGCATAAACCAGCCAGTAGTGTATATAGGATAAGTTCACAGTGCATGAAACAAACAGGACCGTAGGTTTTAACTGGCATCCAACTTTCTTGCATGCACATCTGACACCACGCCAGCAGCTTATGTCTTGCAAATAAGTAGGGAACCTGCCAAGGCTTGGCACTTCCTCTGTCCAATGGACAGCACATCCACTTCCCAGAAACAGAGCCAGGAAGGGAACTGGTCTGGCCAGTCTGTTTGACCAGATCTGCTCCAGAGGGTCTGTTAGGAGGAGATAAGGAGTGGGGAAGGGAGCTGGTTTTGTTTTCTTTATTGTGGGGAGGAGGAAGCGGTTTAAATCTCTGAGCTGTTTTCAGACAGGAGAGAAGCCTCTGGAGCTGCAGGCCGAAGGACAGTGGCTTTAGGGAAGGTGGTTACTGGAATCCTGATGGACAGGATGGCTTGGAATAATATTCCCTATATCCTAAATTCCAACAAGGATGGGTTGAGGAAAAGGTGATTGGAGGGAGAGAGCTGTAACTTCAGAAGCAGAGCAAACAGGAGAGAGCTTTTGAAAAGATTTGTGCAATACAACAGGTTAGCAGGGACTGGGGCCCTGGGAACGTCCCTGGGTCAGACAGGCTGGGCACAGCTGCAGGCAGCACTCCGGGAAGCCCAGCCGTGGCAGCAGTCCCTGGTGGGCAGAGCCTGTCCTCTCCGGGGACGGGAGGTCAGGAACAGGGAGAAGAGGGAGACTCAGGTGCATGGCCGTGGGCAGGGCTCGGTCCCTGGGGGCAGGGACAATCATTGCATCCAGACAAAGTTGCAGGAGCTGGGCTGAGATGTGAAGGGGGTGACCGCCGTGCCAGGCTGGGGCGCGGCTCGGCCCTGCCCTGGTGTCAGAGCAGAGACAAGGAGGCGAGAAACGTCCTGCTGGT
Source organism: Bombycilla garrulus (assembly GCA_013400315.1). Taxonomy (NCBI): domain Eukaryota; kingdom Metazoa; phylum Chordata; class Aves; order Passeriformes; family Bombycillidae; genus Bombycilla; species Bombycilla garrulus. The sequence continues at coordinate 166,379 of VXBU01006987.1, forward strand.
TACCAAATGCTTTCTTGGAGAGGAGACTGGGCTTCCCGAGCTGGGTGGGATGTCTTTACGGTAGATGTGAAAGTTGGGGTGGGGGCACGGTTTGGGTGAGAGATGTGAAACCAATGTGTTGGAAGCAGGACCTAACGCAGATGCTGGGAGGGNAAGAAAAAGAAAAGTTGTTTGATTTCTAATGTCTTGATGTAAACCAAATAAAAATGGTTCTGTACATTCAGAAGTAAAGAACAGCTGAAAGGTGACAAGTATAATAAAGAAGCACTGACCTTCAGGCTGCTATAACCATTTCCCCAGCCTTTTCCCACAGGATTGGAGGGCAGAGCTGTGCCTGTGCCTGCACAGAGGTGCTGGGATGGTGACCTTGGGGCTGGCTCCCTGATCCACCTCCGAGTGCAGCACAGAAGAGGTGGGCAGTAGAGGTGGAAGTGATGGTATGTAAGTAACCTTTCAGTGCTTGATCCCACCACCCCTGAGGCCGGCGGGAGGAGGCTGAGTGCTGAATCCCCATCTCTGGTGCACAGGGTCCCTTCCCAGGCCCAGCCTGCATCATGCCTTACTGCAGCTTGAGGTGAAGTGAGGAGGGAGGATGGAATCAGCTGTCACCTGGATGAATGGGGTAATGCAGGTGGAGTAAAGGCAGTGGGAGCCTGAACTGCAATTGCCTGTCTTGTGTTTAGTGCTGTGGAAAAGCAGAGGACAGTCTTGCCTCCACGGGGCAGAGCTGTGGCTTCTCTGCGGTGGGGCCAATAAATGATTTGTTGTTTGTTGCAGCAAGATTAAAAGGAGAAAAAACCAAAGTAAACTGACACTTTATGTGGAAGGCAGACCTAAGGGGAGTCTCAGTCCTCTTAGGAAAGGCAGAAAGTCCTCTTTCTTCAGCAGAAAGGCTGGAGTGCATCAGTGTGGGGCAGCTCCAGAGCGCCCACCAGCCCTTTCTGCTGCTGAGCAGGCCCCCAGGACTGCAGGGGAGCCAAGGGCAGGAGCTCTGCTGAGACAAAACAATGGGCACTTGCGTGAGCACGAGCTCTGCACTGCACTGTGCTCTGCCACAAAGCGCAGTCCCTTGCTCCCGGAATCTGGGGGTGTCACCACAGAGCTCTGTCACCACAGCATCCCCTCCCCAGCTCCATGCCACGGGCTCTCTGCTCCCACCTCAGACAGCCAGGACATGCCAGTGCCAGGGGCAGAAAGCACTCACAGAGTAATGCTGAATATGTGTATGACAAAGTGAGGAGAGCAGACTTGATAGACCCATTTGTGATCCAGGGATGCACATTTTATCATTTGCACAGGCTGAGCTTGGCATTTATGCTGGCAGACTTTTCCCCCAGAAAAGATGAAACAGTATAGCGGTGAGTAACGTTGTTTTTTTGAAGGGGATGATAATTTCTCTTCCAGTATGTGTTTTAAACAGCGGATCCGTGTTGGTTCGCCTTCTGTGAAAAAAAATGCCTCCCAGCTCTCAGTGCTCTGATGTGGGGAAGCACCAGAGTTAATCGTTTTACTTAATTAGCTGCTGGGTCCGTGTTTTTTTGGGAACCTTGCTGGGTGTCCAGGCACGAAGACCAAAGATCTTTTCCTTGGCTTTCCCAGCCCTCTGGACACGTGTTGAGTGCCATGTGCTTTGCTGGATGTGCGATCAGTGGCTCATGGTGCCAAGCCCTGGTGCTGCTGAGCCTGGCAGGGAGTTTGGGGATGCACGGGCTGGGAGAAGCCAGGAGGGAACCTGTGCTTGCCTTTGTTGTGACACCGATGCCCCCTGGGCACTCAGGCACGGGCAGTGCCCGGGTTTGCAGCACCAGGAACGGCCAGTGTCGGCTTGGCAGAGGCTTTTCTGTGTCTCTGGCCTGCAGAGGAGGGAGCTGGCCCTGCCTCTGCCCTGACACACGCTCTGCTCCCCTCCGGGTGAGCCTGGCTGTCGTGATCGGCCTCGGGGGAGTGCTCTCGTTTCACCCCTAGGGGACGGTGCGTTTGGCTGGGCTGTTCTCTGTCAACACCACCCCCGGCTGTGCTGGAGCAGCACCGAGCCCGGCCAAGGCAGAGGCCGCTCCCAGCCAGGGCACAGGTGCACGGTATGATTGTCGGGTGGGAGCCCGGGGACGAGGTGCATCTCTGAGAGAGCTGGTGCTGGCACGGCTGGTGACGCTTTAATTCTCCAGAAACAGCGTCCCACGGAACCTGCAAGTCTGGGGACCACTGTGCTACCTGCCTCAGGGACAGCTGGGGACACATGGTGGCTGCTAGTGCAGCCTTCAGGCTTTTTTTAGAGATCTTGTCGCCCTTGTGGCCCTTGACTTTTGAGACAGAGAGAAGAAAGATGTGTCCCAGAGCCTCTCACTGGGCACAATTGCCTCAGTTTCAGTCCCTGCCAAGGCTAGCAAGGTTAGCAAGGGAATTGGCGGCCTTTCCCTCTCCCATTTCACTTGCACTGAAGCAAGAAAGGGATGGGCAAAGCAGAGATTGAACCCACAGAGTCCCAGCCCAGCAAAGCCCCATGTCTTGCTCAAGTCTGAGCACAGGAGCAGACCTGACAACTGCACATCTCCTTGAAATGCTGCCTGGATCTGACAGCTTCACTGGGCTGGGGCCAATGCGCTTGGCAGGCCAAAAGGGAAGATTCTGAGTGAGCAAACCCCAGAAAGATTCAGCAGTTGTCACGGAGAAGGGTTTCCAGTATCTGGGAGGATGAGTAGTCAGGTGCTAGGGGAGAAAATGGAAAAACTGAGGATAAAGGAAAGCCTCAGGGGTAACCCAGAAATGTCCCAGCCTCTGGCAAATACACATGGCCCTGGTGGCAGGGCTGTGGTCAGGCCTGTGGGGTGGGTTGTTTTGCTTTTATTTTCTTTTTCTGCTGCCTGGCTGCCATAATATTGCGTCTTTGTGTGAAATCACATCCCCTTCCAAAAGAGAACCCAGCTCCTGGAGGGCAAACACCCTTTCAGGGTACTCACTACGGGGATGTTGCACCAAAAAGATACAAAAACAAGGCTGGGGCATCCTTCCCGGGAAAATCTGTTCCATTTCTGGCTCATCCTCTCAAGCTGCACCCATCCATCTCCCTCCCAAAGACGAAGAAGCCGCGGCGACTTCTCTGACTGGGGACAAATGATGTGGCCTGAAACGCAAACAGCTGAACAAGAGTGACAAGAGGACAGGAAGATCAATGTCAGTGTCAATGTGTGCTGTCAGAGGGACTGCTGTGAACCATCTTAACATACTCTGAGTGGCTGCGTTGCATCCTGTACAGCGTTATAAAAAAAAAAAGAAAAAAAAAAACCAGAACAAACCACCCATTTTTATGATCTTTAATTTGCATTTTCTGCATGAAATAAGACCTTGATCCTTGTCTTTTTTCACAAAAGCAGATTCTGCTTTAATTAATGTAAAAAAAAAGGAAAAAAAAAAAGGAAAGAAAAATAATGTTTCTAGCAAAGTGATTTAGATGTAGAAATTTTTGTAAAAAAAGAAAAAAAAGAAAACAACAAAAAAAAAGGGAAAAACCAACAAAGAAATAAAATAAAATGACCTAAAGAGCCATCTTTGTCTACTCTAGAGGTGGGAAGGTGTGACTGGTGGGTGGCACTCTCTGCTGTGTCCGTGGGAGCCCAGGGCAGCCAGGAGGGCTCTGGGAAGGACGTGGTCACCCACTGCTGCCAGGTGCTTTCAAAAACTGTCTCCTTCACCTTCTTTTAGGGACAGTGGGCAGGAGGGCAGGGGGAAGCGTGGGGAGAGGCAAGGAGAGCTGCCTTGATTTTCTTTTGGGTTTTTTGGGGTGTTTCCATTCCTGTAGTGACAGTTTTTGAAAGGTGACGATGAACAAAAGTGAAGAAAACAACAAACTTGAAAATAGTTTACAATTTTGTACAAACATGATAAGTACTAACAGCAAATGTTTTTAAAAACGGTCCATGCCAGTGCCAAAATAATGTAATGTGTACATTAATTTATTACATTAATTTATTCTCTTTTTTTTTCCTTTTTTTTTTTTTGAGAAAAGGTGTTAAAACACAAAAAAAAATAATTTCTTTTTTAACAAATGCTGTATGTGGACATAAATGTACTTGAACACTGTTGGTTATTAACTGGTTAGGAATCTTCCTTGGGCTTTTGGGTTTGCGCTTTTTTTTTTCCTACCCAGAACAAAAGTACCACTTATAAAATACAGCCTTTGAAGGTGAAACAATCAACTCCTTCTCTGCTGGTCTGAATGTTCTCCGTGTTTCCATTTGCAAAGCACCGTCTTTAGGCCAAGTCTGTACCTTGCCATAGAGAGGACTCAAACTTGTCCTGAACTTTAAACACAGCTGTGGTAATGTCATGTGAAAGGTGTGTCCAAAGGACTTTGCTAAGAACTAAGCAAAGCTTTCTGCATTTCCAAGCGTTCTGCTGGCTTGAACCAAGAGCTGGAATGTGCTCAAGCTCCATGGCACTGCCTAGAGCAGAGGGGAAAAGCAGAATAAACTCCCAGCCTTGTTTTTCCACCACCAGGTGAGTGACTTTCCCTAACTCTGAGGAGCAAAGATCAGAAATTCATCATTTTTGAGGGCTCTTGAGTTCTATTCCCAAAAGCAAGGGAAATATCCAAGCCCTTGTAGGCTTTGCCATGCTGAACAACAGGGAACCAGACAGGACCATTTTCAGAAATGTGAAACCACTTCCAGCAAGATGTGGAGGTATTTAATGAGCAGACTTAGGCTCCCAGATTTCTTTCCCAAAGTTTTAAAGGTCATCTAGAGGTCTTTGGATGTTGAAGTCAGGCGGCCTGTCCAGCCAGGGGAGGGGGGACTCAGTTGAGCCCAGGTGTCACCTGTGGAGGGACTGTGGGGACATGGGGGATGCTGGCAGGGGTGGGACTGTGGTCAGTGCTAAAAGGAGGGAGCTGGCCTAGAATCTCCACTTCCCTGGGGTGCAAAGTGACGTTACCAGCCCAAAATCCACTCGGCAGGCAGGCTCTGCTCTCCAGCTTGGTCTGCTGCACCGTTCTGTGGCTCTGCAGAAATGTGAGCAGAAACGTGAGGATTGGAAACACAGAACCAGCACTTACAGGGATGCTGGTGGGACGCTGGCAGGTGCTCACTGCTGACAGGGCCATCCTTGCAGGGCCATCCTCGCACCCTGGAGCGGAGAGCTGCTGCCTCCCCACGCCCAGGCAGGGAAAAGGGAATATTTCAGAGCCTGATATCTAGCTGGGCATCCCAGCGTGCAGAGCTGTCCCCAGCTGGGACCAACTGCCAGGGGGATCCGTGTGGCTGCTGCATGGGATAAAATCACCTAGGAACTGCCTTCAGCACCCAGCATGTGAAATCCAGTAATCCAGTCCTGGTTCCTCTCCCCAGCACTGGCTGAAGTCACCCCCCACTCAGCAAAAACTCTGAGATTTTGCAGGTAACGGGGATGTTTTTGGGTTTGTTTTTTTTTTCTTGTCTTTGGACTTCATTTTCTCTCACTGAAGTCTATATATAACACAAAACCATTTTCTTCTTTTCTTCAAATGTGCCAATTCAACTTTTGTCTCTCCTCACCAGCCATTAGGAGAGTTCTTGTCTGTAAAAACCCCGGAGCCCTGCTGAGCCCAGAGGCTGCAGCTGCAGCCCCAGCTGTGGGGAAGCCCTGGGAGCATCACTGCCCTCTCTTCGTGCCTCTTTCTTCCCTGTAAAACTTCAGCTTCAAGCAAAGATGGGATCAGCAGGAAGCACTGAGTCCATCTCTGCTCAAAGGTGAAGTTTTCTGAAAGCTGACATGAGCATTGGACATCTGGTCCTCCTCAGTCTTGTGTGTCCAAACCCTTGAGGGTCTCATCCTCCCCAAAAGCACAGATGAAAGCTAAAGTGACTGTGCTCCCCAACAGAAACAGCAAAAGTCAATTATTAATGGTCATTAATGGTGCTAGGAAAATTACTGAGTATTCAAACAGTGATAGAGCTCCATGTTTTCACAAGTCCTTAAGTGATTAAAGCATCCAAGTTCCTCTGGCTTCTCAATGGTTTGGGCATTTAAGTTGCACAACAATAACATCCAAAGTGACATGCAGGGTTTGTAAAAACATCAAAGCATATTCAGACTGGTTTAGCCTGGAAATTCTCCTGAGGCTGGAAAGAAGAAATCCTCAAGATCATTTTGTATAACAGCATGGAAAAATGTCGGTCCAAACTCAGCCCTAACTCCATTTGCAGGAAATGCAGATCAGAGAGCAACAAGTCAGAGTTTAGTGCACTGCTGCCATGCATTAAAGCAAATATAAGGCCTCTTCAATATGAGAGAGACTAGAGATTCTAAAAACAAAGGGGAAGTTATTTGGAAATTTCAAAGTGATCTCTTTAATGCATGTGAAATCTTCGGTGTCAAAAAGATTCCAGTTTTTGTCAGTATGTCTTTGGAGCATTTTGTCTTCGAGAATAAATGATGTTTTTATCTGTATCAACACCATTTTCATTGTCTAATTTCAGGCAGGCAAAGGCAAAAGAGTGGAAATTCAGAAAAAGACAAATTGAGAGCAGAGTTGATACTAAAATGAAATAAAGGCTGTTTTTTTAATGCAGCTAAGGAGCATTTCATTTGAATCATTGCAACGTGACATTTTCTTACAGTTTTTTGACAAAATGCAGATTTTTGAAGGGAAAAAGAAACCAGCAAACATTATCCAGCTAGTTGTCTTGTGAAGTGTCATCTCTGTGCTGCAAAGTCCTTGTGAGCCTCTCTGAGCCTGGAGAGCAGAAATCACCAACTCGAGCCAGCTGCAGCCCCAGTGCCTGCTTTGGTTTGGCATTCCATGCTGGCAGTTTGGTTTGGACCCTGCAGCTTTCCCCCAGATACTCCATTTCTCCAAAGGAAGGTGGTGCTGAAGCAGCTGCCTCCACCAGGCACTGCGTCAACAGTTTAAATATTAACAGTTAAATATTTAACAGTTCCACATGTCCTGCCACCCGGGGGAAATGCAGGATCAGCCAGAGGATTTCACCTCCAACCCCACTCATGGATTTTTCCCCTCAACCAGAGCTGCGCAGTGAGAAAGAGCCTGGAGAGAGCCCACATTGCCTTCCAAAAGCCAGCTCTGATATTGCAATTCTCACACCAAAAGGCTGTGTGGGAAGACAGGGATTCTCTACGGCTCCAGGGCAGGCGGCTCCAAACACACTCGGCATCCCAGGGTGTGTCTGCCGAAGGGAGGAAGGCTCCTTCTCCATCAAACTGAAGAATGAATACCTCCGAAATGTGCCCAAATTCCCCCAAAATCCTGCTTCAAACAAAGTTCATGTGCTCAGGGACAAACAACCCAGCAAGAGATGTTGCTGACAAGCATCCATCAAGGTCTGCACCAGCCTTGGAAAATGGGCTTGCTTAAATCTTGATACCACACTGAGCACAGAGAAGGAGTCTGGCCTTGCAACAGTGAAGGCACAAATTATAATAGCAAAGTCTGTAGCTGGGAAAAGAGTCCCCAGAGAATTTCCTGGTTTAAAACATGATTTATGTCAGTTGTTTTGTATGCTCACCTCAGCTCTAGGATCAAAAAATTCACCTTTGTAGCCTGTATGGGAAATATTAGTCTCATTTGTGTGCTGTGTATTTACAGGGCAGGTCCTAGACCAGGATTTAGAAGAGCTCCCTAAAGCTCATTTCACCTTGTCAAGGAAAGGTCTGACTTCAGCCAGGATCCTGTACTCTGTGGAGAAAAGATCCAGCCATCCCTTCCCCTGCCCCTGCCCTTGTGGCACAGCAGAAGAGTTCATCTGCGGCGGCAGGTGAGGTGAGAGGTGCCAGGTAAGCACTCAAGAACAACCAGAAAGTACAAGCCACTGAAATAAGAAGTACCAGCAGACAAGGCAGACACGAGGCCATTCTTCATCCACCACGTCCAAAATCCGAGCTGCACGCGCCCTGGGGGAAGAGCTCTGTGCAGCAAATGCAGCATTTTGGGGGTGCGATGCGGAGCTGGGAGCTTGGAAAGAGCCCAGGTACCCTTCCCTGATGGCACGGGGCAGATCCGTCCTCACCCGCCCACGGCCCCGCGCTGTGCCACTCTCGCTGCTGCGAGCTGGGGAGGGATGAGCACATTTTCAGCTGGATCCTCTCCCGTTGCCATGGGGAGACAGACGCACCCTCCCCGGGGTGCTGCGCCAGGACAGCGGGAGCTGCTGCTGCTGCGCTCGGCCGAATTCTGATAGAGGCGCTGTGCTGCGGTGCGCTTTGGCGGCAGGGCAGGGGGGTTTGTCTGCAGATGGGGTTTGTTTCAGGGTGGGTGGGGTTTGTTTGCTGAAGGAGATCAGCTCTGTGCTGAGCAGCACTGGCCACGCTCCTGCTGGGGCAGGAACTGCTGTGGCATCTCAGATCTGCACCTGGACACCAGCGTGGGCTGGCAAAGACATCCCTCACCTGCTGGCAAGGTGGATCTTCTCTTAACACTGCAGGATACACAAATACTATGATTCTTTCACTATTATTATTTAATATTTTNACTTTGAGCAAAATCCATTCTGCCATTTTAAAGTCAGACGGGTGAAAATGAGCCAACTTTAAATCAGAGTTGCCAACTGGTTTAATTTAATTTGGTGAATTAATCATGAGCCTAGTTCTAAGTCCTTCTTAAAAAA
>VXBU01006987.1:175044-290646 GCA_013400315.1 Bombycilla garrulus
ACACAACAACATGTTCTTAGATTCATGGGAATACATCCAGGGCTGTGTTTGCATTTAAAAACAAAAAGTTTCTGTCATGGAGACAAACTCTTATAAATGCGACTGCTGGAGCCTGCTACCAGAAGATAAATGAAAAGAATCTGTCATTAAAATATTATTAGTGAGGTAATAGGTTTCAAGTCAAAAACAAGATTTTGGAGAAGCAGAAGGGCAAATAACTCACAATTACTGAATATTTGTGTCGAACAATTTTCTGTACCCAGTCCAAAACCTCCTGAGGTCCCTTTCCCTGCAACATAAATGTAAGTGTCCACCCCCAGATCCCCACAGAAGAATATGACTGTTTTCTCTTGGACTCTCTCACCACAGCATTTCTGAGCAGCTTTGCTGGACCAAGGAAAAAATGTCATTAATGCAGTACAAGCAAGGGTGGCACAGAAGTACAGGCCTGCTCACTTTTACGTTTTTTGTTGGATAAAGTTTCCACCTGGCTTCACGTTATGAAACAGCAAAGATGATTCACATTCCAGGAGCACGTGAGTGCCTCAGGACAGGCATGAGCAGAGCAAGAGTGACCACCCAAGGATGGTGTAAACAGGAAAAACAGAAACGTGGAGTTCAGGGCTGCAGATGCCCTGGTGCAGATCCCGTTCCACTGGAGCATGGCAGGATCAGCATTTGGGGTCTGGGTGGGGAGGGCACCCAGATACCTGCTGGAAGGAAGAGTTTGCTCCTGCTCTGGTAATGGTTCAGAAAGTAGAGATAGGTTTGTCACCCCAATCAGAAACATCATTTACTGTCCACGTGGAGTAGTGAAAAGCACTGGATTCCTTGGAGGCAGGAGAAGGTATCTGCTGGGCAAATTAGGGATAACCTAATATTAGGGAAATTTTTATCGGGGGGATATTTCCTAATTAGGGAAAACCTCCCCTAACCCACAATGACAATGTGAGTTCTGCACTGGCAGAGGCTGCTGTGCACCTTAGGTCACCCTAATTGTATGAAAAGAAGGGTGTCAGGAGGGATAACGGATTTACACTTTTTAAAGTTTAGGAAATCCTCCCCTGTGAGGGAGGTGTGGCCCTGGCACAGGGTGCCCAGAGCAGCTGTGGCTGCCCCTGGATCCCTGGAAGTGTCCCAGGCCAGTCTGGACAGGTCTGGAGCAGCCTGGGACATGGGGAAAGTGTCCCTGCCCAGGGCAGGGGGTGGAAGAAGATGGGCCCTTCCAACATAAACCATCCTGGGATTCTGTGATCCATCAGAAGAGGGTGTTTCACCATCACCTCGCCTCCCCACACACTGGCACACATTGTCTTACTTGCCAGTACACAAAGTCCCCGGTTCATGCTGAGGTGCTGGGATAGTGAAAAGCATCTTAACAGACCTTAGAGGTGAGTGGATTGTGTCTTACAGAAGAGGATTGGGAAAACCAGATCAGCACTTCATTGTCATTCATTATGGCAGGGAGGGGATTGATGAATAGACAGGCAAAAGGAAGATTAAATTCTCACCACTGAGGGAGTCTTTTGCAATTTCCCCTCAAACCCATGCCTGATAGTTTTTCTTAAAGAAGGTCATTCACAAGGAAATCCCCTTCCTTATGCAGCTCCCTCCAGAGCTAACTAGATGTTCTCCTACGGCTTATAAATCATAGAGGCAGCTGTTCCCATCAGCATTTTTCTTCTCTCTTGAAGTACAAACAGCCCCAGCAGCTGCTGAGTCTGAAGGTAATTTCACAAATTAACCTGAGAGCAGCCCACAGTCCCAGGACAGCAACTCCACCTGCTCCATGCATCTTCCTGAGAGGGACAGAGCTTGCAGCCTCAGCACTTCTGTAAGCTTTCCAGGAGGATGGGAAATCTTAGGAGGAGGAAACCTCAGCTGGATAAGTGTTTCAGCCAGAAGGCAAACAGAGAAGACAGCATGGATGTATTGTACAAAGGCAAAGTACAGAGCAGAAATAAAAACGAGAGGGGGAAAAGGCTCCTAAGAGCGTGGATGGAATGAAGGATGTGCAGAGTTATCAGCTATACTTAGAAAATAAATAAATAGGAGTAAGACAAGCTGGAAGAACTTGGTACCAGTGACAACCAACCAGGTCACAGGAGCCAGAGTCCATGGTAGGTGGAACACCTTTGTTTTGTTTAATGTTCTGACAATTTTTTCAATACCCAAGCTTGCCCACAGAGATTTGTCTTTGCTTTTTTGTGTCTCTGGGGTGTGAAAGCTTCTTGTGAAGCCAGCCCCAGCTCTGCCCATTTCAGCTGCAGGGGCTGAGCCCTGAGCTCATTCCTGTGCTGCTCAGGTGAGGTCAACGTGCTCCGTGGTACCCAGAGTTTCACAGTTCAGGTTTGCACAGGGTGATACAGAAATGGGTGAGCTCTGTTGGCTTCTTGCTCAGGAGCTGGTGGAAAATGGGACTTTGTTAAATGCCCTGCATGACTCCTGCAGGCCCTGCAGTGGGGGGCCAGGGCCTGCAACGGCAGGCAAAGGCATTTGCTAATGGAGACGAATGAATGGTGAGCTCCAGTAATGGATTTGGGTTTCTATCCCTAGAAATCCATCGCCTACACTGGGGTTTCTATTTCCCCTTTCAGGCTGATTAATGAAATGATTTATTGCTGTAAATACAGAGCAAGAGGCTAGGAAGGGGACTGACACCCGCAGAGTGGGTTCCTTCAATGGCCAGAGGATGCCTGATTTCCTCACCCCAGCTGTTCCCAGGGGACTCCTGCCCTCCTGCTTGATCAGCAGCTGAGGGATCAATATTGCCAAGTGTCTGGGTGTCAGCTCTTTGTAGATAATTGCTCTGTTTGGGGACCTTGGCAGAGAAGCTCGAGGAGCTGTCCCCGGGAGGTGCTGACTTTGCAGCGAACGTGTGCGTGGCTGCAGGAGCTGCTCCGGCTCCAGCTGCTCTGGGGAGGCAGAAACCTGAGCAAGGAACGGGGCCTTCTCCTGAGCAGCCTGGTGCCTCTGTGCACGCAGCAGAGAGAACGGGAGAGCTGCGCAGGTGCTCTCCTTCCCTCCTCGGTCAGCAGCTCCTTTGGCCAGCACCTTTCCCACAAGGTGCACGGGGCTGTCTCTGACGTTCCCACAGGTGAGGAATTTCCCTGAGCATTGCCAGAAAGGCCCTAAAGGCAGTGGGTGGAATAGCAGAGGGGCATGGAGCCCGTCTGCCTCCTCCCATTTCCCAGTCCTTTCCTAGGCACAGGGTCAAACCACTCCCTCCCTGCTGCTGGAGAACTTGCTCCCGGGATGCAGCCCCTGCCTCCTGTGGCCATTCTGTCACTCATGGAAACTGGAGAGCCACGGACATGGGAGGGCTGGAGCAGCCTGCCGTGCCCTGGCCACCCCAGAGATGTGGGACCTGCTGCCCTTGGGGCAGAGGTGGGAGCTGAGTGTGACTAACGGCAGAGCCTGGGTTGGGATCAGGATTTTTCCTTCTGCCCCAGTTCTGTGAGAATACTTAGTTTCTTCATTTCTTTTCTTCCTATGGGGCTAAAAAAAGAATTAAGCCTTCTGTATGGAATATCTGATTCAGTGTAAATCCATACACTCCTCATCTCCCACCCTTCTGTGAGAATTGCTTCTTCACTTCGACTAACAAAAAATAGAGTGTTTGCGTGAGCACAGCCCTACTTACAGGAGGAAATGAAAGTCCAGCACTGCCCACAGTTTGGGGCTTTGATATCCTTGAACACATTGTCCGTGATGCCAAGAGTTCCAGCTATCCCACATCCAGAAATGGGATGTGTTTGAAGTGAATGTTTGACAATGCCAGGCCTGTTCCTGAGGGGCGCTGAGCACCTGCAGGATGGGAAGTGGCAGACCCGAGGTGACATTGGGCGTCCCTTGTTGTCCTGAGGAGCAAGGAGCAGGAACCCGCTTCTCCCTCAGCTGCAGCACCAGACAGGGATGTGTGCCAGGGGGGAGCACAGCCCTCACATCCACTTGTACTTCTGCTTCCAAGAATTGTTCTTTGGTAAGGAGCACTTTGATTAAGGGAACTAATTTACAAAGCAACAACAAGCAAAGAAAATCTTTGTGTGAGCTCTCTGCAACAGCCACAGCACCTCATTGCTCCTGAGCTCTAAAGACCAACTTGACATTTCATTGCAGCTCCTGTGCGGAAGCAGCAGGGACAACGGGCACCAGGGAGGTCATCAAACCCTCAGTCCTCTGGCTCCTTCAGCATCCAGCTCCTCCTGTGCTCACTCATGATCGCCTCAAAGCAGCATTTTGGGGTCCCAGGCATTCTGCCTGGATTCTACTTCAGGGGGAGTTTCCTGTATAATGTCACATCAGACTTACACCTCCTGCCTGCTTCTCTGCTGTTTCTTTTAATAAACGTGTTCCAGGGCCCTGTGCTGGCCTCACAAGGTTTTCTCAGCTCTTTTTTTTCCCGGTGCCTGTCACAGCTTTCTCAGTGAGGACCTTCAAAAAGAACTGCCAGTCTCACAATTAGAGGTTCACACCTTGATCCTGCTCTTATTTGTGATGTCCCCTGACAGCTTGTTGGCCAGGGAAGCTGTGGATGCCACATCCCTGGAAGTGTTCACAGCCGGGCTGGATGGGGCTCTGTGCAATCTAATCTGGTGAAAGCGATGCCTGGAAAGGCTCACCTGAAAACAGAAATCTATTCTAGGTAGAATAAAATAATAAAAAGGTATTTGTTGAAAGGATCCAGCTTGGGCAGTGCAGGAACCCCTTGGGCCTACACCCAAATCAAACCCACAAATGGGCACAAAATGGCCGCCAGTCATGAGGGCTCACATTTGGATAGGTTTGAGTCCATCAGCACATTGGAGTTCATTGTCCAATTACAGCTTCAGGTGATGAAGCTCCATCCTTCTTGTTCCCTCTCTTCCTTCACTATTGTTTTCACTCTTGGGCCTAAAATTTGTCCCTGGTCCCAAGGTAGAGAGGAATTGTTTTGTCTCCCTGCTCTATGAAGAGAGTTCAGCAACCCTTAATGTAAAGCCAAGAACCGTACATGAAAACAGCATAGAATCTGAAAAATATAAAAGCTAAAACTTAAGGTATCAAAAGAGTCGCTGTTTCTACAGGGGTTTAAAAGTGGCTTTATATTGCGCAGGGGGTGGGAAGAGTGGACTGACCACCTCGGGAGATCTAACACTGTGTCCACATTGAATACCAGAAAGAGAAGCCTCTTTTGGCTTCTTGAGCATCTTCTCTCTTGGTGTATGTAGCTCCGCACATCTGGACCTGGAGCTCAATCCCCAGGAAGTTTGGTTTTGTGGCTTGGTTTGGGTCTGTTGTGCTGCAAGCTGAGGCTCTGCAGCCTGTCCTGCTTTTCACAAAGGACTGAGAGCTCTTCTTAGGTCCATGTAATTCCTTTCTCGTTTTATTTGCTCCTAATTAATTTTCACAGTAAGGGGATGGGAGGCAGAATTGCAAGAGAAGAAGTTCTATTAGAGAAAAGGAAAACATTTCCATGGCGAAGGCAGTCAGCCAGCAAATCACAGGCCCAGGTCAGCAGTGGGAGCTCTCTAATTGGAGATGCTCATTATTTGACAAAAATGGAGCTGAAGACCTAAGTTAACGTCAGAGATGGTCAGAGCTTCAGTGCTGGGGATGCCCCTGGCACCCCAGGACAGGGTCCAGACCTGGGGAAAGAGCTCAGATGTGCAAACATGGCTCTGGAATAGGATTCAGTGAAGCAAACTGATTTGGGTGGAGGAGAGTAAAAACAAGGCACTGCCTTTATCAGTGGCGCTGTCCAAAGGCCAGGAATTAAACCAGAAACACACACAAGCATTGGGATGGGGAGTTGTTTAATCAGCTGGAATTAGCTGTGGGGTTTGTCACTTCAGCTTTTTGTGTTTGGAATGATTACAATTAAAATGCAAAGTTCTGGCTGTTTAAGTGCTCCGTGCTAATTGGGGGATCAGTGGGCTGTCTTTTCCCTTTCTCTTCCAATTTCTTTTATGGCTTTGTTTCCAGCGATGGAGGTGTGGCAAACCCAGGGATTTGAAAGGAGGGACAGAGGTGGGAAATACCAAATAAAACCTGTGTGGGCAATTCCTCCAGAGCTGGAGAGCGAGGGAAGCAGGGGTCTTTCCTCCATAGGGAGCAAACGTTTGCAAAGGCATATGATAATCCTGCTTTCCTCTCCCCTGGTTACTTTTGGTCCAAGAGCTGTGGGGATTAATTGAATGAGATGGTTGGTCGGGAGTTTGCTTGATTTTTCATCTTGTTTTTTGTGTGGTTAAAGAATTGTCACTCAGAGCAGTCCTTTTCTTCACCAGTGGGTGCTTTTCCAGGGAGAGGCTCAGTTTTTGGAGGGGGCAGCTGAAGGACTGTCACAGCAGCCTTCTCCACATCCCCATCCCTGCGTGGTTTGCAGTCCTGAGGCAGCTGTGGGCAGCAATTATCACACCCACGTAGCTGCCCCCATCAGCAGGATCCTTCTTGTGCCTGGAGAGGGAAAATCCCACTTGGATTTCTTGAGTGAACAGTGAAAGGGAACAATCTAAGGCCTCCAGCAGGCAAAACATCAGAATGGAGATTTCTTCATGCACAAAGAGTGTTTGGAGTCTTGAGCATGGTGCTGGGGCCAGGCTGCAATTCCAGCCAGAGTATTCCTGCTCCTGGTACTTCGTCAGTATCCAGCAGGGAGCAGCTCAGTGGTGGGGTCGGGATTCAGGGGCAATGAGGCAGCAGCACCGCAAAAAGAAAAGCACTGACTGCCACAATGAGCAAATGTTGCTGTTCCCACCCAAAATTTACACTGTCAGCTTCGCTTCACAGAGAGCTGTGGTCAGCAGTGATGGGCAGCTGGGCAGAATCACTTACATCTGCTGAAATCATCTTTTAAACAGCTGAATGTTCCTCGTGCTTGTGCCTAGCCCAGGCTGTTGACAAGGTGATGTGTTACCCCTTCCTTTTTGATGGAGAGCTCAGGCCCAGAGCACAGCTGAAATCCAGCCAGGTGATGCCAGCAGGGAGCAGAGCCGGCAAAAACCTGGATAATCGTGTCAGAGGGGTTTGCAGAGCACAGGGAGGGCCAGAAAAGCAGGAGCCAGTGGTGGTGACAGTCACAGGAGGGCAAAAGGACCTGGAAGGCCCCTCCTGAGGAAAGTGTGACAGCAATTCCCTGCAAACTCCATGGCAGGAGCTGGAGGAGGGCAGGCGTTCCAGAGCTCCTCACCAGGAAGCAGCTGCTTAATTAAATTAATTAAATTAAACAAAACCTCAGGCTGTCCATCCTGAATCCCCATTCCCGGGACAGCCTGCCAGGGTGCTGCAGGGCTGGGCTGGCTGACAGGGAAGTGTCCACCTCCATCTGGGGCCCGGGGATGGTTCTGGAAGGGTTGAGAGGAGGTGAAGCGCTCCCTAGAGATGCAGAGGAGAGCGAGTGAAGGGTGAGCTGCCTCCACCATGGCCAGGGCCTGCAGGAGACCCCTAATGAACCTTCTCATGCCCAGCCAAGCATGTCAGCAGAGCAGCCCCGTCCCCAGGGAAGGGGAGCAGGGGTCCCAGGGGCTCTGCCACAGAGCACCCTGTGATGCAGCTCCCGCTCTCGCTCCAGTGGTCTCCAGAGATGGGCAGCTATGTGTGAAATGTGTTCAACTTTTCTGGGGTTTTTTTCATGAATTCAGCTAGATTTACTGCCAGGAAGAGGGGAAGGAGAAAGGAAAATAGCTCCCGATCCTAGTGGGGAGTGCAGGGACGTGGAGTTGAGGAGAGAGCGGGCAGTTGAAGAAGCCTGTGGGTGTTGGAGCAGAGGTCCTGGGAATGCACTGCCTGTGGTTGGGATGGTTTATCCTCACCCGCTGCGGGTGCTCCTCCATTTCCCCCTCAGGCAGAGCTGCCCCCAGGTGTGGGATACAGGAGCTCATCCCCCCAAATCCTGAGCCCAGCTGTGGTAAGAGGTGGCTCCGTGTGTGAGGCTCCCCTGGGAGAGCACAGGGACCATTTCCAGAACCAGGTCCAGGTGTGTCTCTCCCCATTCCCCCTCCTTGGCTGGGCTCTGTCTGTCAGCAATGCCCAGGGGGCTTGGGGACAGTAGTGGGTGTCCATGGTGCCTTGGGATTTCAGCTTTTATATTTCTCAAATTTGTAATCCTGCAATTCTTTAGTGTGTAACTCTAAACTCCACACACACTGTGAGCTGCTGCTTTCCCATTTTGGTCAGACACAACAATTCCTCTCCAGGCTGGCAATCAAGGACACCTCACTGCCTCAGGCCCTGAGAGATGGGAACAAAAGTGAGGTGGGGCAGCAAATTTGGGGTAAATTACTTAATTACCTGAAGCTGTAATTGGAAGATTAACCCCCAATATGCAAATGGACCAAACTTTTAAAAGTGTAAAATGGATCCAGGATCCATTTTGGGTGTAGCCCCTGGGGGGCTTTGTCTGCCCTCAATGCGCCTGAAGTCCCTTCAATAAATACACCTGCTTTTTATCCCCTTAATTTTGCCTGGCCTCTATTTTTAGGTAGTCCTGAGAAGGCATCATCCCTGTACCTCCTACTGAACCCAGTCCCAGCTCTGCAGACCCCAATTCAGCCTTGGGGCCAGGCCGGCTGAGGCCTGACGCTTCTGCTGCTACACAGGCTTCCCAAAGAGCTGGGAGTCTGGCTTGAAACAAGAGCCAGTTTGATATCTGAGTCCTTGAGGCACGTTTCCCTCCTGAGAAGCCCCAGAGCCGCCTCCTGTGCTGCTGAAGGTGTGGCCTGAGCTGCAGGGCTGCTGCCAGGTGCTCCTGGGGACAGCTCCCGGTCACACAGGTGTGCAGCAATTGTGAGCAGCAATTTCCATGAAGGTGGGTGTCTCAGCTGGAGGTTCCCCAGCCTGGCTCCCTTTGGGGGTGCAGATGTGTTCAGGGTGTTGCTGCCAAAAAAGCTGTGGGAAGAACTGGAGCAAGAAACCACACTCAGTGTGGTGTGGGGGAGAGATTACAACACACACAGCTCTCACTTGGCTGTAGTCTCCAGAGCAGAAGGGAGGTATTTAATGGAAATGTGCTTGGGCTGACAGGGAAGGAATTTTTTTGTAGCATCTCAATTCAAAGTGCTGTAAAACCAGGTGTTGCTGAGGCAAACTCTAAACTAAAGGGCGTGAGGGTTTCTTACCTGTCTTCCTAAAGGAAAACTCAGAGGCAGAGAGAAGCAAACCATGCTTGCCTAAGAGCTCTGGATTTTTATTTTTCCCCACTTCAAGCACCCAAATAGAAGCACAGGAGGAAAGGTTAGCAGCAGTATCGGGTCACCTGCTTGAAAACAGCTGTGGGTGGCAAAGAAACCACAGGGAGAGCAGGGGCCAAACCCAGCATTAGGGTCACAGGTTCTGTGGGAATTCCGTGTGTGTGATGTGGGAAGGCAGGAGGATGGAGCTGGGATGAGAAGGGGACACTGGTCTGGAGCGATGTACAGCTGGGGTGTTTGAATCCGCCCAAGCCCTGGAGCACCAAGCACCTAAAGGTGCTTGTAAGGGAAAACCTGATGTGCCAGCTCCTAAAGGCCAGTCTGACAAGATCCTAGCTGGCACAAAAGCAGAGAAAGTGTCAGAAATGACATTTTTTGCAAAGTAGGAAGGACCATTTATGGCTGTTTTCCTAAGTGAGGGAAAGAGAAGAGAGAGGGAGAGACTGGCTCCAAAAAGAAGGTGAATCTGGAACTCAGAGACTCAGATGCAGAGGCTGTCTTCTGACCA
The DNA here is from genome assembly GCA_013400315.1 of Bombycilla garrulus. Taxonomy (NCBI): domain Eukaryota; kingdom Metazoa; phylum Chordata; class Aves; order Passeriformes; family Bombycillidae; genus Bombycilla; species Bombycilla garrulus. The sequence continues at coordinate 184,723 of VXBU01006987.1, forward strand.
CAGCAGGCTGATGAGACTTCTCTTGGTGTAGATTGCTCCTTACCCCAAAAATAACTGGAGCAAAAGGATGGGACTGGTCTCTTTTATCCCACTGCCGTGCAGTGAAACCTTCAAATTGAGCCACCAGCACTGGGCTGTGCTTGGAAAGAATTTGGGAGCACCCCTGGGAGCCAAACACTGCCGCTGTTGTGAGACCTTGGACTCTGTTATTGCTGGCACCGAGATGTTTCTGCAGCCAGGAGCTAAAAGAGCTGCTCAGAGAAAAGGTTTGTGCTCTTGTTCTCCCGACAAAGGCGTTTAAACGGGAGCAGAATTCCAAACAGAGCTGATAATAGCTGTGCTATTTTCATCCCTCTGTGTCTCCCTCGCCTCGGCACCAACGTCAGAGGCAGCCCAGCCAGGAAAGACCCTGGGAAGGGCTCTGGAAGCTGGCAGTGCCACGGGAGGGTGGCAGTGCCACGGGATGGGACAGCCCTGTCCCTGCTCGTGGGCTCTGTTCCCCCGCATGGGGCAGCGAGGCCTCCCCAGCCAGGCACAAACCACGGCAGGAAGGTTCCTCCTGCAGGAACAAATCCCAGACCCACAGAAGCCTTGATAAATAAATAAATAAATACAGCTCCGTGCTCCGCTCCCAGATGCCGCTGCGGAAATCCAGAGTAGGTTCAGTGGATGAATTCCAAATGGACCAGTGTCAGGGAGAGACAGATTTAGCCTGAATGGCAGAGCAGGGAAATGAGATGCTTTTTGCTCACTGCATTGAAGCATGAACGTCATTTCCCTGGTGCGGTTTTCGAGCGATCCTCTGGAATGTAACAAAAGGGAGCTGTGGCTCCTCAGCCTCATTCCTTTCTTCAGCTGCCCTTTGCTTGCTGTCCCAGCAGCAGCATCCCCTGTGTGTCTGAGGAGCTCAGCTTTGGAATTGCTGGGGCCCAGCGTGTCCCAGGGGGGCTCTCTGCCATCAGGGGTGCCTGTCACAGAGCAGAGAACAGCAAGCTGAGGGACCTACCCTGACCTACTCCTAAATCTGAACCCCATCTCTGGGGCTACTGGAGCAAAATCTCCTCTTTGCCATGAATTAGGGTAAAACTCTCCTTGATCTTTGCACATGAAAATTGTAAGAAAGATGATTTAATGTGATTTTTCTTCCTCGGCTTTTTTTTCCCTTGTAAGGTACCTCATCCTGCTTCCAAGCTGATTTTTTTTGAGCTCAGTTATATTTTCCTTTGTCCGCCCCAAAAATTTAGCAGAAAGTTGTATAAAAGAATAAACAAATAGCCCTAAATGAAAGCCTGCAAGCAACACAAAACAAAACAAAAGCAAAAAAGCAAAAGAGCGTCTTTGTAACCAAATTGATGTCAGCATCTGTGGAAATGAAATATTTAGCCCAGGATTCAGTGCTTATCCTCCTGGTGTCAGCTCTAATCCGAGCTGCCACTTCAGAAAACGAGCAAACAAACAAAAAATAGCCCAACCTTTTCCCTTACGATGCTGGTTTCAGCTGGAAATCTGGAGCTCAGAACACACCCCAGTGAGTTTCTGTGCACAGCTTGTCTGGGGGAACTCACCGTGAGCTCAGCTGCAGCCTTCCTGCCTTCCCTCCCTGCCCCCAGCTCCCCCTCCGTGAGCTCATCCCTGTCCCAAATGCCAGGACTGACAGCACCCCAGAGGGACACCAGCAGCTCTGGGGGCTCTGGTTTTTAAATCATTTTGTTATTTTCTCTTGCTGCTGCTCCAGCGCTCTCTGCTCTGCTGGGCGCCCGTGCCTCTCCAAACCCATGCCAAGCTCCGGGCCAGGTGTCCTTAACACAATAATCCACCTGGTAAAAACTCTTTAAACTGACCTTTAAACAACCCCTAAGGAGATTGTGTTTGGGGATTTGGGCTTGGTTTATTTCTGGAAGCAGGAACAACAAAAACTCAAGTAATATTTTTAGCCTTGGACACCCCAGGAGCACCAACAAATCCAAAAATATTCCTGAAAAGCAAGACAGCAGGGGTCTGCTTTAACTATAAATGCCACAAAAATAGTAACCCCAGGAGAAGCTTTTTTTTTTTTCAATGCTGAAAGCAAATACTTTTTCAGCCAAAATAGAAGTTGATGTAACAGATTTGACCTTTCTTGCTGTCAGCTGTCAACCCAGCACCACCACCTTATTCACCATGTCCTCAAGTGCCACATCCACCTATTTTTTGAATGCTTCCAAGGGTGGTGACTCCACCACTGCCCTGGGCAGCCTGTTCCAGTGCTTTACAACCCTTTCAGTGGAAGAATTTTCCCTAATATCCAATCTAAACCTGCCCTGGCACAACTTGAGGCCGTTTTCTCTTGCCCTGTGGTTTGTTACCTGGGAGAAGAGACTGACACCCCCTCACTGCAGCCTCCTTTCAGGGAGCTCTAGAGAGCAATCAGGGGCTTTTCCTCCAGCTGAGGCTCTTGCACTGATTATTTCTGTTTCATGGACTGATGGTTTGGTCTTTCCCTTCTCTCCAGAGTGTGCTGGACTCCTTACCTGGAGTCTGGTCTGCAGTCTTCCCCTCGATCCAAACAGTTGTCCCCACTTTGGGAGATTCTAGGGCTCCCTGGAGGGCCACCAGCTGTCCCCGTGTCCCCCTGCACGATGCTGAGGCTGGCAGCCAGTGCTGTGGTTGCTTTTAGTGACCACAGCATTGTTCTCAGAGCAGAGCAGCCTGCGTGTGTTTAAAGCAGCAAAATTAAGCTCCCCCCAGCCAAAAATGAAAAGTACAGCGAGGTTGGAGGGGAGATGGCCCAGCTGGGTGTCCTGCCTGCCTGCCTTCAGCGCATCCATNCCTTCCCCCAGTCCCCATCCCCAGCCAAGAATGAAAAGTACAGCAAGGCTGGAGGGGAGATGGCCCAGCTGGGTGTCCTGCCTGCCTGCCTTCAGCGCATCCATGAGCTGGATCAAAGGAGTTTCCTCCCCAGTCTGCCCACTCCTGTCCCTCAGCGATGGGGAAGGAAGAGGAGCAGGGGATGAGGGGGGCAATGACAGCAGTCACTCAATCTTGGAGCATCTTTTTTCCATAAATCTATGTCCACTTGTAACTCAAAATACATGGTATTTAAATGATCAACAGCAAAACAAAACACAAAATTTAGCAGGGCAAGGTTTCAGCAGCTCAAATGTTCTTCTTTGGTCTGTTTCAGGACTTATTTTTCCAGCTGACATTTTCTTCCTCTTTTGGGCTGAAAAGATATGCATATGAAACATGGAAACCACACCTGAAATGGAAAAATATTTCCCTCTGCTTTTGAATGGCTCCTTTCCCAGGCTGCCACCCACCCAGCTCTTCGCAAAGTCCCTTTGGGCAGGAGCAGTCTGCCAGCAGCTCCTTTCTGCATTCCCAGCCCTGCAAAACGCTGCTGCTGTTCCCACCAAGGCCTGGTGTCACAGTGGGATGCCCCAAGGAGCTCCTTTCTGACAAGGAAGGCTCTGCAGAGGGATCTGGATCCATGGGCTGAGGCCAATTGTGTGAGGGTCAGCCCAGTCCTGCCCTTGGGTCACAACAACGCCCTGCAGCTCCAGCTGGGGCAGAGGGGCTGGAAAGTGCCTGCTGGGAAAGGCCTGGGGGTGCCGCTCAACAGCAGCTGAACGTGAGCCAGGTGTGCCCAGGAGGGCAAGAGGCCACTGGCACCTGGCCTGTCCCAGCCATGGAGTGGCCAGCAGGACCAGGACAGTGACATCCCTGACTGGGCACTGGTGAGGCCGCTCCCCAACTGCTGGGGTCAGTTTGGGGCAAGAAAGACATTGAGGGGCTGGAGCATCACTTTAGCCACCCTGCAGAGCACACCAGGGACAGCTCCTGGAGCTCTTTCCTGACTCTGAAAGGAGAAAGGTTCAGCCAGGACCTGTGTCCTGTGTCCTGCTGACCAAGGAGTGTGAAGCAGAGACACAGAGCAGCCATTCCCTGTCCCGGGGCTGGCTCTGGAGCCCTGAGCCTGCCAATGCTGCCCCTCAGGAGCAGGAGGAGGTGCTTTAAATGCTGGAAGTTGGCATCAGGGGTGCAGCAGAAGAGGCTTTGTGCAGGTGTCTGTCTTGGCTGTAGCTCTGTGTTACATAAAAGTGATGCAGTTTTGTGTGCAGACAAAGCCTTTCCTGGCTTGAAAGGGTAGGTGAGAGATGCAGGTTTGGGAGAGCAGCAGGGACAGGAAGGGGAGGGTTGGGATCTCTGAGTCAGCCCTCGTCTCTCTGGGAATTTCAGCAGCTGCAGAAAGCTCCTGAACCTTGTGGAGCAGTGACTTGTAACTCCCCACAGCCACGACGACAATTCCCAGCTGTAGCTGCAGCAAATGTGCTGCTCTGAGCCCTGGCCATCCCTGTCTCCCTTGGGATGTGTTCATCCCAACCTCAGCTGCTCCCTCCCAGCCTCCTTGTGTAGAAGAATTCCTTCTCGAGCGGTGCACGGGTGCCCTGCAGAGGTTGGACAATCCAGCCTTGGCCTAACTGCGGCCTAGCAGGGGCCTGCAGGGGCCTGTAAGGCCTGAAATTGTGACCCAGGAAAAATTAGCTTAATCTTTGTTTCTTTAAGTTGTACCAATTACAGAATGTGTTATAGATAAGTTAGAACAATGTGGCCAATTAACTAGCATCTTCTTCGCAAAAGAATGTAATCTATGTTATCAGATTTGAAGGCAGGTGCAGGACAGAATAAACACTTCGCCATTTTTCCCTGCATCAGTGAAGGCGTCTTTCTTTCTGATCCAGCTCCTTGTTAAGTGCCCAGCTTCATCCTTGAGTGTTGGAGTTCTCTTGTCTGCTCACAAAGGGGCACCATTTGTGGGAATCTTCCTCTCAGCTCCCGTCCAGGGTCCCCCTTACAGGAATCCCCTGGGAAAAGTCTGTGCCAGGCTCAGGATCCAGCAATAAGACAAGCGGGACTCCTGGCTTCAGTCTGCAGGTGTTTATTATTTCTTTATCACAGTTCAGAGCCTTGGATGACAACAGGCCCTGCACATCTCAGTGACATGTGCCAACAAGACACAAAACAGACAATTTCAAGGGTTCTTATACAGATACCTTGCCCAATTAAGTTTTACAATGTACCTAAGATGTATTTATTTATGTTATTATTTTCCTACCAATTAATAATTATTCTTCAGTCACGTAACATCTGCATTGTGACTTTGCCTAACCAATCACTGTGCCACCAAAACTGCAGAAAATGGAGTAGATGAAGAAGAAAGAAGACAACTAAGTTAACACCCAAAATCCTCCATCTTGTCTTTCATACCTTCCATACTAAAACCCAAAACCTACTTTTTCACCCTGTGACAAACTACAGTATTATCTGCTATATACATCAACAAAAACTCAACTTCTCACAAAGTCCTGGAAGCTTTTTCCATGGCCAAAGACTAAAAGCTGTGCTCTCCTGAGGAACAAAACCCCTCAGGACAGGCACAGGAGATATTCCTGTGTCCTGGATTCCCACACTTGAGGAAAGCAAATCCTTTTTTCCCCCCTGCTCTCCTTACAGAGCAAAAGGTGACGCCCACCTTAGACTGAGCACTGGTCTGACTGGACAGCAGGAAGTCCTGGATGATCCTGTTCCTGTGTTTCTGCCTCCTGCAGAGGCTGATAGCCAGGACTGTGGAAGGTTTTGGGCCAGATGAAACAGCAGAATGGTCACTGTGAGAGCAGAGCACCTCCACGGGGCTGCACCACTTACCTGAACTTGCAACTTATCCACAGTGCCTGTATGGGTGCTCTCAGCTTGGGTTAGGAAGTATTTATTTTGGAGTTAGGAGAGCTAATTATGATGTTTTCCTCAGATTAACTCAACAAAGGGAATTACAGCATCCTCCTGTTATTTGCCTGTGTCAAATGAAATACACTTAAAAGCCTGGGTTTAAATCACTTGTTGATTTTTGGAGGGGGCATTGGTTTAATTATATTGGTTTAGAAAACAAGGTCTTCAGCATGTTGCATGCTCCTGTGAAAAAGTTCCTGTTTGTCTAGTTATTTCACTAGAATTATGCTGGTACAAACACTCCACTGAGAATATAGGATAAAAGAACAGGAAACTACCAAGAGAAGAAACCTAGACCAAATCAAGCAATCGTCTACTCAGACTCACCCATAATTTATGAATTTATTGTTATGATTCGTATTTGTGTTATTTAAATTGTTTCTATGAATGCACTTGTCCTGCTGGGCAAGGGTGGGCAGGCCCTGGCACAGGTGCCCAGAGCAGCTGTGACTGCCCCTGGATCCCTGGCAGTGTCGAAAGCCAGGTTGGATGGGGCTTTTTGGATCCACAGGTCTTTTTGGACCCTGCTTCAGCCCTGACCAAAGCTCAGAACCTCAGACACCCATGAACATATTAAGCAGTGGGCATGTGAAGACAGCAAGTGAATTCAGCTGTATTGCAGCTGAGGTAGATTTAGATCTCTACAAAGTCTGGCGCTGGTTCCTATTTTTCACCCAAAGTGTTCTCTTCAATCTTAAAAATGGCTTTGATATGTGCTGAGTACCAGAGAGGCTGTGATCAATTTGTTAGAATGAGTTTATTAAAGAAGAGAGTCCTCAGAAGAAGAAATTGGGAACATGGCACCTGTAATTATCTCTGCCAATTGAGATGGATTCTGAAAACCTGAGCTTCTCCTCTCCAGCTTTGCTGCAGCTCTGATCTTTCACACACTCACCGCAGCTCTGAGCTCTGCTGCTTGATCTGCTTTTCTCCCCTGAGCACTGGGAGATTCCTTCCTCTCCCCTCCTCACCGTGCCACATATAACAAAAAAACAACTATGCCAAATTGATGAAAATTTTCCTTTTTCAAGTTGACCCAACCTATGTGCAAGTTTATGTCTAATTTCACAAATAGCTTCAGCCAAATATATGCAGGATTTGTTTTGACATCAAGCTGAAATGTTTCGAAATGGCCTTTTTTAAACTTTCAACACTGAAGCAAATTTTTTTTAGCCTAACATTAAAAACCAGAGTAGATTATAAAGGACATTTTTCTCATTCTGTTGAAGGAACCACTTGGGCCTGACTTAGTTTTGCCAAAGTGGTTGACCCAAATTCCCTCTGCTTTCTTTGGGTGCAGCCACTCACACGAAAAATAGTCTGTTCAGCCAGCTGTAGTTCACACCTCTGCTGGTGTCTTGCTTTCTGGCCTGGCTTTCCTCCTGCCAGGTCCGTTGCCTCCTTTGCCCACCCAGTTTGGTGCCAGCCTCCACTAAACCCCGCCTTGTTTTGTGACACAGCCCCTTCTCTCAAGGCTGTTCTTCCGTGGAGGGCCATTTGATTGTTTGGCATCATTCCCATATTATCCAGCACCACAAATGTATGTACACATCATAGGAAAGAATAATGGATGCTAATAATGCACAATTAATTCACGATAATGTGTGCTCCAAAGTCAGCCTCAGGAGCGGGAGGAGCACGGGGAGCTCCCCGTCCCCGTCTGGGGCTCCTGAGCAGGGGGTTGATGAGAGCTGAGCGCAGTGTGAGCCCAGGTGCCTCCCACAGCACGCAGAGAGAGTCTGGGGGAGGAGGAGACGCTGTCCCTGTGCTCCCAGAGCAGAGGGCAGGGCTGGGAACAGCACAGCCAGGAGCTGAGTTACTCCCTCACGGCACTGTGTGAAACGGGGGATCAGCTCCTCCCCTGCCTCCTCCTCATCCTCCCGCCCCAGGACAGGACAGGACATCAGATCAGCACCAGCTGTTCCCGAACTCCTGCTGCTGCCTGGGCAGAGCCTCATCCCTCCTGCTTAATCCCATTTGTTCCCCGTGTCCCCATCAGTCAGGCTGGCACTCACATGTGACAGCTTTGATCTTCCCAGCCGTGCTGTGGGAAGCCTGGCAGGGCCAGGGCTGCCCGCTGGGGACCATTAAAGCCCACTTGTTACTGTACCTGATGGCTGAGGCTCTTCTCACGGAGTCCAAGAGGCAGGATCAGCCCTGGCCGTGGGCAGGAGTGTGTTCCCACAGCCCCGTGCCTGTGCTGCCATCCAGGGAGCACCCACGCCTCCTCCACCTCCTCCACTGAGCATTAGCAAAGCCACGGATGGACTCTGGCTGTGGCCAGCCTGAAGGATGTGATGGGAAAGGAGCATCCAGAATAAAGCTGCTTCATCTTCCTGAGTGCCACTGGTCCCCAGGTAACAATTCCTGCCCGTGGGAGCAGGGGAATATCCCAGTGTAGCTCACAGGCCCTGCTGGTGCAGTGAGGATGGAGCCCACGAGTGTCCAGCGAGCCTTCCTGTGCTCCCTGAAAAGCAGGCAGAGCCCTGCTCTGTCCCAGGTGGGCTCCAGGCATGGCTGAGACCCCAATTCCGTGCTCATCCTCATCACATCTGGGACAGCGAGAGATGCAATACCACACAGGTTCTGAGTTACGGCTGTAAAGGAGCTTGGTCAGGCTCCGACCTCAGCCACAGGCACAGGAGAACCCAGCACCACAGCTTCTGAAGAAAGCAGTCAGAATCTATGCCCCACATCTTGGAAAACCCTGCTCCCACCCATTGCCACTGCTGCAGCCCGACTTACAGGGGTCAGGGACCAGTAACAGCTTGAAATATCCTCACAGCAGCACCAGCAGTGCAAGTGCTGAGCAACCAGACAGAGCTGAGTTGTTCAGCAGCTTCTCTGCTCTTGACTTTCCCCTGACCCCGCTTTCCACACGTCCCCATTTCCAGTCTGGCTGATGCCAAAGCTTACAAGACACTGCAGTGCTGCTGCTCTCCACTGCTGCTCCTCCTGCTCCTCCCTCACGTTTGGCTCCACATTCCTTCCCTTGTCATCACTGGCAGTGGAGCAGCTGCTGTCAGCCAAACCCTAGCTTAAGGGGAAAAAAGTTTAAATTGCTTCAAGAGGGACTTTTCTGAAGATGGGCTGAAAGAAAGAGAGTTCCTTAAACCAAGTCTTCAAACCAGGGAGCCCTTGAGGGAGAAAGCGCAAGAAATTCCCTGTAGGAGGGGCCTGACCCCGAGTTAAGCTGAGGATCCCACACATTCCCTGTGCCAACCTGCAAGCCCCAGGGATGCTCCCACCCTCCCAGAGCTGGCAGTGCCACCAGCACAGTGTGTCCCACACCTGCCCGAGGCAGGACTCACAGCACAGCCCCACCATGGCAAACTGCTCCCTGCCAACCTCGGCACAGCTCCTGCCTCAGCGTGACAGGGGACAGCCCCAGCACACCACAGATCAGCTTTCCGTTCTAAACAATTCAAGGCATTTAAGCTGTGTCAAACACAGGAACAGTTCATGGTTGTGCACCACATAAAAACATGGTAAAATTGCAGAAATGTGTTTGACAAATCCATCAAGTTACATCAGCAGAGAGCCTGGTGTTTCAGGATCTCTCCATGAAAAGCGGTAGGAGTTTGCCAGAGGCTTTCACCAGAGCTGAGCTGCACCTTGGAAATGCAGCTCTCCACAAGATCATCATCTGCTCACAGCCAAGCACAGGAGCTGTGGGTCTCCATCTCCATCTCCATCAAGGGCTGTTCAAGGCTCAGTAGAATTCATTGAATTCCCCTCCTGCAAAGGTGACTTATTTCTTTAATTTCTAGTTTTCCTGCTTCAAGCTACCAACAGCCTTTGCTGTTTATCCAGTGGCAGTCTGAGCACAGGGAGAGGTTTTTTTCTCCTTTCACCCTCACTTTCCCATCTTGTCTACCCAGGAAATCTAGCAGGAGAGGAAAGCCAAAGAAAGGAAAAACCAAGCTGGGAACAGAGAGTGACCACAGTGGCAGCACTACCCTGACCAGCCAGGGTGCAATCTCACCACATTGAAAAAGGTGAGCGTGTGTCACCAGCAGGAAAAGGAAGATGTTGTCAGTTAAGTCAGGACAAAGCTAGAGACCATGTCAGAGCTGAAATGTAGCTCTTAAACTCATGTTTGACATTAGGGATCCCAGATGAGGCTGATCCAGGCAACTAAAGCCTATTAATGAACACAGAGGCATGAAAGCAGCCCTTTCATTTCCCTTTCTGGTGTAGTATGTGTAATTTTTCCTTTATCAGAGTGTCTGATCATCACACACATTAGTTGTCCTCCCAAGAGAGATACATGCTACAAAAAGAAGACACAAGGGAAAAGCAAGGATGCTGACAGTGCTCCAGGTGGAAAATCCACACAGGTACTTGGGTGAAGCAAGTCCCACCCACAAAACACTCCAGGAACCACTCAGTAAGGAAAGGCTTGGAGAAAATCTGTGAATGAGGAGAATTGAGGTGTCAGAGCCAGCCCCGAGCCAGAACATGACCCTTATGCCAAGGAAGAAAGGGGCCAAAGTCACCAGTGGTCACCTGGCTGCCACCACGCCATCGTTCCCCATGCAGGAGGGTTGGGGCAGCCCCAGCCCTGCAGTTTCTGCAGCACTTCCCTTGTCCTGCCGGGGAAATGAAACAGTACAAAGGGTGACAGGCTGGCATCAAGGACAGGCAGCTCTGCAAAGGTCTGCCTGGGGACAGGGAGGATTCCTTCAGACAGCTGGGCTGGAGCAGCACAGGCAGCCTGGCCTCACACAGGAACCTCAGAGTTTATCTTTCAGCTTCCAGGATAAAGTCAGGAGCTGTTCCAAGCAAATATTTAGGAAAAGAGCAGCCTAATCTATGGAGCTGAGTAAGAGGGTGTGAAGGCCTGACAGGGCATAAAATTAAACCTCAGTGTGTGCTGCTTCTCCTCCCTGCCAGGTGTCCAAATCCCTGCTTGGACCAAACTGGTTGTGTTGTGTGTCCTGAACTGGCCTGACTGGAAATTCTCCACTGGAGTATTCCCTTGGGTCATTGTAACCCAGGGTGTGTGGGAATTTTGCTGCTCACTCAGAGAAACCTGTGGCCATTTTTCTTCCAGCAGGGCATTGCACGTGGTTGAATCACTTGGGCATCACATTGGATTATACTGTACCCAGATTAATCCAGTGCATCCACCAATCCATCTGATAATGCTGAAGGATTCCCAGAATGTGAACATGTCTTCAAGTGTTTATTTAAAGTATTTGGCCTTGCTAAAGACTTTGTATGGTTGCTCTGGAAATGAGGAGTGTTGTCCTTGGTGCAGCTGTGCTGCTGTTTGTGGAGGGATGTGTGATTTTCTGAGGCTGGGTGGGGGAAATGGAGGGTGGCTTGCTCCTTAGGATAGGATGGCAGAGAGCTTTGACATCTCACAAATCAGGAGCTGTTGTTGGTAGGACTGTCCCAGACCCCACGTGGTTTTAATCCTGGGAGCAAGCAGCAGGAGGAGCTTTGGTTACCTGCAGTCACAGAACAATCATGGAGTCGTTAAGGTTGGAACAGTCTTTAAATTCATCATGTCCAGCTCGGCACCACCACCATGCTCACCATTAAACCACGTCCCCAAGTGCCACATCCACATGTCCTTTGAGCACTTCCAGGGCTGGTGGCTCCACCACTTCACTGTTCTGATGCTTGTCAATCCTTTCCACAAATAAATTTTTCCAAATATTCAATCCAATCCTCCCTGGCATAACTTAGGGCCATTTTCTCAGTCCCAGAATACTTTGCAGAGGAGCATCAAGTCCTGTAGTGCTGCTAGATGAACAATACTTCCTAAACAGGCAGTGACTTCTCCCTGACATGCTGAAATCTTAAATTTGGAGGGGGGAAAAGCGGTGGTATTTGATTGCTTACCCTCCATTGCTATGGAGTGCCTTATCTCAGAAGAATTGGAGCTCACACCCAGCAGAGCTGCTCATCTCCAGCCCAGCCCAGGCAGCTCCTCTGAGAGCTGAAAGGGGAAAAGCCCAGCAGGAGAGGGCTGCTCTGGGGAGGATTTTAGGCTGGCGGTGGAGCTGGGGGAGAAGTTTTTTGTTGTATGTTTTGGGGGGTGCTGTGTGGTATTACTCGTTAGGAAGCAGGAGAATTCAGCGTGAAGGGTCTGGAGATGTGGATGTATTGCTGAAGATTTGCCTGAGACTTTGGTGAAGATGAGGAGCAAGAAAAATCAGATAAGAAAAGCCAAAATAACAAGGGACTTCTGAAAGAGGAAAGGTGGCTTTGGCTGTATCTTAGGTTTGGGGCTGCAAGGTTGGGATGGTTTAATTTTCCCCTCTGGTGTTCAGGATGTGTTGCTGAGGGCACACAGGATAGCACAGTGCTGCTGCTGCTGCTTTTGATTTATCTGATGCTCTGTTGACAGTTAATGATTGTTACCATTTTATTAAAAAAAAAGAAATTATTTGCCAATTTTCTTTCCCATGGAGCTGAAAATAATAGCAAAATCAATCTAAACTACCTAACACTAAGAAAACAAATAGATTATCCAGATGATCGAATTAAGCTGCTCGCAGAAGTCATGGTGGTTCTGCTCAGTTGCAGCTGTGGGACTCCAAATTAATTATTGCCAGCAGCCAAATGTGTGACGGGTTGGGTTTTGTGGGGGAAGAGCTGGGTTTTCAGTGGGGGCTGTGAGAAGGGAAGTACAAACACCCCACAGAAAGGAAAGCATGAAAGTAACTGCTGGTATCCCATAGCTTTAATAACATTTGGTATTGGCTTTTATTTCCTGCTCAAAAGAAGCACATAGGCAATAGCAGCGATGAGAATCTGCATTTCACCTTGGGAAGAAGCAAAGTGAATTCGGTTTGTGAATAAGGTTGTCTGGCAATGAAGTGGAGAGTCTCTTGTCTCTGGCTGTGTGGGGCAGTGGGGAACCTACAGAAACCTAGAAAAAAAAGCCAGCATCCTCTAGGAAAGGTGAGAAAAATAATCAGAGTTGTTGTGGTGGTGGTGCTGGGGTTGGTTTTGTTGTTTGGGTTTTTTTTGCTGGCTGTGTCCCTGCTTGTATCCATGACACAGTCAGGTACTGATAGCATTTTCCTAAATATTTCTGGCTTTAATGAGGTATTTCTGGTTTATGCTGTTAAAGACTCAGCTGAGATGCAACAGGAGGTTGCATGCAGCACGGTGGGCAGCGGATTAGCAGGATCCTAATCCCAGAAAAAATGTTTGCTGTTCTTTGGGGAGTGACATATCTGGCATAGCTGTATTGCAGTGTCACCTCTGAAGGAAGGCTCCTGGAAAGGAAAAAGCAAAGGCAAAGAGAAGGGAGAGGGGCAGCACAAATGTGATGAGCAGAGAGCTGCAGACAGAGCAGGAACCAAGGGTGCAGTTCCCAAGGGGACCATTTGTGCTGAGCCTGGGGAGAGCAGTTCTGTAGATGTCAACAGACCGGAGCACAGAGTGTACTTTCCTAGCCAAAACACAGCAGCAATCAGCATTTTGACTTCTATTTGCTCAGGGCTTTTTGTTTCGGTTTGTTTTGTTTTGTTTGTTTGTTTGTTTTGTTGTTTTGTTTTGTTTCTTGGTTTGGTTTGGTTTTTTTGCTTTATCTTTACAACTACTTGCATGACTTTTGGTGAGGTTGTATCTGCCCTGGTCTGTGTGCTCAGTGCAGGCTCAGAGCCAGGTTCCCAGGAAATGCTGGGTGCCCATCTCTGCTGTACAGCAGAAACTTCAATCTGGGAGCAGCTTTTCCAGATGTGCAGGCACATCCTCCTGGCTGGATGGCCTGTCCAGATGTTGGCTGCCTCTGCACTGCTTGGCTGCAAGTCCACCTCACGCTGGGCAATGCTCATTTTTTGTGAGCAGCTTGAGGCCTCCTGTCAGCCTTAACCCAGCCTTGGGGGTCCTTCAAGGTGGAAAAACAGCTGGGATTGAAGGTGACAAAAAACTGCTCCCATTCCACCTCTGGGATGAGGCTGAATCTGCCTTCAAGGAAAAAGAAATATGGAGGCTTTATTTGCTCACCAACAATTTCTCCCAAGCTTACAAAACTTTCTCCTTTACTGAAAACTAAGAAATACCTTTCACTGTAGCTCTGTCTAAATCTGATGTGGTCCCACCTATGCTTTATTTGGCTTTTTATTACCCATGCCCTTTTATTAAAAGAAAGAAATCACTGGTGTTACTAAATTTAGGTATTTCTATGTCTAAAGACACAGCTTGAGGAGCTGATGCAAATTTGTTGATTAACTTCAGCTGAGGAAAGGAAATAAAAAGTTGAAAGGCTTCCCTTGGAAACCAGCAGATGTGAACACCTGGACACTTCAGTGTGAAGTGGCTTTTTCTTATTTTTAAATCAGCTTTTTTTTTTTTAATGGTTAAGAAACTCAGAGAAAAATTGAGTTATCAGATGGGAATACTACCCTGAGTGAGTGCTGATGTTGCAAATTACTCATCCTGATAATGGGAAGATGCCCAGCTTTCTCCCTTTGTGATGAATGCAGGTGTCTCCTGCTTTTAATTTTGATAGACTTCACAGTGGAGAGAAAACTGCTTTTGGAAATCATCTGCTTTGTGACAACGAGGCTCCTGTAGTTGGAGGCTGGGTTTGATGTTATTCTGTGTAATTAAGTGGAGCAAGAGGGGCTTCTGCAAGTGATGATGCTCCCTCGAACGTGGAGTGCACTTTAAACAGGATTAGCCAACAAGCTGATTTAGGGATGGAGTTAGACAATGCAATCCTCCCAAATCTGGCTTTGCACATGGAAAAGGAGCTTGAGGAAGAAGGGGCTGAGGGCTGACCTGACCCCTGCTGTCCCAGCCTCACCTGGAGGAGCAGCACAGGCGTTGACTGGGAAGGCATCTGTGATAAAAGGAAAAAGTGTGTTTATCCATAACTCAGATTATAATTCCAGGAGGCTAGAAGTGCTTGGAAATTAAAATGAGATTTAAAGGAGTAATTAAGGGTTCTGCCACTGACCAACACTGATGAACTGGCTGGGAATAAATCAGATTTCACTTGAGGGGAGTGACCTGGAAATACATTCTTGCCTGTCCCTTAGCCAAACTTCCTCACCATGGGCTGTCATTGAATGTGAGGTCACCCTGCTGGAGCTGGGGAGGGCTCAGCTGGGGTGTGAAACATTCTGGGCAGGGGCCTGGGAGCCTCTAAGGTGGATTTAGTTCCAAGCCATGGAAATCTCAGCTCCGAGTAGACCGGCCCTCATTGGTACAATTTTGCCTCTTGAAAATGCACACAAAATCTTTTATTAAAAACCCTGCAGATGAGTTAACAGCTGGGAGAAGCTGGAATATGATTAATGTCTCGTGAATTAGCCCTGGAGGTACTTTATGGAAATAAGATTTACAACACTATTACACGCAGTCCTGAATGTGCTTTACATTTTTAAATGAGGGGAATGAATGTTTCTCTCTGCTCTGCTCCCTTCTCCCTTGGGCCCTTGCAGAGGTGCAGGAAGATGATCCCAGCTGATCTGGGGTGGAAGGGTTTGGTGCTCGGGGAGGTTTTGGACTGTGCAGTAAATTGAATGATCTTACTGGCCCCAGTGCTTTATCAAGCAAGGAACCAAAATGTGTCCTGACACGTAGGACACGATTACAAGTCATTAACGGGGAAATTAGGGATGCCAGGATGGAGAGAAGGGCTCCATCAGGCTGTTTTGTCCATCCTCTCAGCCAAAGCAGCATTGCTCCTGACAGCACATGCTTGGGTGCTTCTGGAATAATTTAGCTCTGACACCTCCGGAGTGCCGTGGTGCTTGCAGCAGTCCCGTTTATCCCAGTGTTTCACGTGTTCTACTGCAGATTCTCCTTGCAGAACACCCAGGCCTGGCCAGAGGGAGATGGCAATCCCTGTGGAAGAGGCAGGAGTGGTGGCCCTGCCTGAGCGTGTGAGGGGATGCTCTGTGCAGAGGAAAGGTGACTGTCCGCTCGTGGGAGTCCTCTGCAGCTGGATCAGGTTACCCTGGCTTTGCCTCACTGCAAGAAATGCTATTACTGACCCTGCTTGGCCACAGAAAAACTTCCCCATTCCTTATGTCTGTCACAGAGGTCTTTTCAACCATAACTATTCCATTATCAGCTATTCCAGCACCACTCAATATTCACCTCTAAACCACGTGCTCAAGTGCCACATCCACACCTTTTCTGAGCTCTCAAGGATGATGACTCCACCGCTTCCCTGAGCAGCCTGCTCCAACGTTTCCATGGAGGAATTTTCTCCTAATATCTCATCTAAATATCACCTTGCCTCTGAGGAGAAGCTGAGCTCCCGGAGCTGTGTGACCACCTCACACAATACAGCCCAAGGTGCTCTCTCCCAGAGGTTGGAATCGGCAGCTGAGTCCCTCAGCCTGGGGGTTCTGAGGAAGGAAGGAAGGAAAAGTCCCAGGAATGGACAGAAAAACAATGAACTCCACACTCCCCTCACCAGAAGTGAGCACATGAGGTGAGGCTGAACTCATTTGGGTAGCACAGGGTAATTAAGCTGCTGGGAGGAT
Organism: Bombycilla garrulus; assembly: GCA_013400315.1. Lineage (NCBI taxonomy): Eukaryota > Metazoa > Chordata > Aves > Passeriformes > Bombycillidae > Bombycilla > Bombycilla garrulus. The sequence continues at coordinate 200,955 of VXBU01006987.1, forward strand.
GATCTTTGGGGGAAGGTGATCAAGAAGATGCATGCCTTGGTTGTCTCTACTAGAGCACTGGTTTTAGTGGGGCTAGATAATGAAAGAGGAGCTCTGAACCGGCTTTGAGCTCATGCTGGTTTTTATTTACCCCAAATCCAGTACTTTTCCATGAATAACTGGTGTATTTAAAAGCTCTTTCTAGGGAGGAGACTGTTTTGCCACAACATCCTTGCCATCCATAGGCATCCCTGAGCTTGGCAGTGAGCCTTTCTGCTGAAACACAGGCGATCCCAGGGGCTCCTGCACCCCAAAATGATCCCAATCTCACCTGCCTCGATGTCTGATATGATGTCTGCTCCAGACAAACTGAAGGCTACAGTTATTCTCTGATTTACTGAGTACTTTTCAGAAGATTTGAGCAATCTGGGATAAATTGGGATGAAGATGGCTTATCTCCCCTTTACCCTAAATGCCGTGGAGAACTGGGATATCTGATCCACAGGCAAGCTTGTAAGGGACTAATGTGACAGCAAGCTTTTCTGTGCCATGGCCAGGAAAAAACTTGTTTTTCTCTCTGAACTGCACTCAGGGAAGCCCAGCTCCGTTGGGAATACAGTGTAGAGCACAGACAGCTCCTGGGAAGGTGGATGCCTGCAAGAATGTGGAGCAGAGATGCCTAAAGCTGCAGCGTGGCTTGCAGCCAGGGCCCTGGGGGGACTGTGCCTCGGGCTGGCTCTGTGCTGTGCCCAGCAGCCATCAGGTGTCCCCGTGCCAAGGGCTTTTCTGGCACAGCTGGAGAGCCCAGATGTGCTGTGCTCACATCGTGTCATTCTGCTGGGCTTTCAAGGGACCACGGCCTTTGATGCCTTAGGATTTTAGCTTTTATATTTCTCATATATTTGTAATCCTGCAATTCTTTAGTGTGTGACTCTAAACTCCATACACAGTGTGAGCTGCTGCTTCCCCATTTTGGTCAGACACAACAATTCCTCTTCAGGCCTGGCAATCAAGGGCACCTCACTGCCTCAGGCCCCCAGAGTTGGAAACAAAAGTGACTTTGTGGGGGAGCAAACTTGAGGTAAAAGACTTCATTACCTGAAGCTGTATTGGAAGATTAACCCCCAATATGCAAATGGACCGAATTTATAAAAGTGTGAAAACCCATGAGCCATTGTCCATTTTTTGGGTGTAGTCCCTGAGGGGCTTTGTCTACCCTGAATGCACCTGAAGGCCCTTCAATAAATAGATCCGCTTTTTATCCCCTTAATTTTCTCTGGCCTCTGTTCTAGGTAGCCCAAAAAAGGCGTCACCTTTCCTCTGGGTTCCCAGACTGCGGCGTGGAGCTGGGAAACTCCTGCTTGGCAGCGATGGTAAAGCCAAGCCTCTCTTGACCCTTGTTCTGGTTTTTATTCCCATCTAGTGGCAGGCCTGAGGAACTGAACGTTGAAATCCAAGTGAACGCTGCCCCGGAGGTTGCATGATGTAATCTCATGGCCCCTTGCTCTCCCTTTAATGCTTTGCCCGCACCAGTTTTGTTTCTCAGTTGGGATTATATTTCAAGTTAGTTGGTGCCTTCCCAAAAATGCAGCCCTGGATCTCCGTGTGAAAATATTCCTGTTTTACAGCCCTAGAGTCCCTCAGTGTTTCACTCTCCTGCAAAGTGTAGCTTTAAGGTAGCAAAATCCTGGCAGTGACAGCAGTGGCACAGGAGTGTTCCTTCCTTGTCCCTCCTGAAGGCTCTGTGCTGGTGTCAGTGAAAAGCACGGAATTGCAATTAGGAAAGCCAGTAATGAAATGTAACTGTAGTGAACTTTGTTTTTAACTTGATTGCTGATCTGGGCAGGTATCTAAGCATCTCTAAAGTGCAAGTCTTCTCTGTTTTCCTAAGACTAGCTAAACTCCAAAAGAAAAACCCTTCTGGAATAAAATAGTGCTGTCCTCAAATAGCAGATGACTTTGGACAGATCACCTGCAGGCTTGCTATGCTGTCACTAACATGAACTTCATAAATCTTTAATCTGAAATTGAAATCTCCTAAGAATTCCTATCTGAAACAACATGAAAGTCACCAGGCAGAGACCTGAACTTCCACCATGGAGATAAATAATCCTAGAGTTATACCTTTCTAAACTCTGCATGATCTTCTGTATGCCACCGCAGTTCTCTTGGAGAAATTATCTAAGGCAGAAGGGCTGTGTTCCTGCTGCTTGCCCTGCAGTAATGGAAAAGAGTGGTTGTGACTGTGTTCTCAAAATAATTACAAACCCATTCTTTCATGGTTTGGGATCAAAGACTGGGGATCTTTTTCTCATGATTGTAGATTCTATTTGGGGGTCCTGGTTTTCATGCAAAGGACATTCTGGGGCTGAACACTCTTCTCCTGTGGCTGACTCAGTTGTGCACCAAAAAAAGTGCTGATTGGTGCAGTGCAGTTTGATTTATCTGGTGGAGAGTTTTGTTGGTGGTTAATGCCCTCATAACAAGTAGGTGCAAGTGTTTGGGGCTGGTCCATGACTGGGTTCTTACAAAAGGCTCCCAGGTGAAGAAGACAGTGATGCCTTGGCAACCTAATGAATAAAAAAATGGGAAGAAACAAACAAACAAAAAAAAAATCTAAAAAAAAAAAAGAGAAAGGAATATGATCAGATAGTGAAAGATGCAGTGATGCAGTGGCAAAATAGTAAATCTATCCTTAACCAGAGATACAAAAAGGCAAAGATTCCAACTCAAAAAAAAAAAAAAATTTGGAAATTACCTCGGCTATTTACAAACTGTTTTTAAAGGAAAATAAAAACCCTGTCTTAGATACCAGCCCCTCCTGCCTGTGACCTTTGCTGCTCCTTGTGCTGCAGCACAGCTCTGTTGCTCCATGCTGGAGGGATGTGTGTGCCATGTGCAGGAGTTTTCCCATGGGCTGCATCAAGGTTTGCTCCTTGGCTCCGTTTTTTCCGTGTTTCTGTCATGCTCCACTTGGCTCAGGGTTGCCAGGGTGTAATGAATGATCTGGGGTTGCATAACTCGGATTGCAGGAAAAGGCAGGAGATGAATGAAGTGTGGCTGAGGTGGAGTGGAGCAGGGGCGTGGCAGAGTCCTGGCGCATCTGCTCAAGGAGAAGGATTCAGTCAAGGAAATGGAGGAAGCCTTCTGTCCTGCATCATTTGAGATTTATGAGGCAGACTGTGCTCCTGAAAGAAGCAGTCTCCCTGCTTCCCAAAATTCACCATTTAATGTTTTCTTTCTGGTATTTAAGCACAGCTGCCCTCTGTGAGCTGGGGAAACAGGAGGAAGTGAATGGAGGTATGATAAGTAGAGTGCCTCACTGCTGGTTTGGAGGGGAGAGGTTTTTGTCATGTTTCACTCCTCCCCTGAAGTTTCGGTCTTTCTCTTCTGCAGGATCTGACACTGCAAAGCAAAGTTTTATCCAGTGCCAGAGCAATGGGTGATCCCTGGGTGTGCTCCTGAGCTCCTGAGGGAGTGGAGGCACGTGAGTTGTGTCATTGCACTTTCCTGCTTTGTGCTAAACAACCAGGAACAAAGAACAGCAAATGTTTCTGTTTCAGTGTCCATCTCGAGTGGATTTTTAGCTACATTCATGTTGCTGTTGGGACTCTGTGATGTTTCTGATGCTGTGGCAGAGATGCTCAATGCTTTGACTGAAGAGCTGTTAGAGCTGAGGTGGGGTTTGATCCACCTGGGATGAATATTGATAATTGCTCTGACAATTGGAACAACTTCAGAAGGTCCCACAGAGGTTTAGGAGTGAGGGCAGAGAAGTCTGGATTCCTCCTGCTGGGCCCCCACAGTTTTCAGCTTGTGCTTGGGTCCCAGCTGCTGCGGAGCTGAGGCACCCACACGTGGGCAGGCTCTGGTTCCTCATTTCACTTCTGATGTGTGTTCAGATGTCTCCACATAAAATTTTCACCCAGTCACTGCAGGGAGAGATGAACTGAGCTTTGGAAGTTGAGCAAAAGTCCCTCTGTCTGTCCCCTCCTCCTCCACCTTTGACTTTTTTGGGTCAAACAAAGCCTTTTATCTGCTTGGTGCCTTAAGTCTTTCATGATGATAGATATCAAATATGTTGAAAAAGCTTTCCTGCATTACAATAAAGCATTGCACATTTTCATCCCATTTTTATGCCTCTCATCCTGCCATAAGGTTAAGGCAATAAATAGCCTGTGGGAGATTTTGCCTCTCTCCTAATGATCTTTAACTCCTTGAAATGATTTTGTGAACCTTCGCCTACATTAACTGCTTGTCTCTATTTATGGCTCAGCAACCACGAGCAAGTTATAGCTGATAGATGAGGCAAAAGCTAAAAAGGGAAGTTTTCTGACATCACAACAGATTTATAAAAAGTCCTGTGCAGCTATTCTGGGAACTCAGCTGCCAGGTTGGCACTACATGGGGTGTCACTGTGGCTCGAAAAGCAGCCGTAACAGCATGTGGAGGATTCAGACAAGCAGCTTTCAGTTTTGTCTCTGCTTTTCCTGCAATAAAACACACCTGAAAATTGGGGAGAAGCAAAGTCCAACCAAATGTGTGTGATGAGGGAGGTCACTCCTGGCAAACTTTGCAGTTTTGTGCTGGCACACACACCACAGCTTCAGGCAACTTCTCCATCACGGAATTACTCAGGGTGGGAAAGATTTCTGAGATCAACAAGTCCAGCCATCAGCCCAGCAGCACCACCCTGTCCTCAAGTGCCACAGCCACGTGGGTTTTGGACATTTCCAGGGATGGTGACTTCACCATTTCCCTGGGCAGCCTGTGCCAGTGCTTTACAACCCTTTCCATGAAGACATTTTTCCTAATCTCCACATCCTGGCCTTGCAGGGCGGTGCTGGTTGATGGCACAGATGCACAAAGAATTGTGACAAGACTGTGGCCACCTCTCTTTGGTTTCTTTGGCAGCAGGACTGGACAAATGGGTCCCTTGGAGGCTGTGCTGTGTCTCTGGGCTGGTTCTGCAGGTTCAGGTTTGGCACAGAGGCTCTCACCTCATGCCCACCTGAGTGGAGAATGAAAATCACACCTGAGTGCCACTCTGGCACCACCAGTGACCAGTGGCAGCCAGCAGTGACAGATCACGATGCAGTGAGCAAAGAAAAAAACGTAGAATTGCCTTTTAAAAATGAGGCATGAACAATGATTGTCGAGCTCCCCTTTCAACAGCTCGCATCTCCAAACACGATGATGAGAAAAACATCTCCCTGCTGCCCGGTGCTGAGCAGAAATGAGGCATTTCAGGGCCTGCAGGAGCTTCAGATGCTCACAGTTTGCTGGTTATCCTCATGTTTTGCCTTGCCTGACCTCTCTCCTCAGGGCAGCAATAAAAATAACCAGCTCCAGTCCACTACTTGGCTGCTAATTGTCCACTTGTAGATCTCAGTCCCAGCTGGGCCCACTCCTGCCCAAAGGCAGTTGTGTTCAGTAAAGTGGCTGCTCCCATTTGCAGCAGCTTCACAATAGGAGCAGGTGGCTGCCATTTTCCATGCAAGAAAGCTCTTTGGAGAGAAGGGAAAGGGACAAATGAGGAGAGGAAAAGAAAAAAATCCAAACAAAAACAAACAATGCAAAGCATCAGAGAGAGGAAAGCCTCTGCGCTGCTGTGGTTAAAATGGATAGAGAGCAAGAGTGTACAGAAATGAAAAAAGAAGAGATATTTCAGGGCAGAGGAGGGAGAAGGGAAAGGCTGTTTCTGTCATTTCTCTGCTACCCACTGCACCCAGGGCTGCTGTCCCTGTTCCCCACCTCGATCAGTATGCAGCATCCCAGTATTTCCCAGTGAAGATGCAGCCTGCTCTACAGCTAATTTTAGCCTCCTGATTATGACTTCCTTCAGTGAGCTACCTTGCCTTGACAGCTTACAAGGAGTATGTATTTTCCCCGGGGTGCTGCAGACCAGAGGTGGAAACCTGCAGCGAAGCACAAAGAGAGGAAATGGCAAGAAATCACTTCACGGCTGTGAGCTTCAGAGCTCTGCTTCCCTGAACAGGTGAAAAAGGAAACTTCTGAAGTGCCTGTCTCGCCCTCTCACCGCTCACAGGCGTCACCTGCAATGGGGACAGCACAGAGCTTGTCTCTGGGAAGAAACAATAGAGGAGAAGTGCCACGGAAGCTGCTTGTTCAACAGCACCGCTTAGCAGAAGCCAGGTTTTTTGTATCAAAGGGAATTCTGCTATTTTTGAATTGTTTATTCATGCAGAAAGGTTGACAATGAAGCCTTTGAAATTTTTTTTTTTTTTTTGCCTTGTGACAACTTGGGAGGGAACCTATCAGTCTCTTTAAAGGTTTTATGTTATTGTACCCAATTCCAGTGACTGTTCTGCTGCACCATTCAGCATCTCCAAAATCTCATCTCTCTGCCCACATCATGTACACAAAACGTGAGCAGGGAGGAGGCAGTGGCTGGGCACTCACTGCTGGCCTCTTTCCACCACAAACATCTTGGAGCCACCCAAAAAAACGGAGAGGAGCAGTTTGGAGGCAAGGAAAAGGCTGTGGTTGTTCACTCAGCCTGTGGCTGAACTGCAGATCTGCCTGCCAAGGAACACTGTGGGTAGCAAAGGTTTATGTGGGATCCAGGGAAATGATCAGTCTGTGAAAGACATCCCTAAAGTGCTGCTAGAGACAGAGGGGTTGCATCTGCTCAGAGTGCCAGGAGCTGAAAGGGTTTTGAGTGTTAGAGACAATCAGTACCTCAGTTTTGTCCTGCTCTTTACCTTCCTTGCCTTTGCTTTCCGCTTCTGTTAGAAGTGGCACAGGAACTGATGGACAGGCGTGTGACTCATGATCTCTCCAACTCAGAATCTTATGCCCTCTTACATTCTTTTTATTCTATAAAAGCTTTTTTGTTTTTTTTCCCCATTGGAAAAACTATTTCTATTTGAAAAATGAAAGGCAAATTCCTGCAAAATTCTTAAACTGTATGTTAGAGCATTAGTAACTGTTTTTCATTCATCTTTCAGGATAAAATGTCAGGTTTGCATTGTTGAGATTGTTCTGTATTTTCACAAGATGTTCTACCCTCAGGCATACAACATTTTTGAAGCACAATAATCTTTAGCTCGTGAATTTCCCAGAGCAATGTTTAACAATGTGAAAAACTGTCCTGGATGCAGGTAAAGCTTTAATGAAATGTAAGAGCTTGTTATTCTGATGTCCAGGTCATCTCGGTCCAAAATAACTCCAAGAAGGGAATTTTTCAGAGGGGTCTGGACTGGGAGGCTCAGTGCTCAGACTGTCATAGGAGGGATTTCTCTTTTTAGTCATGAATATCTTGTGACTCCGGTAGCCTGAGGCTACAGAGGCTTCCCCATCTTCAAAGGGCTGAATCTGTGGCTGATGTTTGGATGTTCTTGCTGTGGATTTCACCTGGAAAAGCTGTTCCAGCTTTTTCATTGTCCATGGACAGAGGTGCTCAGCACTACAGAGAGCAGCAGCCTGCTCCTTGTTTCTGAGGAACAATTGTCTGGGGTGAGCACTGAGGGCTGCAGTTCCGAACTTGGAAGTGCACAGAGCAAAGCAGGGTCTCTGAGCAAACCCCCCAGTGATTCCATCTCCACGGAGAGGTTTGCATTGTCAGGAGTCCAAAAATTCATGGAGAAGTCAGAAACCGGCAGGAGAACACATAAAGCAGTGGGAAAAGAGGTTGGAAACCAAGTTCTGGGATCTGAGAGCTCGGTAAAGAACAGATGAGTTTGTAATTATTCGTGCAGATTCATCTGGAGATATCCACGCAGTGAGTTCCTCCTTTACTGTTTCACTTGGGATGAGGCAAGGATGGATTTTACTTTGCTTGGATGGGTTGCAGGGTCATGCCTTGATAAAGATCCTCTTCACTCCCAGGGCATCAGCAGCCTCTGCCTGCGCTGGGCTGAGCTGAAATCCCTCAGAAAGGAGATTTCACCGTGCTGGCAGCCAGAGCACGAGCACAGGGCAGTGACAGCCCCTTCCCAGAGCAGACTGATGTGTGACAGCTTGGGACAGCACAGCAGGCAGAGCTGGCAATGCCACGTTTGGAGAGCAGTGCTCTGAACAGCAACACTCAGAGGCATTTCTGCCATTCTGGCCATGCCCAGTTGCTGTTGGCTTACACAGTGGGGGGAAAAAAAAAGTGTTTCTTTGGTTTATTAGGTTTTTCTCTTTTATATTTTTGCTCTCCCAGCTCAGATCTGCTGAAGGCAGTGACAAGTTCCCATCCTTCAAAAAATTCAGTATAACTTGGAAACAATGAGACTTGGGGATCAACAGTGATTGTATTAATATTTGCCTGGCAGATTAGCACTGAGGAGCTGATAATTCATGAGCTCTTTGTTCACCATGGTTTAGTGCCCATGGATTCTCTCTCTGGAAGTGTCTTGATGCAGCATTTCTGTCTTTTGAGGTCAGTGCAGCGAGCTGCGTGGGTGTTTTTAGACATGAATCACATGCAAAGGCTGATTCTCTTTTTCTTTTCTACTATTTTTTTTCTCCCTGACACGCTAGGCAGCTTTATAAAAATCAAATAAAAAGCAAAAAGAGAAAAAACAGCCTTCCAAATTCCCAGACTTCTTTTTTAGCTGAAAAACAATGTGAAGTTTTACATCCATTAATTGTTGTCTCTCATCCGCTGTGGGCCCGTGCATCACAACCGCAGCATGGTTTGTGCAGACAGGTCCTGTAGCGCAGGTGGGAACTCTGTGGAGACCTGGTTTGGTGGCACTGCAGGTGTTGCTCAGCCTCCCCAGCTCTGTGGGCAGCAGAGTGAGGTGTTCCTAAAGCTAGGTGTGGGCAGAAGCAGCAAGGAAAAGAAAATGTTAGGGAGAAGGGAAGATCAGCGGCAAAGGGGATGGGAATGATTTGCTGATGTTCTCAGGCATGCCTGGATGTACTTTTGGCACTGAGCTAGGTAAATCCAGAGCAAAACTGAGCTTTGGTTCTCCATTCCACTTGGATCTGCATCCTTTGGAAGGGAGGGAATTGTCAGGAACTGCAGTGCCCTGAGAAACACCCTTCTGCAGTTTGCTGCTCTCAGCTGCCCTGCCTGGGTGCCTTACCTGCGCTGCTGAGGCTCAGCAACGTTTCTTTTTGGAACACTGTCCCCAGGAGGAGCTTGGGAGGCTCTGGAAGGGTTTTCTTTGGGTATTTTCTCTAATAAAAACCACTGCTGGGTAACTGCTCAGGAAGCAGGGAAGAGGCACACAGCCTTGTGTGACTTTGGAGCAGACACCCATGTGCTGTGTGGCTTTGGGTTCAGCGCCGCTGAGCGTGCCCTGAAGCAGCTGTGCATCTTGGAAAGAGCAGGTTTGCTCTCCTATTTTTATCTTCCTCTCTAAGGATGTGCTGTTTGATCTGTGTCTCTTCCCCACTGACAAGCTGTCAGTCCCAGGGCTGGGAGCAGTGCTTGGATAAACCTCCGCTGTCATTTTAGCTGCTTTCCCAGCTGCGAACCTTGGGCTGCTCTCAGAACCCGTGTCACAAAGCCTAATGCAGCAACACAAGGCACCAGATGAGCTGTTGCAGGCCAAGGCTTCCCCTGGCCGTGACAGGCAGGTATCCAGAAACAAAGCAGTTACTGAGGTCAGCTGGGGTGGGAGGTGAGGAGATTTCATGGGTGTGTGTTTGCTTGGCTCCCCATTAGAGTCCGTGGGCATTTGGGGGACACAGCGGTGCCTTAGGATTTTAGCTTTTGTATTTTCATATATTTGTAATCCTGCAATTCTTCAGTCTCCATATAGACTCTAAACTCCATGTACAGGGTGAGCTGCTGCTTCCCCCACAACAATTCCTCTCCAGGCCTGGGAATCGAGGACACCTCACTGCCTCAGGCCCTGAGAAATGGAAACAAAAGTGAATTGTGGGGAGCAAATTTGGGGTAAAAGACTTCATTACTTGAAGCTGTAATTGGAAGATTAACCTCCAATGTGCAAATGGACCAAACTTATAAAAGTATGAAAATCTTTCATACCATTATAACCGTTGTCCCTGGGGGACTTCATCTGCCCTAAAAGCACCTGAAGGCCCTTCAATAAATACACCTGCTTTTTATCCCCTTAATTTTCTCTGGCCTCTGTTTTTAGGTAGCCCCAAAAGGCATCAACATGGCCATGCAGCAGGGAGGAAAGGTGACATGGAGACTGACAGCATACAAAACTGATGGTTGTACCTTTGATGTCTTTTTCAGCCTAGGAATGAAACAGCACACGCTTTTGGGATGATTTTAATATAGGAGGTAATATAAAAGTGGATATTTATTGAAGGCTTCCAAGGCCAGTTATGGAAAAATATCCAGAAAAGTCCAATCCCATGGGGGTGAATATAGTTTGATAGGTTTTAGGGATTTAGCATAATTGAGAAAACGCACCAATTAGGAGGACAAGTGGTGATGCAGTTCCCCCCCAGGTCAAGCCCCTTCTCTGTAGCCCCCACCTTGGTCCCAGCTGTACTTTGTTTATGAAAATGTGCCTCAAGGAGCTGTTTTTAGCCTTGGTAGCCAAGGAGAGCCGAGGCAGAGTAGGGGCCCTTGGAACACGCGTTGTCTTTCTGCCGAGGGAAAGGACGTGGAAAACTACTGAGAAAACGAACCACTAATACAATAGGTTACAAATGTGTGTGTAAAGAACACAGAGAATATATAAAACAAAAAAAAAAGTAAAAACCAAAATAGCATCACCTCCTGCCCTCCCAAATGGGAGTGGGCTCAGTTTTCACAGAACAGTGGAGGAGCACTGCTTGCCTTTAGCCAAGCCTGTGGCACTGCCCTGTGCTGCTCTGAATGAGCCAGTGCTCTGTGGGCAGAACCCAGAGTGAGCCCTTAGCTCTGCTCTGTGGCCCTCAGCAGGTCCCAGGAGGGGATTAGCACGTCTCATTTTGGAAAACTCAATTACTGCTGGCTCCACAAGGATGCTGGCGGTGGGCAAAAGCACTGGGGTTTGTGCCTCAGGGGCCTGAACTTCAGCAGGGACAGTTTAAGGGTTTCAGTTTATTTCAAGTCAATACAGCCTTTGAGATTTTATAGTGGGAACAATGACAGCTCGAGGAATGGAAAACAAGGTACTTGAAAAATAGCTCTCATCAGGTATCAAATTCTCATTTGAAAGGTAGGAATCTCTGTGCAAACAACTTTTTTATAAGGGGAGCACTGTCAAGCATCTTTTTGATACTGTATTTAGCTTTTAAATTAAGTGCTCTCTGAAATCTTCATTTGCTGAGTGCTCTGAGCCTTTTGTCTGCAGCACAGTGGAGCAAGTGGTCTGCCAAGAGCTCTGGGATGTGTGGATTGATGTCTGTAATGCTGGGCAGAGGTTCTGGAGCTGCAGTGCCCTTGGAGCAGAGTGTTCAGCTGCTTTTAAGCTAACTCATGGTCTGCAACCTGTCTGTCCTTCACCTTCTGGAGTGGAGAACTTATGAAGCAGCTTTTAATGCTTGCATGTATAAACACTTAAGTGTTTGGGATTAGAAACTCATGGTTTGGGGTGTGGTTTGGAGGATTGTGTCTCCCCTTCTGAGCAGGGAGAGATTGTCAGGAAAATGGACCAGAAAGGTCCTGGAGGTGAGGTGACAGGTACGGGGAGGACGTGAATCTTTATTCCTTGCTGCTGTGGCTTGTATTTGAACTTGTATTTGTTCACAGTATCTCTGGATAACATGATTTAATGTACTTGGCTGCATTCTTAGACAGATTTCTTCCATTTATACCCAATCACACACCCAAGGGTTTGTTCCCAGAGCTTTCACACATATTCCTGTTCACACTCCAGTCATTCCCACCCTAATACTGATGGAAAGAACCAGAAGATTGGGAACAGCTTTGCCTTTTTTGCTGTGCATCTCCCAGTCACTTTCCTGGGCCTCTAATAAATGCCCAGTAACAATCCCAGTGGGGACTCAGCTTTGCTAAGCAGGGCACAGCAGAATCATGGGATGATTTCAGTTGGAACAGACCTTGACATGATCCAGTCCCACCCCGCCCATGGCAGGGACACCTTTCACTGTCCCAGGCTGCTCCAAGCTGTCCAGCCTGGCTTTGGACACTTCCAGGGATCCAGGGGCAGCCACAGCTGCTCTGGGCACCCTGTGCCAGGGCCTGCCCACCTCACAGGGAAGAATTTCTTCCCCATATCCAATCTAAAACTGCCTCTTTGAGTTTAAGGCCACTTCGCCTGTCACTCCAGGCTCTTGTCAGAAGTCCCTCTCCAGCTCTCCTGGAGCTCCTTTAGGCACCAGAAATCTGTAATAAGGTCATCCCAGAACCTTCTTTCCTCCAGGCTGAACACCCCCAGCTCCCTCAGACTGTTTCCATAGGAGAGGTGCTCCCTGCATGCCCATGTCCACAGCCTCCTCTGCATTTGCACCAACAGGTCCGTGTCCTCCTTCTGCTGAGGACACAGCCAGAGCTGGACACGGGTTGGGGTGGCTGAAAACAGCACCTGGAGGCTGCCTGTGCCTGCATCCCAGACTCTGTGGGGGTGAGGCTCCCAAACTGCCCCAGCCCAAGTTTTCCAGTTTTCCTCTGCGCCAGCGAGGAGTGGGAGCTGCCCGAGTCCCGTAAATCCCTTTTCCTGGGGGAGGACTGAGGCAGGGGAGTCAGCCCGCAGCCAATCCCGGTTACCAGACCTTAAATTCGTTAAGCTGTCACTGCCGAGGGGACCAACCCCCGCCCCGCACGGCGGACACAGCCCAGCGTCCCTCTGGCAGCCACACGATGGCAGAAGAACCAAGATCACTGCACGGCTTCTAAAAATCTCCGCTGCAAGCCGGGAAAGCGCCAGGCACCTGTCTCTGGACATGCTGCTCCTTCCGTGGGCTAACACAGACCCCAGCAGGAATTCAGCCTGCCCAGGAGAGGGGGGCTGTACCTTCATGTCCCCGTGCAGGAGGTCCCACACCACACCATCACACAGCCCAAAGGGCACACGGGACCCTTGGGGTCTCACACAGTCTGAGGAGAGAATTCCAGCATTGCAAAATGATGCCTTGAGAGGCTGCCTGGAACAGAGGCTGGGCAGTGTTAAAGGAATAAAGCAGGGATTTATTAAAAGGCCTTCAAAGGATCCACCTTAGGCAGGGCAAGAGCCCGGCCGTGGCTACACTAAAGATGGATAGCGTGTCAAAAGTTTTCACACTTATAAAAGTTTGGTCCGTTTCCATATTGGGGTTAATTGTCCAATTCCAGCTCCAGGTGATGAAGTCTCATCCTCCCAGTTTGCTCTCCTCAATTCCCTGCTGTTTGCACTTTTTGGGCCTGAAGCTGCCACAGTGTCCTTGGTTCTGGGGCTGGAAAAGGATTGTTCTGTGTGACTGAACTGTGAGGAGAACTTGGCAACATAAAGTTCCGAGTTAGACATTAACGCAGTACAGAATCTGGAAAATATAAAAGCTAAAACTGAAGGCATCAAAAACATGAGGCAGCTGTAAATTCTGCAGCACAGGGCCCTGAGCCACCTGCCAGAACTGGACCTGCTTAGTGCAGGCAGTGGGAGAGGTGACACACAGATGTCCCTTCCAATCTGAGTTACTCCCCGGACCAACCCATCCCAGCTCAGCCTCTTCAAGCAGCTCTCCTCCAGCATCCACGCACATTCTTCCTTTGGCAACAGGGCCCCACATGAGCTGCTCTGGAACTCGGATTCTCATAAAGGCCTCTCAGCAATTTTCTCACCACACAAGAGCTGCTTGAGACACCCAAGAGCTGTGCTCACAGCCTGCAGGGAAGGTGTTCTTCCCCCTCAACCAGCTCATGTTCTATTTAAGAGATTCCAAAAGCACCAAGCAGCTTCTGGTGATGTCCTTGCAAGAGAAGTTCCACAGCAGAGCCCTGAGCGCCCAGAGGAACAATCCAGACCTCCAGCTGCCAGGAGATGGGAAAACAATTCCACACAGCTCAACATCAGGTGGGAGAATCCCAAAGGAGTGCAAGAGAATAAAGCCCATGTGGGGCACCTGACCAGGGGAAGCTCTTTCTTAGGACAAGGTGCTTTAAGACTTAAGATTGCTTCCCAAAAGATGCAGGAGCTAATAGAGCTACTCCCAAACCCAAACCCAAACCCTACAAGCTCTTTCACAAGCTAGGAAATTCCAGAGCCGTTTGTTTCTGGATCCTGGCTGAGACAGGGTCTTGCTGCCTTGCCAGGGCATTATGTCAGCTCTAGAATAAGGGAGGGGCACAACTGCCTCTATTTCATAGGTGGGAATAATGGGTAAAATAAAGCAGATGCACCGATGCAAACATTCCCTCCCAGGGTGGTACACTCACATTTGCACTGTGGTTAAAGGTGTGGAGCCAAATACTCTTCATCCTCTCCGGGTATTTTGGGGATTTTTTTTGTTTTGGTTTTTTNTGTCATTACAACTAACCCTTTTTCTCTTTTTTTTTTTTTTTTTTTTAATCTCTTCTTCTTCATGGTTCTCTGAGCTGTGGAAAAGAACAAAGAGGTGTCAGCATTTGTATCAAAACTGCATCCTTTCAGCCTGGTCTGTACTAAGGTTTGCTGGCACACAGCAGCTATAAATGAGGGTGTTTTACCCCATCATTTTCAGGCTGCAGCAAAGGGATGGGATGGGATGATGCAAAGGACAGGAACAGGACCCACTAGTGCCCTCTGGGCTCTGACAGTCATTGATTAAATTGGTCTGCAAGAGGGAGGGTCCTGACTCACAGAAAGATGGTTTTTAAATTTTTTTTCCCATTCACCATTTAAAAAAGATACCTCAATTAGTATAAATTAAGATTTTCTTCTGATCAGTAGTGGTGATTAGCTGCTGGTGTGATCCACTAAAAGCTAAGGTTGAAAAATATCATTTTGATACACATTTTAGAATTATGGAACTGGAACACAGTTTTAAATGTTATCAGTATTACAGACACCTGAAAGTGTGCAGCTTCTAAAAAGTAAAAAAAAAATACAAAATAAAACTTTCTTTAAATTTGAAAAATCAAAACAGAGGAGGACTCAAATGCAATTCCTAGACAAACTGTAGCAATCCCATCAGTGCTTCTCCTCCTGTAGCACCCTGAACACCAGTGGCAGGAGAGCTCTAGCCTGAAAAAACCGGAACGTGGGGGTGAATTAAATTATTACAGGTGGTTGCTGCCAGGTCTTAAAGCACCCAGCTCAGTGTGGAACCTGCTCAGGCTGGAACCCACTCCTAAATCACCCAGCTCAATGTGGAACCCGCTCCCAAAACACCCAGATCGGGGTGGAACCCGCTCCCAAAACACCCAGATCGGGGTGGAACCCGCTCCCAAAACACCCAGATCGGGGTGGAACCCGCTCCCAAAACACCCGGATCGGGGTGGAACCCGCTCCCAAAACACCCGGATCGGGGTGGAACCCGCTCCCAGCGCCCCCCGCCCGGGCTGAACCCGCTCCCAGCGCCCCTGCCCGGGCTGAACCCGTTCTCAGCGCCCCCTGCCCGGGCTGAACCCGCTCCCAGCGCCCCGGCCCGGGCTGAACCCGCTCCCAAATCCCCCTGCCCGGGCTGGCACCGCAGCAGGTGGCACTCCGTGCCCGGAGCCGCTCCCCGGGTGTCCCCAGAGCCGGCTCCGGGCGGCAGCAGCGCCTCCCCCGCCGCAGGGAAGAGCCCCGCGAGGTCTTTTGAAGAGCCCGGGAGATACAAAGCCCTTCCAGCTCGCAGCTGGGAGGAATAAAGGCGGGATTAGCCGTGGGCATTGGACACCTAGAGCCTCTCGCTGAGCCAAGTGAGAAGGGTAACTCGAGGCATTTGTGCTCTGAAAAGCCCGGAGGTTTGGCAAAGGCAGCCACTCACTCAGCTGTGCAGCCTCCTGTAAACTGAAATGCCCTCTTAATGCTGCTGAAAAGGGAAAATAATGATTGCGCCGGAGAATAAATAAAAACCGAGGCCAAACATGAGATCATTGTGCTGACATTTGCAATTATCACCCCAATCACCTCTGCAGACATTCAGTGTGGGGGAAAAGGTGATCTCTGATAGCAGAAACCCTTAGCTGACTTTCTTAGGTGTGGGGTGGAGTAATTTCTTTAGTTGAATCACTTCCCAGACAACAAACAAGCAAAAAAATAGTAGCAGAAATTTGTGTTCTTTTGCTGGGAGACAGGCAGTTCACACATCAACCTTACCAGGAGAAATCCCAGGTCATTTCATTCAATTACATCCAGCTGATTTTTCAGCACTTTCCCAACTTTCACAGAAATTTGGGTTCTGAGGGCTAAGATGGACAGCATTAGGATCATCTTGTCTGGCCTCCTAAACAGGTTACAACATTTTTCCCAGAGTTGAACAAATTTTATCTTGGAGATGAATTCCAAACAAGGATCCTTTATGAGCCCACCCAAGCAAGACCTTTCAGTGTAGAATCCTCTTATTATTAAGAAATCACACCTTCACTGGAGGTAGGAAATTCGTGCTTGTAGTGCGCTATGTGGGTTTGTAAACTCCTTTCCAGATCTCCTGATTTATAAGTAATTCAACAGTCCTGCTGCCTCTCTACTATTTTTTTAAATAAACTAAGAAAATGCAGTTTCTTGGATTTAATCTTGAAGATTTTGTTTGAAATGGCTGAAGAGACTCCAGATCTAACTACAAAATTCTGCAGTTGGCCCACTGCAGGACTGAAGCTGCTGCTTTGCTTTTCCGTCACCCACACCACATTTGTTCCTCAGATCACACAGGATCCAACACTGTGGGTCTTCTCCATCATAAAGAAAAAGACACTCAAAGCAAAGTTATGTAGAGAAATGGAAAAAATGAAATTTTCTGGTACTGAGGAGGAAGGGGAGAAGAAATGGCGTGTGGGAAGGGAGCAGGAAACACTTCTGAGTGAGAAGAGATTATTTGTGCCACTGGTGCTGTTCATGTTCATCCCCCTGGTTCTGAGCCATTTGTGGGGTCTCCCCAATATTAATTAAGAACAAACTAAGTGGTCAATTATGCCCTCAGTCAGTCACATCTGGAGAAATCCCAGCTTGTATTCACTTACAAAAAGTGACCTTCCTGGGCCAGAAAATGGAACTGAAGCTGAGAAGCCTCTCTACATTTGAAAATAATTAATTTGGTGACACTAGGCCAGACTTGCACTGGCAGAATCATTATGACATGCTTCCATCAGACCCAAAGTAGGCCTTACCCACCCCTTAGGACTGGAACTGCTGGAGAACAGCAGGGAAGAACTTTGTGTGTGTCCTTTTCAAGCACGCACTTTTCATTAAGTAACTTTTTTTTAGACAAAGAACTTTTCAGAGGAGGATGAGAGAATCTGCCTGATGAAATATTGACTCTCCCAATTCATATTAGATTCTCAAGCATCATTCAACAGCTCTGAATTGACTAATGGCCATCACAGCAAATGGATTTCCACCTTAATCTTTAGTTCTTGTCTGAATGATATTAATACACATTGTTTATCACTAATGAGCTCTAGAATATGATGTTAACAGAAGCAATTAAGGCCCAGAATAACTCTCTGCAACACTGGGCTGGAGCTGAATGCAGGGGTAATGAATCATTCCCATAGCTCAGCTCCACTTTCCTCACTGCAAATCGTACATCAGATCTTACTGAGCTCATCTTAGTGTCCAGGCTGTGCCTTTATTTTTAAATTGTGTCTGTGCAAGAGGCTGCTTATTTAAGAAAGAAGAGAGGTCTTTTGAAGAGCCAGCCTTGTGGGTTTTGTTTATTATTGAGTGACAGCAGCTACCTCTAAAGAGAGGTGTCATATTTACACAACTTTATTCCTGTACCTGTAGATTTAAACTTCTCAGGTGTTTAATTTTGGGAGAAAAGGCTTGGTTCAGAGCACTGTGTAGCCAGGACTGCCAGATCCTGACTTCTGGTGCAGATAATCCCAACAAAGTGGTCAGGAGCGTCAAGGAGGTTTGTGCCTGCTCAAGGCAAGAGTCTCAAAATCCTTTGGTGGACTGCTGCCTTCAGGGAAACAATTCCATGTTAGGTGGCCACACGTCCTGGTTTGAGACAAATTTGGAAGGGAACTTCCAAAGGGATGATTCCCTAAAGGGCAAAATTCAGCAGCCCTTCCCCCCACCTGTTTGAGAGATAAACCTCCTTTGAGAAAAGTGGAAAGAACTGTTTATTTAACAAGCAAAGCACTCACAAACATGAAAAATTTTAATAATATTAAACAGTGCAACCTCTCACTGTTCTGAAGAGGTGGCAAATTCAGGGAGAGTCCTTTTTGTGGGTGTTTCTCAGCTCACTGAGTGTCTGTCAGTCCCTCCTGCTCTGGAATGCCGTGTCCCAGGTCCCAGTGGCCACAGGGTGAGCTCAAGGTGTTTTTCTGGGTTTTCATCCAGAGCAGGACTGTTTAGTTCAAAGAAAAAGAAAAAGGCACAGTCTGGGGAACTTCTCTGCCTCAGGTAGCTAAAAAATTAACAAAAAGCAAAGGAGAGCTCTCTCCCGCTCCCTGTCTGTGCTGCAGAGAGCACATACAGGGAAAACTGCAGCTTTTATCTCTGTGTTTTTGATACAGCCATGAAAAAATTCCCCTGCTTTTCCTGCTCCCCCCCTTCACTCTCAGATGTAGTTTTAAGGGCACAAAGCTTATTTCTGGGCTAAACAGACGAATGGGGTTACAAATCAGCATCACAAAGTCACCCCAGGGCATGCACAACAATTTAAAAGCTGAGGTGCAGAAGAAAGGCAAAGTGTGATGCTACCCAGCTAATTTTTATTTCACACTGTTGCCCTGTCCCAGCACAGGCTGAACACACCTGTCTCTAGTGAACTATATTAAACACTGAATCTTGGAGGGTTTTGGAGCCAACCCAGTCCTGAAAAGGAAACAAACCTGCAACTCAACAGCAACAATCAGAGAAGTGAGGGTGAGAATTGCTGGAAGCCTGCAATACAAGACTCAGTCCTTCACTTGAAGCCAGAGCTAAGTTACTTTTGACATCAGCAGGATGTAAATAAAGCTTGGCTTGGATCAAGCTTCTCTATGTTCTGATACACTGAAAAATACATTTGTCTAGTCTTGAAGGAGAGTTAAGGAAACCATAAGTATCAGGCAATGGAATAATTTGTTCTCATACTATAAGAAATTGTTGAAACAAGTCAACACCAGCGTGAATTTACTTTTGCCATGTATTTTGGCAGGAGGCTCAAAAATCTGCCTGAAGCTTCTCTGTCAGCCCAAACTGAGAAAATGTCAACAGCCATGAAACCATTTCTGTTCAGACACTCAGCTCTTTGCTTCACTGCAACACAGCATCGTACATCTGGGATATTTCCCTTAAATGAGCTCAAAGCAAACAGTTTTGTCCGTAGGCTCACCTGGATTGTGCTGCACTGCTCCTTCTCTCAGCCCCAGCTCTGACTGGTGTTTATAAAACACCCAAATGAAATGCAAGTTGAAATGTAGCAGTTCAGCCAGCAAAGTGGAACACTCTTAACTGCTGCAGGGGAACCAGATGATTTTTACCTGTCTTCACGTACAGATGTTATCACCACTCCTACAAGCAGCCTCTGCATGTGGTCATTTTTGATCTCTGGCTGATGCTTAGTACCAAATTAGTCAGCAGTTCCTCTTTTTTCTTATTTTTAAGGAGTTATCTATCTAAGGACCAACATCAAAGCAGCAGGAGCATCATTTCATTGTGCTGGCTTGAATTGCAGTGTCACTTTAATTTGCAGCCGCTGAAGCAGAACCTCAGCAAGTGCAAAGGAAATACTTGAGCAATTAGCCTGCACTCAGCTCAGGGCTGCAGGAGCCACATCACGGAGCTCTGGGGTGTCCTCACACCCAGCCAAAACTGCGGCTCTGGAACAAGGAGCTGTGGCACTGCTGAGGAGAAAGGGAGACTCCCTGGGACACCCTAGAACAAATTAATCTGGGAAGGAGCTGTAAGAAGTCAAGCCTGTGTTGTTATTTTTTTGTTTGCTTGCTTATTTTTGATATATGTAAAGGCGAATTGAAAGCAGTTTATTTCATGTAAATTTCAACATCAGTAAAGGCAAGGTATTAAGCAAATTTAGAGTTACAATTGTTCTGGAGAAGACAGTGTATTCCCAGTGGAGGAGATCAGAAGTCCTGTGCTCTAAGGAGTTGGGAGAATCCAGCAGTAACAATTATTTACACACCTCCTAGCAGCCTGTGAGGGATTAGCTCCTTCTTCTCATGTTCAGCCTCCTTTCGCAGTTCCCTGTCACTCCAGGCTCATGGCTGGCCTCTGGGTTCTCCAGTCCTGAAGATCTAAAGGGGGACAGGGCGAGGCAGAACATGGCACGTTCAGACATGGACAGCAGCAGCAGAACCAGTGTCACCTTCATCGCTGTGCCTCAGCAGCTCTTCAGTGTCATCCACGTTACTGCTGTCACTGATCTAAGGCAGGAATTTCCTGCTGTACAACCACACAGACACATCCCCATCTCCCAAAGTTTATGGTTTGTATCAACAAGGAAAGAAGAGAAAAACCTTCACTCCATTTCACATGGAGGCCAGCTGAGACACCAAGTGGCAAAGCAGTTTATTCAAGGGGTGCAGAACACGCTGTTCTAGGCCAGGTCTTCACTGCCCAGGACCAAGTGAGCAGTCAGTTCTCCTCAGGGTCACTGGACAGCTGGCTGCCCACTTGTGCCAGCAGACACAGGTAACTCAGAACAGACATGTCCCCAAAAAAGCTTGTTTGCCCATTAAGATACTGGGAAAAGAGTTTGAGCTGCTTCCCAGCTCCCTGGGCAGGAGCAGCCGCTGCCTCTGTAGCTCCTGACCCCTCAGAAATTCCACCATCCATCTCAACACCCACTTTTCCAGATGCCACAAAGCCGGCACCAAACTCCCCTCTCTGCTGGGTGACCGGGGGATGGAAGAGGCGGAGGAGCAGCAGAGACACCCCAGAAGAGCCGAAGGCCGGCAGCCGTGGGCCGGCCCGTTCCCCCCGGCCCGTCTGCCCGCCGGGCCTTTGTGCGGCCGTTCCCAGGGGCCGGGGGCGGCCATGGGTGCTGTGTGAGGCACCTGCGGGCACACAATGGGCTCTGGGTGCTGGGGGAGAGACAGATTGATGTATTGTGTGTGGGGGAGGAGGGCTGTCACTGGAATCCATGTGAACCCAGCCTTTCGGGGCAGGGGAGATTGACAGCTTTTGTAGGGCGCAGCTCTCTTTCAAAGCTCTGCTTTATAGACAGTAGGTTAGGGGGGCCCGGGCTTTCACTCCCATAATTCGAACAGGGCAATCATCAGCATTGAGAATCTCTTCCCTCTCTCTCTCTCTCTTTTTCTCTCTCTCTTTTTTTTTTTTTTTTCCACCCCCTTGTTATGCATTAAATGATTTCAGTGGAGGAATGCGCAGCATTAATTAGAATTGGTTAGCAGATACCGAGGGGAAAAGTTTCTTCACAACAACTAAAGGAGGTGTCAGTGCCACAAAGGCGGTTTTGTTTTCGCTCTCCTCCACATTATCGGTGCAATATGTAAGGTAGCGATTCTTTTCATTTAAATTAAGTGGAAAGCTACTAAATCTTGTTTTATTCTCCAAAAAAAAAAAAAAAAAAAAAAAAGAAAAAAAAAAGGAAAAGGAAAAGGTCCTTACCACTTATCTTTTAACTTCTTTTATTTCACAAGGTTAGTGTTTACTTTTGCTTTCAGTCCTCCCCATTAATCGGCCTGCAAAGATGTGTATCCAGTTTTTTGTATCATTTAGCTCTTACAATTATAAGCCAGTACAACTAATATATAAGGATTGTCTCCTGATTAAAGCAACAACTTTACCATTTAAAATAAAAGGCGCTCGTCTAGAAGGACACATTGAAATTCAGAAGTGTGGCTGGCTGTTCTCTGCAGGGATTTCCTAGTTTCTTTCAACTTTTTAAATAGAAGTTAAGCTAAAAGATGGGCTTGAGCATATAAAGTAAGAACTTAGAAGAAACACTCATTAATATATCTATGTGCTCTTTTTATTTCATTCCTTAAAAACTTTTCCCATCAACAACATGCAAACAAATATTACCCCTGATAGTGTTTCAAGATTTTCTTCCATCAAAAGTATTCATCCTGTTTATAAAAAAAATCATTAGAAAAATAAAAACTAAAAAAAATTTAACAAAAGACACAGTTCTAAGTGCTACACCACGGGGTCATATCACATTGCTTGTTTTCTTTTAAGGGTTTAAAAATTACCAAATTATTACCACCATAAAGCAGCATCTCTTAAGACATGTAAAGCCAGCTGCTGTCTCTAGAAGTGAATGACCAAGGCTCCATGCCATGGAGAGGAGAGTCCCTTCCCACAGATTCCTCTGGAATGTAAAGATATTTACATTTTGCCCACATCACCAGTCAGCTTCTTGTGTTCTTTTTCCCAGGAAAAGTATCATTCCTGCTTGTTCCCCCCCGAGGGAGGGCTGGAAAGTGCAATCCCAGGCAGGGCTGGCGGGAAGTGCAGGTATCCCTGCAGAGGGAATGGTCCTTTTCCTGCAGGGCAGACACCAGACCCCCATTTTCTGTCTGACATGTACAGGCAGTCTGCCCCATAGCCAAAAACACAGCTTAAAAAAATAAGCTTTGCTGTTCAGTATCTAGATTTTAACAAGCGTGATTATATCTCCACCTTACTGATAAATCAGGAGTTGCCAGTGGGAGATGCGATGTTAGAGCTTTTTTAAACACAGCTCAGCATTGCCACAGCAACTTTAGGAGCTGGGCAAAGATGAGCAGCACAGAGCCTGTGCAGAGAAAGAGAGGAGCAGTTCCCTAAGTGGAAATTTGGCAAAATTAAACACCAGATAAATATTTCAGCCTCTGGCTGGAGGCTTTTCCCTACCATGAACAAGCTTACTAAAATTCTGATATTGTCTTGCATGAAAAAAACCATTGGGTGTGCAGAATCATTTTCCACAGTGCAAAGGGAGGGAGGAACAGGGTCTCTTCCCTTCCAGCATCCCAAAAGCGCCTGTCCAGCTCCGGCAGGTGGGGTGTGAGCCCCGGAGCCTGCACCAGCCATAACGAATGAAAGGATGGATGGATCAATCGGGTGCCTGTGCGCGGAGCTCCCGGGCAGACACGCTGAGCAGCGCTCTGAGGCACAGAGCAGCCCTTCTCTGCGGAGCCGAGGTCACCGCACGGTGCCTTTGAAGCCAGGGCCAGCGCCGGGGTCAGGCGAGGCAGCGCGGAGCTCGCCCAGCATCCTCCCCTTCCCCGAGCCCTGGCACAGCCCCGGCTCCTTCCAGAGACCCCAAGCCTGTCCCTCGCCGAGTTTGCCCGTGTCTCCTTCACGCTGGCCCAAGGGCCGGCTCCTCTCTTTTCTATCTGATTTTTTTTCCCCCTGACCACAGCACCTCTCCCGGAGTTATGCATCCCTCATGCATGTAAATGAGAGGGGTCCAATTACACGCGGGGGAGAAAGGGTTTAATGAATCGTGAAAAAGCAAGGGTTGCCTAGAAAAAGCTCGATCCCAGCGCCTCCTCATCCCCCCGCTTGGAAACGTGCGTTTCTCGGTTTTGAGAAGGGGTGAGAGGGGTGAGAGAATGCCGAGGGGTGAATGGGAGAAACCCCCAGCTGAATGAATACCACGTTTGTTTGTGTTTATTCCAGCCTGCACTTGAAACCTGGGATGGGCGCTTTGAAAGGGAAATAGTGGAGCACGGGAGTTATTCTTCTCAAATGCAATACAGGATCGCAGATAACTCCGTGTTCCAGTTCTCCCCCATGCAGGCATTTCTCTTCCTGCTCTCCTTTCCTCTGTGCGTTCTGACAGGAGTTTAAAGGACACAAAACAGAAGCAGATTGTTAATGATGAGGTTCTGTACAACGCAGCCACAGGTTACACAGCCCAAGCTCTGACCAGCTCCCACACCTGGCTGACCCTGAAATTGGTTGGTTATCACTGCCTGTCCCTGCTGAGTGTGAACTGGACAGCTGAGGGTACAATGAACACTTTAAGGCAAACCACTCCAAAGCAATATTGTTAATGCCAAGTATGATTTCATTATGGTTACGTTTAGAACAGACATTAAGGCAAATTGATTTGTAAATATTCTGAGACTCTTCAGAGGTCTTTTCCTTCTGTTGTTAGATTTATTTTTTTTTTCTTTAGCAGGGTTAATTATTAGTCACTAATTGTTGCTAAAATTATTTTAATCTCTTAGATTATGATGTTAAAAAAAAAACCCAGTGTCCTCAGTGGGAATTGCACAGCACTGAGCTGTGAAAAGGAAAACAAACAGACATAAACACTCGAGTTTGAGGATGCTCTCCCTTTTCCATATCAGTGAGGGAATCACAAGTGCTGAGCATTTGTAAATGCTCCAACCAAAATCTAGAAGAGCTATTGCCTATTCAAAATCTTTCAAATTTGTCCTCAAACTTTCCTTCTTTATTTGGGCACAGAAACACCTGTGAAATTGCACATGGAAGGGGTTTCTCATTAAGGGGGGATGCAGCTGGGAAGAAAAATGGCTTCGGCAACAGGAGGAATAAGACAAATCCACAAATTTCCACAGGATTATGAGAAACTTATGCTCCAAGGTTGTCTCAATTTTACTGACTTCATCTAGAACCCCACAGGCAAAATACATTACTTTTTGCAAGTATGAATTAATATTTCTCATTAGAAGCATATGGAATAAAAAGACAGACCTGCTGCTTTGGTGTTGCACATTCTTAGTCCCAAATTATTGGCCAGACACAAAAAAAGAGTGATGGAATTCCCTGCTCTGACTGAAAATGAATGATGATTTATAAAGTCAGAAAAACTAAATTTGCTACTTCTGCACATAACAAAGTAAATTTTTCAGTCCATACAATTAATTTCATGCAAAGATGGTACAGAAAGTATCATAAAGAGTACATATGCTATAGACAAAATTTTCATATAAATCACTTGCCCTTTAAATTTGGCCAACACATTGACTCAGCCACAGACATCAAACCTTGTTCAGAAGATAACATTTAGAGAAGCACAGAGGGAAAAAACACCATCTGAGTTTAAAAACAACATCTTATATAATGGTGTTAAGGGAAAGACACATTCCGGAGCTCCTAATTCTCATACATTTCATCATGGAAGTTGGATAAACAAAGAACTTTCAGCTGCAAATGTCACCACTAGGCAGATGACATGCTATTAACCATTCTCATGAAGGACCAAACACCACTTGGGTGGAAGAAGTTCTTTAATTTGTTTTCCAATTAGCATTTTAAGTTATTTAAGGGTGATGCCTTCTTAACACACTTTGGGGTTTTCTTTTTTTGCAACGCAGTGCAGAAGAACAATTTTTTAATACATTATAAAAGAGAAATACCAGAACAATGTATCAAGCTGCACATGAGATACAATTTTCTCATATTTAACTTAAGAAACCAGGAATAGTTTAAAAGCACAAAGCCACTTAAATCTCCATTCCTATATCAATAAGACACACCACTAACCAAAGGACCATTCCCTGCATCCAATCCCAAACCTGAAACTCTTCTTTCCCCTCATTTTCATCCATGTGACTGCTTCTCTGGTGCTTTTAGCTCATCATTTTTCCTCCCCTGCCCACGCACGGCAGATATTTGGGGTGGTGGGTGTTCGGTGATATTTGGATTGGGACACCTTTCATGGATCAGCAATTCCAACCGCACCTCCTGGCAAAGCAGTGGGATTTTTTTAAGCTCTCCCATCAGCAGAGAGGCAGGAGGAGACCCAGGGGGCCAGGTTCTTTGTGCTGAAGTGCAGGTGGAGGTTTTGCACACCCCCAGACTCTCTAACCCAGCCTTTTCTGCCCCGTTCATGTGCTAATTCAGAGGTAAGGACATGCACACCTTGCCTTGCTCTTCAAACCTCCTGCTTTTTTCTACACTTGGCTGTTGTCACCAAGGGCACAGGTGAGCCCACGGGGGATGGCACAAGGAACAGACACCAGGCAGGGAAACAGCAAAGATCTGCCTGTCTTGATCCACCAGCTCTGGCACATCTGCCTTTAAGATTTAACTGCAGGTGAGTTATATTTTCATTAATCTGTTCTGATTTTCACAAGCCAGGATCTGTCTGCACAAAAGCCTTTGATTTTCTTTCAACAGAAAACATACTAAAATACACTTTCAAGTGGTTGCCGATTTTTTTTTTAATGGGGGAAACATTAGGTAATTAAGGAAATCATGAACCATGCCATGTGGAGGCCTCCTGACAAATACAACTTTGGTGGCCATGACCCTGGCCAGAGGAAGAAGGCTGTGATGTCACCTCATCCCCAAGTCCCAGTTTCACGGATAGTATCTCTGAAAGGAATTGTCTAAAGGAGATTGTTCCTTATGAAAAGTTCACATGATGGAGTCTGAAGGGCTTGTTTCACTTGAAGCCCAGCAGGACAGAGCTGTTTGGAAAGAAGCATTCAGTGTGTTCTGTTTTGCTGAAAGCTGTCACAGTGAACAAGTACTTAGCAAACAGCATGAACAAGGATATGAACTAGAAAACTAGCAGGGCCCTGACAACATTGTAATAGTGGGCTCGTCTGTTCAGAGCCTCTGCAGCGATTCCTGGGGGCAGGAGAAGGCAAACAGGAGCACTGACTCCTGTATTTTTCATTTCTTATAATAAAGGTGACAGTATACACCATTGCTCCCAACTTGTTCGTGTTATCCTGGTCACTCCTGGCACTGGTGGGAGGGAGCAGCGAAAGGGGTGCAGGGCAGAGGCACAGAACATCCCAAGGGGGAAAATTACTGAGTAACTGAAAAGCAACCAGCTCTCCTCCTCTTGTCCTGCTCTGTGATACCTTTGCTGTTGTTATTATGGGCTGCCTAAGACTCCTTACATGTCTAACCTGTGTTCAGCAGTGAATGAAAGCTGCCTGAATCCAGGGAGAGGATCTGCCACCCCACACCTTGGAAAAGAGGCCACTTCTACTCCCAGTGAGTTGATGACACCATGGAGGTATAAACTAGCACCCACCCCTCTCCCTCCACCCCTTCACAATATTGGAGGCAGCACAACATGAAGAGACCTCAAATCAGTAGGGGATAAGAGTAAGACACACAAAATACTCCTTTGTTTTTTACATAGCGCATCCAGGTCCTTGTTTCTCTGGCAAGCCCCAAAACCACACTAACCACACCTTTCCACCGTCACTCTGACAGTTGTCCAGCTCAGGACAAGCAGAGTTTCAAAAGCTGTGAGAAATCATTTTTATTTATCACTTCTAACAGCTTGTGCATTTTCCTAGATAGAGGAAGTCCCTCACTGGTGTCCTTAGCTGCAGAGGGCTAACTGTGCCTTCTCCAGATCATCTTCCACCAAACAATTGACACAAAATCCCTTTTCCCTCACTCCCTTTGCAAGGACAGGAGATTTGGAATGTTTAAGTGCCCAGCATAGTTGGGTTACAGACCTCCACTGGCTCAGGATGGAAAGATCTGGTTTAGCCTATAGCAAATCCTGATTTTAGCAGGTCCTGGGATATGTTCTGGACCTGTCACCCATTCCCTTCTGCCATGGCCGAAAATCTCTTTGTGGAAGAAGCAAGAAGCAGAGGTGCTTTTCTTCTTCTCCTCTTCATTTTTTTTTTTTTTTTTTTTGTGTGTGTGTGTGTGTGTGGAAGAAGAAGAGAAGCTTTCATTTGTGGAAAGAGCAGAGGTGAAGGAAGGAGGAATAAAGAGCAGCAGCTCCTACACTGAGATGGATCAGAGGCACTGCTGCACTCCTGACCCTCTGACTGCCTGCACTTCCTTCCTCCCTTCATGAGGAGAGTTATTGCTTCTGCCTGGAAATTTGGATCTTAATTTATAAGGCAAATATACATTGCTTTTACAAGATCATAAATAGATTTTTGTCTGGCCTCCTGCCCCAATGCAGCCCATTTGGCATCTGAGGAATACCTGTCCTTAATCTGGGGTTTCTAAACCCTTTGGCATTAAAGACAGGAATGATTTTAGTAATCCACAATGTCTCTGAGTGAGTTCTCCACTAAGTCCCTCCACAACACTGATAAATATCCAGCTTTAGGATGAGCTGTGTTCCAGGGAAATCCAGAGCTGTGAGCACCACAGTGACAAGCTTTGTCTGGATCTGAGGAACATGTTTTATCACTTTCATGATAATTCAAATGTATTGTTCTCTAGTTCACATGTAAACTGGGTATCAGGTGTTCTCAGACTCAAAAATACCTCCTGGGATTGAATTTACTTCAAAGATAGGCAAAGCCACTCTCTGCCTCTGATAACCACATCCCTCAGATCTTGGGAATTCTATTACAAGTTTCTTATCACTATGAGGATAACAGAGGTTTTTCAGCAAAGCAAGTGTCTTTTGTAAGGAGACCAATTATCATAAGGCTTCTCTTCCACTGATTTTTTTTTCATCTGCTCCCTGAACCAGATAGCATGTTTTCATTACGGAAAAAAGTGATTTCCCCCTCTTTTTCTCTGCTTTTTCCAGGCCAAATCTCCTTTCATCTCAAGTACAGAAGATTGAAAGAGGAAGGATTAACTAGACTTTATCAAAAATACCAGCATTTTTGATTATAGAGGGACCTGTATCAAACATTTTTAACAAGACAGCTTGGATTAGCCATGAAAATTTTGTCTGTAGCAAAAAAAACATTTACGTGATGCTCTCACCACAGGACTGAGGGTGAGCGCCCATGCAGAGGTGATGTCCAGGTAGAAACAGGGACATTTCCAGCTGGCTTTGCTGGCTACAGAAGGGACCATCACTAATTCTGGAGTTCTGCAGAGGGACAGGATGTGATTCTGTGCCCCACCTCTGTCCCTCTACCTCTATAAAATATCCACTGTCACCTTGATGACTTAGACCTCTGCTTTTTTCTCAAAATTTGCAAAACTTTGCCTCACCTGTGCTGCTCCTTGCAGCACCTGGAGCTCCACAATCAGCATGGCAACCACAGATCTGCTGCTAAACCTGTCACTGCCTCATCTGCAGCAGGATTTTTTTTGTCCTTGCATAGCAAGGGAAAAAGCCATTCTTTCTTCCATTTTTCCCCCCAGATATCCCATACTCCTGGTCTTTAGGCTGTTCTATTCCCAGGCTGGCCTATCTTTAACCCGTGAGCTGTTTGAAAGTGTGAAACACAGAGCCCCTTTCACGCAGGGAGGGATGTGTTCCTGCCAGGCCCCAGTGTTCTAGGGAATTTGCCAGATCCCTCAATAATCTGATCCTCTGCCTTTTGGCTCCAGTGCTCGGAGCTGGCTCTTTGGTGTGAATTCTCTCAGAACAGGATCTCCATCCCCTCCTGCACCGTGCTTTCCCCACTGCCTGGTAACCGTGTGGAGGCTCCAGCCCAGTTCAGCGTTCCCTTGGCAGAGCAGCCTGAGGGAGCAGCGGCTCCACACAGCACAGGCAAGAACGGAGGGTTTCTGATTGCAGCGTCCCATTTAAGCTTTCTGATGCAAGAAATGCGCTGGGTTTGATTCGTGCAGCACAAAACACAGGGCTGGGTAGGGCTGCAGGAATCCAGCAGAGCTCAGGAACAAGGGGAGTGATGTAAAAGATGTCACAAACAGGGCCAGAAGAGGGACCAGGGACAGCTGAGCTGCCTCACTCTCCGTGCTGAGTCCCCAAATCCTGCGAGGAACACTCTGCCCTGGCTGGGGAACTCAGCCATGCGCACCAGGCCGATGATAAGAGATGTCCCTCACCCTCCAGGGCTGCCAATTAATCACTGTGCACATGCTGGGGGAAAAGCCCGTGCCAGCGAGCCTGCAGCGGTGCCAGCCTGAGAAAAAAGGGAGGTGTCACCACCCTGTGTAGCTGTTCTGCCATCGCCCAGAGCCAGCTGCAGGACATTGCTGCTCCAGACATCCCTCCCGAGCTCCTGCTCCCTCTCTCCCCAAAATGAACAGATCTTGCAGAAAAGGAACGTAATTTTTAAAGTTCCGAGTTAATCAAATGCTTTAAAAACACAGTGCCCGTGTACAATGGATCAACTTTGTCCTGGTGTCAGGCCATTCACTCCAGCGAGCTCACACCAGAGATGAATTTGCTCTGGTGCCTTTGTCAATAAAATTCTCGATTAAAAGAGACCCTATATAGAGCTGGTCCCAGAGGTAATTGCTAGTTAATCAGCCAATTATCTGACCCAACGAGTAGGAAAAGAAGAAGGGGGAGGAAGGGGGGAAACAAATCAGTCAAGGTACGGTAGGACGTAATTCTTTGGGAGTTAATGTTAGAAACCTTTTCAAAGGGATTGCAGCCTACCTTGACTCACTCCCTTTCTTCTTTCCTTGTTCTCCTCTTCCCAATTTGTAATTGTTGGTTCCCCTAATTGGCTGATTAACTACTTATTACAGACAGACCTGGAGGTATGTGGGATCCCGTTAGCCACGTTGATTGCATCAGGGGAAGCAAGGCTAAATGCAGCAGAGCATCTCTGCGGGCTGGCATTTCCCTACCCAGCCTGAAGGCTTTGAGTCTAGCAGCATTTCATTTGAGAAGACCCTTTCCTAAACTAGTTTCTCTTTTATTTATGTAATACTACAAAGAAAGGGTTTCATTTTTTAACTGTTATGCAAACAGAATGATTTTTAGCGGTAAAGTTTGTACACCCCAAGCCAACCTATTTCCTATTCACTGCTCCACTATCAGGATGTTTTAATGAATGAGCTGTTACAGCTGCCTGATGTTACAATAATAAGTAATGACAATAGAATTAACCTCTATTTTCCTTTGATAGTGTCACCAGGCAGCAGCGCTGGGAGATGAGTCCTAAAGGTGAAAAGGGCAAGCTGGGAGAGTTCCCCTCATTTCCACTCCTTGCCTTTCTGTGGGGGAAGAGAGCAGAGCTCACCCTTGCATTTGTTGGCTCCACATGAGATTTATGGTAGGTCAGGAGGGAGGTACCAGCGAGTTCTGGTGCATCCTGAGACCACAGGGCCAAGGAGGAGCCCAAAGCTGCTCTCTGAAGCTTCAAAAAGGGGTTTTGCTGTTGTTCAGCATAAAGGAAATCTTCCAGCACTGCTTTAAGACACCTTGGCCAGCAAAGTGAGACAGAGATGGAGCTGCCGCACGTAAAACTGTGACAGCCGGGCTCCAGGGGTCTGACCTCTCCCAAACAATACCTGTCAGTGCACACAGGCAGGTTATTTTCTAAAGCTGGTGGATTGTTTTGGTCTCTCACCCTCCTCTGTAGATAATAAAAATATTCTTTTTTCTCTCCTCATTTTTTGAGCTGCAAAGCAGCAACTTCTCCAGGCAGATGGGCAGAGAATGGAATTCTCCTGACAGAGCTTCTATTGCATAAACCTCTTCTTCAAATTCCGCTTTTCTCCCTCACCTTCAGAAGAAAGTTTGGGATTTTAATTCTACTTAATATTTGTGATTATTTAGTCCTCCCACCCCTCTTTTCTCCCTCAGCAAAAGCGCAGGCTGAACCCGGGCAGCCCATCCTCAACTGCATGTAAATCACAATCTGATTAGGCGGTGATATATTCATCTCTAGCTCCTGTATAAAAGTTATTCAAGTATTTTGACAAAATAAGTGCTGTTTACTTTATACATTTTCTGCTAATTCTAAAGATTTCTGCAAACCTAAAGGATCTCATGGAATTTACAGGCTTGTGGCTTTGCTATTGAAAGTATAAAAGCATGCTAAATTAAGTTGATTTGCCTGTGAAAGAAACACGTCCATTATTCATGTCAGGGCCCTGTCACATCAAATTGAGGGAGTGAAGAAAACCCTTTTTTATCAACGTTTAGAAGCAAGGGAAAAACCGACCATTCAGGAACTGAATTTCAATTGGGAGAAAGTCAGCCTAAAAGCAAGGTTAAAAAAAAAAAAANGGTGGGTTGATTTAACTTTGGCTGGGATCTTTCAAACAGAGAGCCAGGACGAAACTCAAAGTAGCAAGTAGAACACACGGTCTCGATGTCTCTCATGTGTAAACTTGTCACAAGCAGTTAAGCTAATTCAGATTTAAAACTTTTCAGACCCTGTTCTTCTTGGATGCTTCGAAATAATGATAAAAATTGTTAAATAAAGCATTGCGTTTGTGCTCAGCTAATTTATCCACTGGCTATTACATGATTTAATTCTTATAGCAGACAGCATGTTGGGGGTTTGAGGCTTGATGAACTGACAGAAATTTAAAAAAAAAAAGGTTGGTTTAGATATGGCTTTTCTTCAGCTGGGGGCTGAGAGGATCAAAAATAGTCAGGACTGTTTCCTGTCTACTATAAGAGACATAGATAGATAGATATAGATAGATATCAATATAAAATATAACTTAAATCAGAAAATCTCCCAATTTATAGGGTCTACTATGTAGTAGGCAAAGACAAAATAAATGGCACCTGCCATTTTTAAATTTAACAAAAAAATTGATTTGCAGTCTCCTAAGCTGTCCCAATATCCAGAGTTAAACAAGAAACTGTAAGGGGAATTTTGTACATTGAAATTCTTCTCGTTGTCTGACGATAATTTCTCGTGTGTCCTGCTTATTTAGGAAACAAAAAGCTTACAGTTCCTCCTGCCTACAGTTGGTTTTTATAAGCCTAAACCAGCATGTTAAGTGGCATTTCACAGTCTTCTGCTTCAAGCCTAATCGGTTTAGACTGGACACTTTAAGATATTCTTTAAAAGCGGCCCAGTTTTTATGTGGCTGACATTATTATACTGTACAAAGGGTAACTCAGCCACTTAAATCATGTTTCTGGGTACCAGGCCTGTACCTCATTTCTGCATGAGATTTGTTTCCCTACCTTTTGTTTTTTTGCCCAGCCCCAGAGCCTGGGGGTTAACATGTTTTCTGCTTTAAAGCTCCTCTGTGAAAAACACTTTGCCACCTCATCCAGCCTCTCTCTCTCTCTTGAGCTTCCCAACTTCAAAGTCTCAAGCTGGGAAAGCAAATCTTAAGTCCCAAATGCTGGACTCTATAGGACCCTCCGCTAAAGTTAAGTTCTTGTCTTTAATTGAAAATTGCAGCCAGTGTAAATAGGAGATAGTTCGCAGCAAGCTGGTCACAAAGGGAATTACCTCGTGGAGTGGCTACACTGGGGTAAACAGAGGGGATAAAAAAGGGGAAGAAAAAGAGAGAGAAAAAAAGCCAGGAGTAAAAGAGAGAGGATTTGTGCTGTGGAGGTAGCATCAAGACAAGGATTAATGGCTGGAGGAATTGTATTTTCCCCGCTTTCAGCAACGTTAGAATCTCCCAAAAGTAAGTGTTACTAATAAGTGGGCCAGTAAAGAGAGGTCAGGGCATTAAGGGAAATGGAAAAATCAGGCTCTGAAAATAACAGGAGCCTTTTATTCTGTAAAAACCAAGCAAAGTGGTGCTGATCTGTTTATTTTTAGTACTTACATTTGGGTCAACTAGTGAAGTTTATTATTTCAAAGAGTTGACAAGCAATAGGAAGTGATACACACATACCATAAATGCCATTTTCTGCCAACTGAACTTACTTCCATGTGCCCACAGTTTATTTATTTCACAGTGAAATTCAATTCCCTGTGGATGTATCACTCAGATCTAAGAGGGAAACCCAAGCAGCTGTGCTGGAGAGGTGCCAGGGCTGGCAGAGCAGAACCAGACAGTGCTGGTGCTGGGAAGCAGAGCAGGATCCCTTTCCATCCTCAAACCTCCGCTGCCCTGGGGTTGTGGTGTTGGGACGGGCTCACAAAGCATCCCCAGAGCTCTGCAGCCACTCAAAAAGACACAGCAGGAGAAATTGAGGGGAACCCTGTGCCTTCTCCTTCCTCCCACTCCAAGGAGTGAGTTGGGATTTTGGTTTGCTGGGCCCCCTGCCCTGGCTCAGTCAATCTCCTCTTTCAGTCAATCTCCTTTTCCAGCAGGACCTGCAGCTTTAGCAGCTCAGCTGCATCATGGAACAGCACCCTGAGACTCGCTAATTTTAGGCTCAGTTTAGGTCCTTTATCAACTCCCTGAATCAGCCTGGATTTGTCTCTTGATCCCTCAGTGGTAGAATTCCCTGCCTGTAAAATGGGAGGCAGAACTCTTCCTTCTTTTCCAGCTTCCTGGCTTTCCCATACACCCCTGAGCACAGAACGGACACTGTGCTTCTGGGAATCCATTGAGCAGCTGGGATGCATTTCTGAATTCAAATTATTACTATTTAAATGGTTGTTTCAGCAAACACACTGACCTCTATTCTGTGTTGAATAGCTCACTTATGCCAGGTCACATCGCTCCGTACGAGCTGAAACAGCTGGAATCTGGATATCCTGAGAAGGAACAGCATGGATATTACCTGGCAAAAAGATTTTCCACTGCTATCAGTGCCCCGACTGCTGGTTTTGTTTGGATTTGGGTTTTTAATTCATAGCTCAGCATATTCAAAATGCAGGTTTGAATGGAAGCCATGGAGCCAGAGTCTAAAAATCTCATAGAAATATAATTGAGTCTGTTCCTGGATAATGCAGAATTACAGGTAACTGTGATGGGATTCAGAGAAATATACTCCACAATGTTTTTTCATATTACATAGCCTATTTTTAGGTTAAAATATAGAATCTGTGAATTTAAGAGCACTGCTGACACAAAACAGAATCCTGCCATTATAGAGCAGGGAATTACATTTGTTTCCACTCCCTTTTCTGTGACTTACAGGTTACATTAATTAAAAACTCTCTCAGAAGTTCCTGCAGCGTGAATCCATCGGATGCACCTGTGAGAAACAGAACTGATTAAAAATTCAGAATATATCCTAATTGTCCAAATAAACTAACTGTCCAAATAAACTAACTTAAAACTGGCATTAATTTTGAGAGTTCAATAAATGACTCAGCCAAGAATTCATAAAGTCCTCTTTCAGCTTCTCCTCTTCCACTTTAATATTTGCATACTTTTTAGATTCTTGGTTTTAATAGAATTTTCCTTTTTTTTTTTTTTACTGTCATGGGAAATAATTTAATTGTGCATGGTGTGAGACTCTCCCTGTGTGTACACAAAAACAGACTCCATGCCTTTTAAATTGGGATCTAAATGAAGCCAGAGGGAAAAAAACCCTTAACTTGTGCCATTGCCCATTATTATTCTGCTTACAGTACACACTTGGGAAGTTTTCCTGTTCATAACTCACTGTCTGCAGAGCACTGCACCTCTCAAAGATATGCAAGTTCATTCCAGCATTTATCTGCTCTTTTCTCCTCAGGAGTTCAACTGTTTTTCCGCCTGATGGTTAGAATGAATTGGAGATTTTGAACTCATCCATCAGATTTGGAAATGATCCCTGAATTGATGAGAATGTTTAACAGTTAATTGAACATTTCTGATGTGAACTTTCCTTGTTTCAAAGTGCAAAAATGCCTCACCCAGGGACGTGGGTGAAGAAAAGAGGATCCAAGACATGTCTTTGCCCCACAAATATTTTCATCCTCTAGAGTGCAGCAGACTTTTAAATAACAGGAGCACCACAAGTAAACAGTGATCTGAGAAGGACTTTCACAGAACATGAGACCTCCCATGTTCTGCTGCAGGAAATAACTTGTCATTTTTCAAAAAAAATACTCCTAAAACATACATTTGTCAGACAAAGGGACCTGCTGATGCCTGTACATATTTAGCTGGTTTTTAATCTCACTGTAATCTTTGTACCCCACTGTCTTAGTTGACTTTGAAAATTCACACCTGTAATCAAGGGGAAAAAGTGAACCTGGATTTTTTTCTCGTGCCTTGACAGTCACGAAGAAAAAACTTCCAGACTTTCTGCTCCATTATAGCACTTCAGCTAAAGAGCAATTGGCAGTTTCCATTCTAAAATTTCACCAAATTCCTTACTTGTAGTTCACTTTTCTCCTTTTCACTGAGGTTTGTACAATTCTTTTAGAACATAACTTGAATTTCTTCACTGTGGCCTTATGGAAGGTGTCCCTGCCCTTGGCAGAGGGGTGGAATGAGAGGATCTTTAATGTTCCTTCCCACCCAAACCATCCTGTGACTGATCCAGGACCAGGGTCCCTTCCCAAACCCAACCCCAAATCTATGGCAAGGTTTTAACTCGGTGTCACTGCTCCCTGTCCCCTCTGGTACCCAGCAGAACCTTGGTGACACGTCCCAAATGCTGGAACAACTCCACCAAACTCTTCACAGGAACTTTGGGAAAACTCTTGCTGCCCCTTGCAGCTCGTGGTGCTTTTCCAGTGCAGAGCTTCCTGCTCTGCTCCACTGCCCAGCCTAATTCCCTCATTCCTCTGCACCAGCTCCTTTTATTTAGTCACTCTCTTTTTCCAGCACCAAGATCATTCCTCTGTGCTGGATGGTTAATTAACTCTCCTCCCGGGTTCTCCAGGCTCCTGTGGTGTGAGAGGGCTCGGCCCTGCAGCTCTGGCTAAGTGGTCACATCCCCCAGCCCCGTGAGATGGAGGTCTGGGCTCCATTTCCCTTGGAGGATTTCAGAACAAAACCAGTTCTTTCTGAACTGTATTTCTCCCCCGCTGTGGGAAACTGCTGAACATGGACTTTATACTTCCAGGGATGACAACCGATTTTTTTTTTTTTTTTAGCATAAATTCTAATTCAGAACAAGGTTTGGTCAGCACCAGCTTGGTAAAAGGCGCTTGGCCCAGGGCTAAGATCACATCCCCCTCTCCAAACAGTTTTTTTTTGCTTGTTTTTTTGCCACAACAGCACAGGCAAGTGCAGTTCTGTGATGAGCCAAGCTGGGAAATCGCTCCAGCTGAAAGAGGATCATTTCCTCGTCTTTGCTGGGCTACTTTTCAGCCAGTCACAGTTGATGATGTGTTTTACAAGCAACGCAGCCAGAGAAGAGCTGGAAATGAGCAGCAGGGATGAGGGGCTGCTTTCTGCAAGAATCACCCCCGAGTCCTGGCAGAGGAGACTCCTCCTGAAAGATGAGGGATGGCCAGGCACCCTCAGAGGGAGCCGCCCTCATCAGTCCTCATCTGCTCCCCGAGCAAGCACCAATTACAGCAGATCCATCACAGGAGCGCCGCCAGCGATCCCAAAATCATCCCCGTGCAAATCCAACCCTTCCCATCCTCTGCAGTCCCTGCCCTTCCGTGCGGACACGGAGGAATGGGAATCCACATCCTGGTGCCAGGCACGCCCAGGGGCGCACATCCCTCACAGGAGAGATACAGCCCCGGGGAAATCCAGATCGGCTCAGTGCGGCACATCCCTGCTTTCGCTCGGGATGAATTGAACAGTGTCCAGATAATTGCCAATTCATTCCCAGTGACGACGAACCCAAATATGCAGGGCTAGCGCGGAGGGAGTTAGGTTCTGGTGTACAGCGATTTTCTGTGGGTTTGAAACACAACCGCTCTTTTTATCGTACCGCAGCCAGCTCTCTGTGGTTAGCTGCGTTTCTCCCTATGCGTCAGGCATTGTACAAAGCACACTAAAGCTTTAATTTCCTGATTTTGCCCGTTTTCCATCCTTTTTCCTCTCCCCGATCCGCCGGTGGGCCGGGCCCTTCTGCGCCCTCTGCTGTTCCAGAGGAGGAACTGCACGCCCCGGCCCCGCTCCTGTCCCTGTCCCCGCTCTTGTCCCCTGCTCCTGTCCCTGTCCCTGCTCCTGTCCCTGTCCCCGCTCTTGTCCCCTGCTCCTGTCCCTGTCCCTGCTCCTGTCCCTGTCCCCGCTCTTGTCCCCTGCTCCTGTCCCTGTCCCTGCTCCTGTCCCTGTCCCCGCTCTTGTCCCTGTCCCCGCTCCGGCTCCCGTCCCCGCTCCTGTCCTCTGCTCTTGCTTCTATCCTGTCCCTACTCCTGTCCCTGTCCCCACTCCTGGTCCCTGTCCCTGTCTCCTACTCTCGTCCCCACTCCTCCCGTCCCTGCTCCCACTCCTGTCCCCAGCCCTGCCCCTTCCATTCCCGGCTATCTCATCTTTCTGTGCCTG
The DNA here is from genome assembly GCA_013400315.1 of Bombycilla garrulus. Lineage (NCBI taxonomy): Eukaryota > Metazoa > Chordata > Aves > Passeriformes > Bombycillidae > Bombycilla > Bombycilla garrulus. The sequence goes on from VXBU01006987.1 coordinate 238,658, forward strand.
TGCTTCTCCACAGAAATATTCAAGGGGTTATTCCTCCGGGGTTTTATAAAATCACTGCAGTTTTTACCTCACATCAGGCATGGACAAGTCCAGAGGAGGTCCAGAAATGGTCAGAGGGATGGAGCAGCTCTTGAGCAAGGAAAGGCTGAGAGAACTGGGTTTGTTCAGCCTGGTAAAGAGAAGGCTTTGGAGTGACCTGATTGTGGCCTTCCAGTGCCTGAAGGGAGCCTGCAAGGAAGATGGAGAGGGACTCTTTAGAAGAGCATGGAGTAACAAACAGGAATGGATTCAAAATAAAAGAGAGAAGGTTTAGAGTAGATGTTAGGAGGAAGTTCTCCCCTGGGAGGGTGGGCAGGCCCTGGCACAGGTGCCCAGAGAAGCTGTGGCTGTCCCTGGATGGCTGGAAGTGTCCAAGGCCAGGCTGGACAGAGCGTGGAGCAGCCTGGGACAGTGGAAGTGTCCCTGCCATGACAGGGGTGGAATGAGATGGGATTTAAGGCCCCTTCCAACCCAAACCATTCCAGGATTCCGTAAGTCCCTGGTTTGACACAAGCAGCACGGATAGCTTGGGCCTAATCCAGACTGTTGGGTAAACCTAAGTTACCCATGGGGAAAGGAAATTTTAAACTCAATTGCTGTGGAAAACTCTGGGAATCCCAATTCCAGCTGCAGCAGGGTGAGGAGGAGCACTTTGGAAAGTCTGTGCCCAGTTCAGTGTGGCTGGCCCATGTAGCCAGCCTGACCCTGGCTGCTCCGTGCCCACACTGCTCTCAGGGTCAGTGTCTGACCCAGGAAACTCCTCAGAGCTGTGAGTTCTCTCTGCCCCCCATCGCTCCAGCCCTGAAATCAGAGCTGTGTCCTCTGTAGCACCAACAGCAAATCCAGTGAGGGAGCCCCAGGGAAGGAGCAAAGGCAGACAGGGCAGGATCCTCAGCTGGAAGAGAGAGAAAGACAGCCTGGGAGGGAGTTTCTAATAAATGACAGCCCAACAAAGAGTTTCAGCCCAGCTTGTAATGAAACAAAAGCAAAAAGACACAATTCCTTTCCGTTTGCAATTCACAAATAATGACAAACAGGTAAAGTCTAGGAAGATGTTTCACTTATGGCATTGGCAGGATTGACATTCAGATATAACCAATCCCAGCATGAGACCAGACTAAAATTAATAATTTCAGGGACTATTTATAGAAATCATAAAGTTTGCATTCTTTTTTTTGCATCTTCATATTTAAAATACCAGTGTGTATTTTGGTCACAGGAGCCTGCTTCTCTTTGAAGCTGTAAATTACTTTTTTAAAATCTCCATATCATAGAAACACAAGGTTCTTGGGATTCCATAAGCCAGTTAACTCCTTCAAATCAACACTATTCTTCCCCAAATTAGAATTCAGCCCTTCATACTGTATTTGATCTGGATACAATTTGTCAGTTAGTGATACCAAAATGCACATAATAAGAAAACCAGTGCAATAATTAAAATGATACTGTCATATTCAGGATGAGTGAGGTTAGATGCTTTTAACTCCAACAGGATTCCTGCCAGCAGGTCTGGAGCTGTGCAGGGAGAGGACAGGAGGTAATTTCACAAATCATGACAAACAGGTAAAATCCAAGATGATGCTCCATTTATGGCGTTGGCAGACATTCAAATATAACCAATCCCAGCCTGAAGCCAGCCTAAAATTAACCCTTTCAAGGTCTGTTTATAGAAATAAAGAAGTTTAAATTATTTTTTTTTTAATTTTTAAGTGCTGCTGGCCGGTTCTGAGGGAATAAAGGACTCCTGCACACATCCAGCAGCTCCTGTAGCGATGCAGCTTCAGGCTGCAATTATTGCTGCAGGGTTTTACCAGGCTGGTTACAGCACAGAACACTTCAGGCACCCTTGAGATTCATATCCTGGCAGGACAGGCGGTGCTGAGGGGAGGAGAGGCAGATTTTGGGGTGAAGCTCTGCCCGGTGCGGGCTTGTGATGATGTAAAAGCTTTGCAGATGAGCCCCAACAGGTATTGTGCACCTCTCTGCGCTGCCAAATATTTACAGATCTTGCTGTTATCGGTTTGTGTGGCAGCTCTGGCATCACCCAGCGTGACCCCGGGGGAGGCAGCCCCGAGGCAATGGTATGTTCAGCTCTGCTGGATCTCCATAGAGGGGGCCTGGAATGCACGGGGAACAATGCCCAGGGCTGCACAGAGCAAAGGATGAAGGGCAGCGGAGTTTGATAACCACATTAAAGCACTACCAACATCTGTTCAAGCCAAAGACAACACTATCTCCAGGAATTAACCTCCTGAACCACTTAATCATTAACCTCAGCAGAGGGAAAGTTGGACAACAAGAGCCTATTTGTCAGCAGCCCCTCGGAGAGATGCAGCCAGCAATATTTTACTGAGAACAGCGTGAGAAGGGCTTGCCCAGGTTTATAAATTTTAAACACAGAATATATTTGTGTGGGAAACAAGGAGACAATGGGTGTAAATAAACAGACGATCCTACCTTGAAGCCTTCATCCATTTATCCCGTTTAAAGTGGCTTGAACTGTTTTGTCCTGCATTGTGCAGCAGCATTTCCTCCAAACAAGCAGAGATGCTTCAGATCTCACTCAGAAATATTCCTGGTTGTGAAAGAATTACAAATGGATAGGATATCACGATTTTAAACTTGTAGTCACATTCCAAAGTTTCCTACTGAAAAACGAATCAGGGGTTATTGCTTTGCAAGAAGAAGCAGGGCTAGAGAAGTAAAGTGGTTTTGTTTCATAATTATTTGTTTATATAGACTGTTTCCCACACGAGGTCACCCATTCAGTTAATTTGCTGTAACGCCTTTCCTCCACACAGTAACAGCGGATAGAGATTTTTTATTTCTTTGGGATTTGATTTTGTTTTCCGGAGGAGGAAAGGATTTGATTCCTTCAAATTCAGGGCTCCAAATTTGTGTCAGAACTGCACTGAGGCTGACAGTTAATTTCTCTGGACCTCAGGTAATCATTTACCCAGGGGGTGTAAAACATTGCCACAGAAGAATGATGCTGTTTAACACCCACTTCGCACCAGCCCCGGTGGCCACACAAGGTGTGCATAATCAGGGCCCAGATGTCTGCTTGGATATTGCCACAGTTGGAGGGGGCAGAAAGAAGAAAGAAAACCAAAAGAAGTTTGGGAAGACGACTGACTGAAAGGCTGCAAACAGAACCTGCTGCAATCCAAGAGCTATGAGATAAAAAAATTGTGTTATGCCAGAAATGGCCCAAGGTCTCCACCCAAAAACACCACAATACCACACTCCATTAAAATATATTTTCCAAGTTATTCCCTATTATCCACATGTGGGGCTCCTGTTACTCTTTTTTGTACTCCTCTGTTACTACTTAAACTTAAAAGAGAATTACAACGTCTCTGGTGGGGGGAAAAGGGATGGTTTCACACCGAGGGAGGAAGAAGGAAGATCTCAGCCACTCTTTTTTCTGGGTTAGTTTTCTGTTGATCAGGAAGCTGAATGGACTCAGTACAGAGCCTCAGGTGTGTCAAAGCCTGGAGCAGGGCAGTATCACACAGCCAGGGACTGAGATTCTCTCTTTCACACAGCAGCAAGACCTTAAATCAGCTGAAACCACAGCGTCTAACTTAACTTTTATTCACTTCATTACAAAACAGATTGGTAACTTGAACAAAAAGGAAAAAATAATGGTTACATTTTCAATAAAAGGTACAATATTTACACCCTTGGTACAAAACTCATCATTGAATGGACATAGAAACTGAATTATCCACTCAGACAAGGGTTCAGACTGGACAAAATGTGGATTTTACCCGGTCTGGAGGCACCATCCCTGTGTGTCCTCCCTTACCTGTGCCTGTCAGGTGTGACTCAGAGACACCACAGCCCAACACTAATTTACATTTTATTTTAGCCATGAATTATGCCCTCAACTTGCCTGACTTTAAGTGTGTGAATTACACCCCCAACTTTCCTGCCCTTGCAGTGTGATTAGTGGTGTGCTGACAAAAATTAAAATAAATAATCATAATAATTACCCATTTATAAATCAATAAAAGGTAAACAGTGTTATCTCCCCAAAGATAGTCACATTTACCAACACGCTGGGAAGATGCTCCTCTGGTCAAGACATGCTGAAGAAATGTTCCTCAGACAATTAATTTCTCCAGCAGGACGATCCATCATAGTCTGCACTCCCACAAATTGATTTCTTGAGGTTTATCATGGTAATTTCATCCTTGCTGCTGTCTCTCTTCTGCTCTTCAGAGGCTGAGCTGCATCATTGCTTTTTAAACCACTGTTTGTGGAGAAAAGGAAATTGGAGCAGCAGACAGGGCCCTCTCCTTTCACTCGGGTCGCCGAGCTCATTAACGTGGATAATTAATTGGAACTTTGCAGCGCTCTCTTTGTACAACGAGGGGCAAGGCACGGGAGCTGCGCTGCCCCCTCACCTGAGCTCTCTCGCACAGACACCTGCTGCTCATAATTAAGATCCATTGCCCGAATTTGCATCTCCTGATTTCTATCACTCAGCTCCCGGAGACAAAGCACAGCATTTACAGCAGGGAAACAGCAGCTTAAATGAAATGCTGCTCCTGGGCAGCTGCTTCTGCTAAAGGGCCCTGACACCAAGCACCGGAGTGTTTCTATTTAAAAACGATGTGTTTGGGTTGGAGTTACAGAAAAGCTCGCGGTGGTTTCCCCCTCGGGGGATAATAGGCTTTTCATTAGATGACAAGTGTCAGAAGATGCCATAAACTTCAGGGCAGGCTTTGTTTGAGGCTGGCAGAGCCCAGCAGTGAACCTGAGGTGTCGCCCCTTCCCTCCCCTCGTGCACGGGCTGGTCAAGGGTGTGCACCTGGTTTGGGGAGAGCAGACACCTCCCAAACCGGCGGTGAGCTCCTCACCCTCAGCTCGCCTGGGAAGGGGAGGCTGATCCTGGAATCCACAATTCAGAAAGGTGAATATGAATTTCTTGCACAAGAGAAAAGCCCTGGGAGCCAGCTGAGAGTTTCTGAAACTGCAGTCCCAAATGCCAGATATTCCTCTGTGGGGCAAATGGAACAGGGTTTTCCACGTTCACACCTTCACTGCAGAGCTGACCTCAGCTGCGAGCTGTTCCTCAGCTTTCTGTGCTAAGAAAAAGAGCCAGCATGGATCTCCTGGTAACTGCTCCACTTGATCCTCACTGCATTTCTCCTCCAGCTTGCTGTGTTGCTGCAGGGAAAGACACAGCTCTTGGTGGAAGCCTTTTGGAGCCTTCACTGGGTTTAAATCAGTCATCCAGATTATTAAAAATTATTCTAAGTCTGATTTAGTCACATACCAACCCAAAAGCAGCTGCTAGGGCAGAACTTCACTGGTGGTGGAATTGGGATTTACAAGATGATTGAGTTCATTTCCAAAGCCAGAATTCCCATTCAAATATGTTTTCACCTCATATTCAAGAAAAGTAATAAAAATAAAGCCATGAATGGGAAACACAGTAGAGAGCATGCAGGGTGAGCTCAGTACCAATATCAGTTTATAATGTAAATCCACAGGGTCTGCAGGAAGCCCAAGGAGTGGTGATGCACAACCAGATCAACAGGGACCCTGACTGGCATGGGGGTCAAGATGCCCCTGCTTTACTCTTCAGCTGAAGCTTGAGAAGAAAAATTTACTTTCATTCCCTTTTCACTGCTTGCTCTGTGCTGTGCTCACATTTTAAGATGAGCTGATTTAAAAAGTGAAGGCTGCTCTCTCCAAACCCTCCTAGTTTTGCCCAGCAAAATGAGGTGGCACTCAGCACAGAAAGAATGGACTGTCTCTGAGGCTGCCTCTGAGATTCTTTCCACGTGTCCTTTTGGAAGCATCTTTCCTTTCACTTTTTTCCCTAATAAAAAAATCCACCAGCTATATGTGAGATGCATTTTTCTACTTAAACTTCAAAACAGAGAACAGTTCTGTTATTGGATGTGGGATGATAAGGCAAATACACCTGAGGGCTGCTCCAGCTTGGAAGTTCCTCTTTTCAAGGGCGAAAGCAAATTTGCAGTTTGTGATATCTGTAGAACGAAGTTACACAGTGAGTAAAAATTATCTAACACTAAAGCTACCTGAACTCATGACTGTACATGAAAATAATAAGGGGATGGGTAATTGACTGCTTACATCTAAGAGAAAACAGGAAACAAACTAATTTCTGATGGAATTAACTGCTACCAAACTTCATTAAAAAAAAATTAAGGCACTTCAGGACCAGACATGCAAATGGTCCATAATTCCTTATCTGTGACACAACTTCAGAATACATCCCTGGGAGTACCTGTTCAGCAGCCTGTGGCAAATGAAAAAGACAAAGAAAAACATCGCACTGGGAGTCATTAATTGAATTAATTAACCTAGTGACATTGTCATAGGAAGAATTTATCTGGCAACCAGCAGGAGCAGATCTCCAATCATTTCACCATGGCTAACAGATTAGCACTCACAGGAGCCCCTGGCAGCTGGCTGTGAACATTGCAAATTATCAGAAATTAATTAGCCAAATGCTGTTCACCCATGCGGATATTTTTGGGTTTAAGTAAAGATTATGAAGCCAATAGCTCATCTAATGATTTATTGAGAGGAAACATCTTTGTTTGAACAAATAGGTTGCAGCATGGCTTTCTAATGGGAAAAGGAGGGGGGTAAAAAGGGGGGAAACTTACAGCAAAACCATAGTTACAAAAGCCAAACACTTGTAAACAGGAATTAAACAATCCCCTCTGAAAAAAGGGATATATACAAATTAATTCAGAAAGGTCTATCATTTTTCGAGAACAGAAATAATTCTTTTTGCGTACTTTACAGAATAATTAAGTTTCCACCTTCAATCTATTAAGCTGAGATTGAAATATTCAGAAGTACTTCTGCACGACAGCTTTGTTCATCCAGATGCTAATGGCTGTATCACACATGAAAAACAGAATTCTGAGGAAACTGGGAGAGCAAGATGAAGTTTAACCTTCATTTTTTCTGTGGCCTCTTGTCAGAGTAACAGGCAACATAACCAAGCACTTTGGAAAGACTCTTTTTTATACTACAGTGCTTCTTAGGAGTAGCCAAGGACTTGTCTAAAATAAAGTCTTAATCTCCATGTGATTTAACCAAAAGTAAAACAGATTCATTCTAACAGATGGGTTTCAACTGTCCCCTTCAAAACTCTGCTACTTCCACCTTACAGTGTTTTGTTTGATTTTTATTTAAGTGGACTTGGAAAACCCCAGGAGGAAGTTTTTAAAACAGGCAAAATTGACCCTTAACCATCAATTGGGAAGTGCAATGTGCCTGTGTTTAAGAACCTCAACAATCCATGTTTTTGGAGGAGTGGGGTTTACAGAATACAAACAGTCACAAACTCAGCCCAAGAATGCAGAGATTCACCCGGGCACAGCTGCTGGGAGGGGAAAAGGGAAGCAGGGGGAAAAGAAAAGGAGAGCAGAAGGATTAGGGTGGAAGAGCTCTGGAAACACAGAGGGGATGTTGCTGACACTGAGTCCTGAGGCTCTGGGAAGGCGATCCCGGTTTGAAATTATATCTTGTGAGAGAGCCCGGGGGAGCACCAGCGGCCAGGTTAATTCCAGGCTAATGGGGTGCTCTGTTCCGGGGAGCTGCGGGCTGCCAGGCTCAGGTTTCCAGTCCCCCAGGGGAGAGGAGGCTGAGAGGGCCTTTCTGGGGACAAGGCAGCCCTGGGAGCCGGGGAGGGGCAGCAGATGCGGATGTGGAGCTGTGCGAACACATCCGGGACAGGGCAAGGGGAAGGGTGAGTGATGCTCTCCCTGCTCTCCCTGAGAGCAAAATTATCACAAAATGAAGAAACACTGTCCCTCCCTGGGCCGAGCTACCTCCACCCAGCTCCCAGTCACAGGTGTGAAACCTGGCACTGCCCAGGCTGGAAACGACCTCTGAGGTCACCAAGCCCAGCAGCAGCACCGCGCTCACCACCAAACCACGTCCTCAGCTGCCACCTCCACACGCTCTTTGAACACTCCAGGGATGGTGACCCCACTGAACTCCCTGTTCAATGATTGACAACCCTTTCCACAAAGAAATTTATCCTAATTTTCGGCTTAAACTTCCCCTGACACAACTCGAGGCCATTTCCTCACTCATTACCAGTGAGAAGAGACTGATACTCACAGGTACTAACTCAGCACTCTCATTTATGAGTTGAATATAAACCTCCTCTATATAGGAAATTGGAGTTACATTTATATTATAAATGTTATATTCTGCATGGGAACAACACTTCCATCACAGCTCTGTGATGCTCTGTGCCAATACCTCCCCAAAATTAGGGATGTTCTGCCAATTTTGCCTATTCCTTGTTTGCCCAACTCCCTGGCAGGTTACAGAAAATGTGCAGGCAGCTGAGGAGCCGTGCCTGGAAAACAGGACACACCTAGAAACCTGAAATTTTCAGGCACCAGCAGTTTTCAGCGCAGCTAAAGCTGTTTAAAACCTGTTATTTTCCAGTGTACTCCCATGCCTCTGGTAGGGGATGCACAGGCACTTGTTAACATGTGTACTGTTCTAATTTTAAACAGCTGCTTCTCCTCCCGTGCTTGGCAGGAGTCTTTGGGGATAAATACTGCAGGAGTAAAATAAAAGGCAGCTTCTTGAAAGCTGATACCACAGTTTCTTGCTTCTTGAGAAGCCACTTTATCACAGCGTGGATCTGGCTGTTACATGGCACAAAACAGCAACTCGGGGACTTTCAAGTAAACTCCTAAATCCACATTCATGGAACAAAAAAAAAAAAAATGGAAATGCCTTCATCTTTTTGGATGTTGATTTCTCATTGCCTGAATTTTATACCATTATATGTATATATACATTACACCTTTATATTTTCCTTCATACTTATCCTCATCCTACATATCTTCCTCTGCCTCCTTAACTCTACTGAGAAAGAAGGAGAAAAGGCTACAAAAAATAAGATACCTAAATAGAAAAACACAGAGAATTTAATTATGGGATGATTTTTTTAAGACCTGAACATTCTTCAGCTATTTTTTGCTATTATATCTTGCCTTGTTTGAATTCTCAAGACCTCTTTCAATCATTTCTCCTACAGAACTGTCATAATGTCCGAACTACACACAGAAATCAATTTTTAAATAAAGCCATCAATTATTTAAAAAAAAAAGAGAGAAAACAGCATTGCAAAACCAAGCTGCACTGAACTCTTCTTTGCATAAACTTGTTGGACATTTCAGATTACACAGCACTCCAAGGAAAGTGAAAACCCTCCCTGCTCTAAGCAGGTGTATCAGGATTTCCAAGGTTTTTTTTTCACTGCAATCCTTGTGCTGGATGCTCAGGCAAAGCAGCAGTGGGAGAAGGCTGAGGTTCATCCTGACAATAACTTTGGAATTCCTGTGAAAATTTTGTGTCTCATGTCCTGAGCGTGGCACTGAGCCAAAAGTAAGGAGAACAACTTGGCTGCAAGAGGAGCCTTTCTCCTCAGGTCTGTGAAACCCAGGGCTTGTATTTTTCAGAGTTTTTTGCCAGAACTGTGCTTTCAAACAGAAGAAACCACCAGCATGTATGGTACAAAGTCACACAGGTGTCTGATTCCTTTTGTGGATCCTGTCTGAAGCCCTCCTGTACGCAATGTTTGCTCCTGCATCACAAATGCAGCCCTGATGTCCCTTCAGCTCCTCACACCCAAACGGAAATCATCTTCCCAAGGGCTTCCCCCGTGAAAAGATTGCAAAAAACACTCTCTGCCCAAGTTTTATTGTGCCCACGCGACAATAGCTTGTGTTTCTTCTACATCAGGAAACCTTTTCATGCGTTCTCCCTCCCCCTGCCCATTATCAAACACAAAACCTGGGGAAACGCAGCCGCTTTAACCAGAAATTTTCAGAAAAATATGGTTTTTGTTCTGCTGCACTTTCCTGGGTGACTTGTCATGTCAAATAGTGTCAGTCTCTCTGATTCGGTGACTCTGTGACTGCCGGACATGAGGCTCCGTGACTGCTGCACCTCGAGGAGCGCTGCCAGATGAGCCACCCGCTGGGAAACTCTGAACAATGCACTTCCCAAAAAGCTTAACCCTTCCTGCTCAGAGCCAGCTGCACCGCAGTGTGCCACCACAGGGTCACCCTCCTCTCCAACGGGGAAAAAATCAGCACTGCCTTTCCAGAAGTGAGTTTTTGACTTGGTGTTAACACAGAAGACAGCGGCTCGACACCCGTTATAAAAACTGCTTTCAGTAAATTCTTCGTTTTTCTATAAATCTAGAACATTTTGCTCAAAATTCCCATGGAACAGATAGGACAGGTGGTTTATTTATATAATTTATGCAGTTTTCCAGCTTGCAGGATTGAGTATACAGGTCGTGTTGAGGAGTTATTGGCAATGCTCATCTGCATCTGCAGCTACTGAGGCTCTGTAGTTCATGGGAAAACAGCTCACCATGGTTTTACCAAAGCTTTTTTTTCTGCCTAAATACGATGTCTTGGTAAAATGTTAATTGGATGATGAAAACTTTGGGAGCAGGCTACATTGTGGTTATTTCCCCCTTTTATGTAAACACGTGGATGAGACAGAGCTGCTCTGAGATGGACTTTTTGAGGAGAAACTTTTCCCATCAGATTTTGAAGGTAATTTCCTGCTTATTATATTCAGGCAATATACACATGGTATTATTATGTGGTATTATTCCTCAGAGATTTCTGCTTTCTTGAACAAAGGCTACTCCAGAAACCTACTTAGATACAACCTAACAACACAGAAATAATTGTGCTGCATTACACTAATGCAAGTTTTACCCACAGTCATTAACACATTTTAACATTAGCTATTACCATATCATAAAGTAATACTATTTTCTTGCTTTGCGTGATGATTAGATCTCAAAAAAAAAAAACCAAACTACACCTTGTTTATCTGTACAATCTTCATTTTAGCTATTTTAACTATTTAAAAATAATGCATCAGTAAAGAAAATTGATACTTTCTTGGTTGCAATGGTATTATTTTTAGAGTTTCATTAGCTACGTGTGGAAATATGAAATCAGGAGGTGTCTAAAAAAATGAGTAGGAAATACTCCCAGAAGAGTCAAACAACACATCCCCGGCTAAAGACAGACAGAAGAACAAGGGAGGCATCAGCCCAAAGCTGATTACCAAAGATTTGTCTACAGCTTGCACTGTCAGACCAACTCAAAATCAACAGTTTTATGGCCAGCTGTTGATGAAAACTGTTTGTATGTCTGTGATGTTTATAGGTGACATCTTGATTAATAAACCAGAACAAAAAACACTAAAATTGTGTCACTGGATGGATTAAATGCTGGCTAAATGATGCATTTCCACACGCAACTACACAGAAATCAGGTTTAGCAGCTGGTTTGAGTGCAGTCCCTAAGGCTCTGTTCTCTGCTGCTTCATATTTCTATCAGTGACTTAGGGAAAAAGCAAACATAAAAACATCACTGGTAGAGATTAGAGAGTGGGGGAATGCTAACTAAAATCATTTAACTAAATAATTTCAACTAAAATCATTTAACGAAAAAGACTGGACCAGCAATACAAAGTTGGATGGCTTGGTAAATTATGCACAAACATGAGCTAAAACACATCCCAGCAGAGCCAAATGTAAAATCACAGACCTGAAAATGGATTATGCAGGCCACAATAGCAGGCTGAGGAATGTCTCTGAGGGACTGGAAGCTTTGAAGAAAATCTGTGGGGTTGTGGACAAACATCAGTGTCCTGCAGAAAAAAGGAGCAAGGGGCCGGTGTAAGCTTGGGGCACACAAGCAGCAGAATCTGCAGGAACAGCAAGAGTTTTACCCCTGTACCCAGAACTGGTGCTACTGTTCCTGAAATCTGCCATTTAAAATACAAAAATGACACCAGAGAAACCAAGGGTCGAGAGAAAAGGCACATGAATGAGTAAAAGGTGTTTTTAAAGGTGATATTCTACTGCCATACTGACCTTGCAGCAGCAGTTCATGGGGAGTGCAGCGTTTAGGAGATTCAAGAAGTTAATTTACATGCCCACAGTCATCCCCACTGCCTTTAAATCCATGGCATCCACTGAAGAGTGGGACCAAAGTCTGGAAGAAAAAATAATGCTCATGTTCAAGACAACTGGACAAAAATTCCCACTCTTAGAACAATCTATGTGCAACTGTATTGATCATGAACTTCAGTTTGTCCCTTACAGCCACGAGTTGGCAAAAAATCACAGAATAACAGAATAATTTTGGGTTGGCAAAGACCTTGAAGATCATCAAGCCCAACCTGTGAGCAGTGAGAACCTTTGTCAGCCAGCCCAGAGCACTGAGTTCCACATCCAGGTGTTCCTTGGACACCTCCAGGGATGGCCAAACCTCCCTGGGCAGCCTCTCCCAAAGTTTAACAGCCCTCTCTGGGAAGAAATTCCTCCTGTCCAAGAAATGCTAGGAAAATCCTAAGGAAAAGAGTGAGAGAACATCTTCACCTCTACAGGAGCTGCACAAAAGGCTCAGAGCAGTTGTTCCCAAGGGGAATCCTGGGAGAAGGGAATGCTGTGGCTTTGTGCTATTGATCAGCTGCACTCAGCAAGGACAGCTGAGGGACCACTGCCATCACTGCGACTGGTGTGGAAGGGAACAGAAGACCCTTCACTGAGAAGAGGAGAAGATTTATAAATCTCTTTGCTGAAAAGTTGCATTCCATTGTTAAAATTCAATCCAGTTTTTTACAGCTGTGGAATTCATTCAGCTCTGCTGGGAGGACAGCATTGAAAGCCACTCTCCAAAAGCCTTTACCTGCATTTATTTTGCTATTCTGACATGAGAGGAGCCCGGGAGTTATCCCAGCACTGAGCCATCAAAGAAAAACCTGCTGCAGCCTGATGAGATTTGGAAGGAGACACTGACTGACCAAGAGCCCATTCTTGCCCTGCATCATTCCTTATTTGCTTGCATTCCTCAGGCAGGATCGGGGTGCTGTGAGCAGGCAGCCTCCTCTCCAACTGCAACCTGAGAGGAAAAAGACCCTGCATGATAAATTCCCACCTGCATCAAACACTCTTATCTTCTTCCCATTTCTTGTGCCCTCTCCCACTCACCTGGAACTGAACACTTCCCCTTTGTTTTATCTTATCTGGAAACAAGGAAATGCCACGAGTTACATGTCAATATGACCCCTGTGAACTAGGAAAAAGCTGTCTAATGTAATGCCTTGTGGCCCCATTAGACCAGTTAAAGATGCAGCTTGAATTCTAGCAGTGCTGGGAAAAGAAAATATGCTTTAGGCTGTGAGTTTAAAAAATGCAAGGAGATCTGGGATAAAGAGATCCTTCAGAAGATGAGCTTACCTAGAAGTTGCCCACAATTAGCTTTAAACTATTTTTTTCCATTAATTGAATATTTACACTTTGTATCTATTTCATGGATTAAATTGAAAATGTTAGCATTTTTGGCAATCTAAAGGTTTACTGAGGAAACTGGAGTGACCTCTAATAAAATGGTCAGGAATTCTCTTTCCACAGTTTAGCAATCAGTGAAGCAATAAGCAAGATGAAACATTTGTATTTTTGAGATTTTCTTTGCTTTGTCAGTGTACAAATTCCTTCCCCCATGGGAACTGAATTTTCCTTTCACCTCTCCACTTATGCTGCCATAACAGACTGTACTTTTTGACCAGGTAAAGTCGAGGTGCATTAACAGTTTAATACACATTAATACATGAATAAATCCCCTTCTTGGCCACAGCACAGAGTGGGTCCCACTCTGGGCTTCCCACACTGACCACGTGCAGTGATTGCAGGGTTGGGCTGGGCTGCAGGAGTAGAGCAGGAGGCTGATTCTCGCCAGGGACATCAGAAACAGCTGTGCAGTGCCTGGATTGTGCAGAATAAAATGATGAAAGGGTCACCTGGAAAGTTCTGCTCTCCTGCAGTTGGTTCTCACCTGTGAGTGGCACCAGCACCAGCCCAGGGCTGCCTGAAGCCAAGGCTGAGCATTCAGATGAACTTTCTGGTTTAAACCCCTGTCCACCAGAAGGGACACGAGTTTCCTGATGCTGTGGAGGTGGAAAATGTCACTTTTCATTGCACCATTAAACTAAGCAAACTAAACAGACCTTAAAACCCTCTTAAGACCTTTGGAGGATGGAGGAAGACAAGGTACCTGCATGAATCTTATCTTACTGATGTTCAGACTTCTCCAAAGACAATGACATTAAATATATGCCAAGCACATAAATACATTTTCACTGGCCAAATTACCACAGACACCTTTTCCACACACAACCTCTGCAGCACTGTGCATATTTTGGTGAGGGATGTCATCTCACTGAATAGATAAGCTGATGTGAACTTTTGTGTGGGCACCTATATAAAGAGCTCACACATCAGAGCAGTTTTTTGCCTTTCCCTTAAAGGAAAAGCTGCAGTGAGTGCTTCCAGTGGGATGTTTGGTCCCTGGCAGTACAGTGTGACAGTGCTGGGGTTTAGGAGAACAGGGTGATTTCTGGGTGCACATTCTGCAGCGGTGTCAGCAAGGTTTGACAGAAAGTTACATTTGATTACCTTCAACTGCAGCTGCCTTTGATTCCAGTCTGACTCATACAGGAAGATAATTAGCAAAAAGTGCATAATATAACAGAGGTTTTTACAGATTGCCTGCAAATGGTTTGTATTCTGAAATCCCACCCCACAGGTGAGGTCAAGAAGCTGCTTCCCTGTGGGGCTGTCTGAGTGCAGAGAGGACCTGCAGCCACTGCTCGGCCACATCTGCAGATACCTGATCCTGCATCAAAAGAATTGGTCAATTTGATGAATGCTTTGCTGAGACGAAACCTGGAAGCCCTCAGGTGTGGCAACAAGATGCATTGGCAGATATCCCAGAGAAATACAGATCCTGCTCCATCAGATGACATTAAACTGGATTTATATTTCACCAGCTTCGTTTTAATTCCAAGGGAGAAGTAACACATTTACTACTCTGAATGCAGAGGCAGAGCGCTCACAAATCCCCCTCCTCACCCTCCCAGTGGGAGGTGACTTTTCCAAGAGTGGAAGTCAGCCCTGTTTCTACAGCCAGCATCCTGCAACTGCTAGCAAGGGTAAGAAATTTCTCCAGGAAAGACAGGTGGAGTGAAAATCAGCAGCTGGTAAATGAACTCAAAGTGGAACAGTAAGAAAATGCAGTGTACTGAAAACAAGGAACCCAACAGACACTCTGGGCTGCTTTGTGACATTGCCCCTGCCTGGGACATCCTCTCTGAACAATAAAAGGTGATAAATCACAGCGAGCCACTTGGAAGAGAAGAGTTTAACTTCTGACCAAGCCACTGAGCCTTATCTGTGAGCAGATAAGGGGACCCAGATTGAGGAGATCACTGACTTTAGAGACGGGACTCAGGGAGAGGAGCAGCAAAAGATGCCAGATTTCCTCTCCCCCTAGGTCAACACAGCAGGAAGGGCTTAGAAGCAACAAATTTGACACAAACTTTTTACTAAAAGATTCTCAATCAAATGCTTCACACCCTGCATTTTCACCAACAGTTTCAAGACAGGGTATCTTGTGCCAGTTGTATAAAAAAAATACTGTGAAAGACTGCGTCCACTGCAAAACACTGTAGGCAAGAAGGAACGAGCACATTAAAAGTCTTTCTGTACCCCCTCACTGGTTAAAGTTAAATTGAACTACTTCTTATACTACAGAGATAGCTCTGATCCATCTTATTTCTGTCCTCTGAAACAAAACACACGGATTACAGTTTCTAAAACTTTATTCTGTGAAGCATCCTTGGTCTGGGAAAACAGCTAAATGTTTTTTTTAACATCTGTGGAAACAGAGCAATTAATTGCTCTGTATTAAAACTTTTCATACATTCCAAAAATCTTTTGAAATGGGAGAATGCCTATCAGCCTCTATTTGAAGAGGAAATTCTAGGGGAATATGAAAGGCATTTAGCTGCTCTGCAGAATGAGTAATTTGAAAAGCATTTACCCTGGAAGAAAATGCAGGTATTCCTTCTTGCTTCTCCCCCGCACCAAGCAGGCACAGAAGGAAATGTTTTGAGAAAATTACTTTAATATTGCTCTTCTTGTTGTAAGAGAGGCCTTGTTACCAAGGCAGGGCTCCGAGCAGGGTGGCACCTTTCTGGGGCTGGCAGCTGAGGGCAGATTGATGTTTAACTTTGCAGAGTGCTTTGTAAACTGGGAGAAGGGAAATGTGAACCAAAACAAGGAAAGGGAGTTATTGATCAAAGGGAAAGGTGCTGGGGTGTGATGGAAACAGCCATGAGCAAGGGATGCTGCAGGAGCTTGGCAATCCAGGGCCAGTCTGGGGGGAAAATGAGGCACAAAATTCCCTGAGCTGCAGTGGGAAGAGGGGAAAGGAGGTTCTGTGGCAGCAGTGGAGCAGGACAGCAGGGTTTGGCACTGCCAGTGAGGAAGGGCAGGAGGGGAACCAAGTGTTTGTCCAGCTGGGAGAAGAGTAAGGTGACAGCTACAAGGAATTCTGCAAGTGCTATTTGAGAATGCTGTAACTCATCATTTCCACTGGGTTTTTAAGGTATGTCTGGGATCTACAACAACGCTGCCTATGTTTGTATATTCCCTCATTATATTTACTTCTGGGGTAGTTCTTGTTTTGAATTTAAGGAATTCAAATATATATAACCTGGGACATGCTCCTTAGAAGATTATCCCATGGACAAGTGGCACAATTGTGCCACCAGAATGGAAACTGAGCTGAGCTGACAGGCACATCACTCTGTGAGTCATGAATTTTAATGGATTTTAATGAATCTAGAGTCTGTGGCTGGTCTTAAAAGCGCTCAGTAAAACTCCTCCAACATTTCCTTTGCTTATAAATTATTGGCATTTATTTCACCAAGGAAAGACACTGAAACAGCATCTCTTTGATCTAGACTTCATCTTGTTCTGTTACTACTTTCTGCCCATACAATTAATTCGAGTAAATGTTGTACGATTATATCATTGTGTAGAAGAAACAACTTCCTCCATTTCACAGTTTAAGAGGATCCTCTCTGGCTCACGCAGTGCAAAATTAAGGTCACAGGGAAAGGAATGAAAGATTGGGCACTTTGAGCTTGTTATTGTTCAAAAAAAGATCTCTGTTGCAAATATAATGTGAAGTTCCAGTCAGTGATAAATTTGGTGTTTGGCTGATGTCATTCAGCCTTTTCTCCTTGCTCTTAGTCAGGAGTATCTCACCAAGTGTCTCCCCTCACATTTTCTGGGTGTGGTTATTCCTGAGGACAGTATTCACAGGGAGCAGCTCAAACCAGAGCCCAGAGATGTCAGGAAATCCCACAGCACAATCTGTGAACTCCTGTAAGCTTAACCTTGATCACATATGAGAGCAAAATCTGCCTTGATCCCTTTCTCAGAAATAATTAATTAAGACAATATTTGCCTTTACCCAGAGTGCTGAGGCCAAATATGAATGAATGAATGAAACTGTTCTTATGATCACTGAATTCTCATTACAATCAGCAGGAGGATCTGGCTTTTCTGAACATCAGAAAACCTCAGCATTTTTTCATTTATCAGATGCAGACTTAGAACCCTGATTTGAAGTGATTATATTTTGTAACACCTTATGATACAGCTCACTGATAGAGGAATCCAACCACACTAAAGGTGTTAAACATTCCTTGACTTTAAAAAGGTGCAGAAAATCTTTTCATCCTGTTCCAGTTCTTCTGTTGCTCTCATCACAGACTGGAAGGCAATGAGGAGCCTGATTTCCTATATCTATGCAGATGGAAAACCTTGTAATAATCTGGAAATTCCCTGGACAAATTCATGCCTTCATTTTGTCATGCTTTTGGAAGCCCTTTTCACTATGGATGATGATATCCAACATCAAAACATTCTTTTATTTTACAACACATACCGTGAATGCCAAAATGCAATGTTTACACCAGCTAAATGCTGAGGCAGCTGCTTTTGACAGACAAAATCATAAGAACAACTCATAAAGCCAAGAGATTTTTCATGTTTGCAGTGTCATTCGAGCTGCAGAGCTCAAACCAGCTCATTACTGCTGTGGTGAACCTGGATCCACAATTAGACCTACACAGACAAAAAATGTGTCCTTTCTGACAGGCCATTTTATTTTCAGTTGAAATTTCTTAACATGTTGTGATTCACATTGTGGACGTGTTCTTCTATGCACCCAACAGAGAACATCCTGAGTCATAAATAGATTTCTGATAGCTGAAATAATAATCATAAACATGTGGCAATAAAGCCAGATAAAAGCATCCTGATAACTGGGCCTAGAGCAAGACATCAGCATCTTACTGAATATTAATCACTAGGAAATGCATGCTCATCTCTGCCTTAAACCTTTCCTTGTTTAAAACAATTAATCATCCCACTCTGCCTGTGTCAAGCATTGCTTCACTTTCTTATTTTTGTCACTTCTGAAAGAAACTCTTCTCCCTGAGGATATGTGCTAAACCAAAACTGGTGTTCAGAAGTGAATCCCACTTCCATTGGAAAGGGCAGAGCTGTGATACCAGGGATATCACACAAATGTATCTTCAAGATCAATCAAATATTTCCACAAAAGGGAATATGTAACTTAAAAAAAAAAAAAAAGAGAAATCTACTAATCGAGGGAAAATATTTTTTTTTAACATTCACAAAGCTCGCTCGCATTTACATTTTACTTGTACTGAATCACTAAAAGGATTAGGAGGGCAGTCAATCAACGAGGAGGAAAAGCAAAGTTTATGCAGAGACTATTTTTAGATTTGCAAGCCCCATCACGAGGAAGCTCCCAGCCCTGGGCACAGCCAGGAAAGCACCGGGGTTTTGCAAACGAGCCGCGATCCAGATATATTTTTTCCAGGATGGCTATTTCTCCCCAGCTTTGTGGGGAAAATCAATATCTTGTTTTCAGATGTGTAAATGCAGTCGTCTCTCCAAAGTGCCCCGGTCAGTTTACCACACGTTCAGCAGCTGCTTCTTTCCAGGCTATCCCACGATTCCCAGCCTATGAGGATTGACAAGGCAATGATAAACTAATGTGCCCCCTCAGCTCTGTGCTCAGCCCATTGTTCAGGCAGCTGAGACCCTCTGCTTCTATTTGCTTTCTCCCACATACATTATTCAACAGCCCAGGAAAAGGCCAAGAACCTCTTTCATTCAGGAATTCTGTATTAAAATAATCAATTTCGAACTGAAGCGGGGAAGGGAGGCTTGCTACAGGCCAGGCCTGTTAAATAAGCCACCAGCCCCTGCCATTTGCATTGGAATCGTGCTATCATCAGGCAATATATTATTATATTTCTTATCCATAGAAGGAAGAAGAAACCTCAGAATACTTTTCTTTTTCTCTGCAAGAGCACTAATTATAGCAGCACCTTCCTGACGGCCGACTTTGGCAGTATTTCCATTTATGAGGGTCTATATAACAGGCTACATAGGCCACAACTTGATTTAGAAGTTCTTAAGAAGGGAAAGGAATTCATAGTTCAACAGCAGAAAGATAAGCTGGATGTTAAAATTAATTTATGACACTTTTTTTTAATGTTTCAACAGAGGGTCAAAGGCCTGTTGTTCTGTGAAATGTTTTTCTGGCATGAGAACATGTTTGGCTGTGGTAGAAGATGCCCAACTCTGTTAAGTCATCAACCACAAGACTTCCAAGTGCAGCATTTCTCCTACCAGAAAGGGAACTCAGGGATAAAGGCAGGGCAAGTCATCACTGTTGTGATTTCTTAAGCTTTAGCTTTTTTATTTTTCAGATTCTGCGCTGTTTTACTGTGTAGCTCTGGTGTGGAAGTTCTCTTCACAGAGCAGGGAGACAAAACAATTCCTCTCTACCTTGGGACCAAGGACAAATTTTAGGCCCAAGAGTGGAAACAGCAGTGAAGGAAGAGAGGGAACAAGGAGGATGGAGTTTCATCACCTGAAGCTGTAATTTGACAATTAACTCCAATCTGCTGATGGACCAAACCCTATAAAAATGTGAGGCCTTGTGACCAGGGATCCATTTTGTGCCCATTTGTGGGTTTGACTTGGGTGTAGCCCAAAGGGGTTCCTGCACTGCCCAGGCTGGATCCTTTCAATAAATACCTTTTTATCCTTTTATTCTACCTAGTCTCTGTTTCCACGTCAGCCTTTTCAGGCAGCAATTCCATGTAATTTTTTTTTTACTATGGCACATTTAGGGAAGATAAGACCACCACCTTCAGAAAAAGGCCAATGTGTCACTTCTACAGCCAAAGAGCAGCAACCTCATGCAAAAAGCCCTGAACAGAGGCACTGCTTTTCATGGTACTGATTTGGTCTCTTTATCAGGGCCAGTTCTGCTCACTCACCTCTTCCCACTGCACTGCTGAGTTCTTAGCTTCACTTTTCCTCTCACATTTCTGGAGTCTTGCACATTATTGCCAGCAGCACTTTTGTTTCCCTCGCACTCGCCATCCTGCAGGTCAATAACAGGAAAGAAACACTGATGCCAACAAATAAGAAAGTGTGAAAACCCCAGGCCCATGGCTGGGGGAGGTAATGGGAGGCCTCTCCCTGCCTACAAATGGAATTGATCATTGATCCCTTCTGAGACTGTGTTTTCCCTCCTATTTATTCGAGATATCACGATAGCTCCTTGTTATGAATGTTCCACCCACTCTTTGACATTTCTGCTAACCAAGGGTTGTCATGTTGTTTAAAAATGATTGATGGTTAGACTTTAGTGAGTAAAAAACTTTGGTGAGTAAATTTTATATCTGCTTTACCCGTAGCATCATCAGCCTGGTAAGCACAGCGGTGGTGAATAACTGATTAAAGCTGGTGGTGAACAAGCTCTGGTCAAATTCATTAAAGGGGAAAAGCTGTACTAAAAGCCCCCACAGATTTCTGCCCTGTGTCTTGGCTGTGAAATCAAACTAAATATAAAAGTTTAGATGTTGTTTTCAAAAGTCTGAACATGCATCTCGGTGGGGGATAGAAAATAAAGGTATTTTCCCCATTCTGACATCAGACAGAGGATTTTCTACCAGTCTGTTCTGATGCTGGCACCAAATCTACACATTTAGAGGTTGCTATTCTGACAGGAAAATCCAAGGAATGTTTGCTGCTGGAAACACACAACCTAAAGTGAAAAAGGCTAAATGTACTGGGATTTGCGCTCATGAGTCACTTCCACGGCTCAAAATGCTCAGTGAGTGAATAAAACATTCCAGAAAGTGCCGTGTACAGCATGAGGCAGCCAGCCTCAGCGAGCGGATGATTTTTTGCCAGCCGATGAGCAGGGCCACAGAACTATTCAGACTTTTGTTGTGCACTCTGGAGAGCTTGGTTTCATAACTCTGCAAGAGATGTGCATGAGACTCACCTAGAGATGAGCCAGTAAAGCATTTCATTGTGTCCAGATTTTCCATGGGCTGAGCATACCAAGCCCTCACATTTCCACTGTGCAAAACAAATCAGTCCCTGCTGTTGGCACCGGCAGTTCCGAGGGTAGGAAATCATTGCTGTGACACTGAGGAGAAAGAGAGGAGAATTTAAATCTCACACCTTTGCACCAACTAGTCACTTGGTAAAGCTGAGAGGAGCTGGGAAGGACAGAGAAGAACCAATTTAGGACAAGATGAAGAATATTTCAGTCCTTTCTCCTGCCAGGCCATGGTTTCAGTGAGGAGGAAATTTGGAAGCTGCAGCAGCAAGATTTGTGGCAAACTGACACAGACTGTGCAGCCCAAGAGCTTCAATCCCGGGAGTTTCACACTTTTGTTACAAAGCTCTGCTTCTGGACATAGTCCCCCCTTACCATGAAATCTCTAAAATAAATTCAGATTATCTAAAATATAGAAGCAACACAAAACATTTCTAATTTAAACAGCACAGCTTGTGCCAAGATGCACAAGCAGTTTCTAATAAAAGCAAGCTTGTAATTCTTCCATACTGAGTTTGCAGGCTAGAAAGCCTCCAAATTAAACCAACCAGAGCAGTAATATAATTCGGGCTGAAAAAAAAATGTTAGGAAGTGAGAGTTTCTTGTACAAGTCACTCAGTGTTTAAAAGAGTGAGATATCTCATGATGTGCCAAAATCTTGTGGCCACTGTAAACCAAACTCTATCTTTCATTCTCTTCCAATGAACTGATTCAAAATGCACATTGAAACAAAAAAGAATGGAGTTCAAGAATCTATACAGGCAAACTACAGAGTTCTTTTTTGTGGTTATGTTTACCTTTTATAAGTGTCTCACTAAGCTAAATGCTTTAGCAACTGTGGGCAGCTTCAGTTCCTCATTATTAGATCTTTGAAGTAATTCTTCTCCAGCATTCAGCACGTGAATTTATTCTGCAATTTGCACTCAATGCCTGCAGTAAGCCCAACTTGTACAAAGACAAAATGCTGTCAACATTTATCTGCTGCTTTACACATGCCTGGAGCAGAGCAAAGGGAAAGTGGCAAGCATTTCTATTCCTGGACTCAAAACAAGCTGCATTCAGTAAGTGCAGGATAAAAGGCAGAGTACAGAGATGAAAAAGTAAAGAGGAAGGGAAAGAGTAAGAAAAAAATAAGAGACAAAAAAAAACTATGGAAAAAATATTCAAAAGATAAAGAAGGATAAAATCAAATATATGATCAAAGAGAGAAAGAAATCTAATTTGTAAAAATAAACTCAGATTTGTGACAGGCTCCCGGGAGCAAGCAGAGCTCCCCATGACTGCTCAGAGGAGCCCAGTGGCAGCAAGATCTGACCTCTGCCAGCCTGGGTGACAACAGCCACCATCTGTGCCACACCAGTGCCAGCAGGCAGGAATTCACCAAACCCAGCCTCAGCTCCATCCTGAGCATCCAAGCAGGAGCAAGAAAGGATTGTCTGCAAATGGGCAGGAACAAACGCAGAGAGAAAAAAAAGTCGTATCAAACGTCTGAAAACTCACCAAATTGCAGAGAAAATGTCCTGATATCTCTACAGGATAATGAAAAACATTATTCTGGTACAGTTAGGAGGGAGAACCTCACAGTATGAGTAATTCAAAGATAAGCCATATGGGTCCTGTGCAATTATGTCTGCTTCAAAGCACTTTTTTAAATTGGAAATTGATGTCTATACTAAAAATCCTATTGAGGATGTGCAGGTTCCTTTTGTTTTTCTGAAAAAATTGTGAAAACTTGCTACTTCTATAAGGTAAAAGCAAATACGTAATTTTAGAAAATCTCACCATTCCGAATTCCAAGACTGTAACTTTCTGTTATGTGCAGTGACAAAGGCTTTGGACTCTCAGAATTTTTGCACAAGCAGGAATCCATTTTTATTGCTATCCCGTTCCCTCCTTCCTTTCTTAAACAGATTTGGAAGAAAGAGAGGAAGAGAAATAAACCCTGCTATGCACTGTGCTTGCAGATGAGCTGAATGGTTAATTACATCTCACAGGCCAGTCCTGGGAGGTGCCAAATCCCACTGGAGTCGTCCAGCAGCTCCAGGACTGGACGGTGCCCAGCATTTTTCTGGGAAGATTCTTGACAGGACTGGCTTGAGCTGAGCTGTGATAGCCCAGAGCTGCTGCAGAGGAGGGCTGAGCATCCTCAGTGCTGATTCCTCCTCACGGGGAACGGAGAGCACTTGGCAGGGTGCAGCCTCAGAGCTGCCTGGCACAGTGTCCTGCTGTGGGGGGTGAGTGATTCCAGCAGGGCTGCTGTGAGGGGCTGCACCCCCAGAACACTGTCCTGTTGTGTGGGGTGAGTGATTCCAGCAGCTCCTGTGGGCAGCAGGGCTGGTGTGAGGGGCTGCACCCCCAGAACACTGTCCTGTTGTGTGGGGTGAGTGATTCCAGCAGCTCCTGTGGGCAGCAGGGCTGGTGTGAGGGGCTGCACCCCCAGAACACTGTCCTGTTGTGTGGGGTGAGTGATTCCAGCAGCTCCTGTGGGCAGCAGGGCTGGTGTGAGGGGCTGCACCCCCAGAACACTGTCCTGTTGTGTGGGGTGAGTGATTCCAGCAGCTCCTGTGGGCAGCAGGGCTGGTGTGAGGGGCTGCACCCCCAGAACACTGTCCTGTTGTGTGGGGTGAGTGATTCCAGCAGCTCCTGTGGGCAGCAGGGCTGGTGTGAGGGGCTGCACCCCCAGAACACTGTCCTGTTGTGTGGGGTGAGTGATTCCAGCAGCTCCTGTGGGCAGCAGGGCTGGTGTGAGGGGCTGCACCCCCAGAACACTGTCCTGTTGTGTGGGGTGAGTGATTCCAGCAGCTCCTGTGGGCAGCAGGGCTGGTGTGAGGGGCTGCACCCCCAGAACACTGTCCTGTTGTGTGGGGTGAGTGATTCCAGCAGCTCCTGTGGGCAGCAGGGCTGGTGTGAGGGGCTGCACCCCCAGAACACTGTCCTGTTGTGTGGGGTGAGTGATTCCAGCAGCTCCTGTGGGCAGCAGGGCTGGTGTGAGGGGCTGCACCCCCAGAACACTGTCCTTCTGTGGGGGGAGTGATTCCAGAAGCTCCTGTTGGTGAGAGAGCCGCATCCCCTGATCAGGGAGGGAGAAAACTGCTGTCCCTGAGATCCCACCTGCAGCGCTGCTGTCCCTCAGATCCCACCCACGCCCCCATGGGCACGGCTGGAGCCCCCATTACCACCGGGGGGAGGGGGGGATGGAGTCTGGACGTGTTTTCTGTGCTAATCTGAGAGCTGGCCCAAATCCCAGCGCTTGGGTCACTTGTACACAGGGTTCTCATTGTGAGCCGGGGGGGAAATGGCAGCCTCGCAGTTGGGCTTTGAAACTATGCATTTTTTAAAACTTGTGTATGCATAAGCCTCTTATTTAATGAATGACTCCCTTTGTATTTACATGTTCCACCATCCACGGGACAAATAGGGTTTAGTGGTTTGAGAATGAAAACTTCTCATCCTCAAGGGAGGGGGGGAGAAATAACTGCAGCTATTTTATGGAATGGTAAAAAATCAATTAGTCTCTTAGTTGTAGATCTTACCTGATCTTCAGGGCATTCTGTGGACATAAACATATTCTTTCTTAAGTTGCATATTCTTTTTTAAGTTACAAATTCCACAGCTTTGATGAGAAAAAATTCTGCTATAAATCCATCTGAAACACACTGGTTTCAATGCAGCTGAATTCAGATCAAAAAGTGGTCAGAAAAGTTATTTTAGGCTGCTCCAGATCATTATCCTAAATTGGAAGGGTCTTGCCAGACCTGAAGGCTTCTTAATCTTACATCTTTTTTTTTTTTAGCCCTCCCTTTAAATTCAGCTGATAAATGGAATATGTGAAATAATAAATAAATATAAAATATACGGCAGAAATAATTTCAAAGGATTTAGCAGCTAAGATAGGAATGCACAGAAAGCAGCATTTTAAGTTGTCTTGATTTCCAAAAGGAAATAGTTATAAATTAGTTCTAGGGCAGTCTGATTCATTTATAAGAGTGGTTCAAGAAACTCTTCAATATTAATTAGTAGCCTGTGAATTCAGCCTATGCAATTATGATGAGACAGTTCTTTGGGTATGAAAGAGCTAACTTATCATATTTTTGAATTCGCCATCTCTAAGCTTGAATATTTTTGTATTTCCATATTTCTCAAGTAGCACTTAATTTAATCTTATCCCCATTTCTTTCAATAAACCATTGTTGCGTCTCTTAAGCAGCACAGCTTCCTCCTCTAACTCATCTCCCCGTGAAATTGGTTTAATGAAGCAGAAAGGTATGAAGCATTAACAACACTGGAATTCATGTGGTAGCACTTCATTTTTCAGAGGCACTCACATTTCCTACCTAATTTATAAAATCAGCACACAAATGATTTTTATCACAGCCATTACATCAGTATAAATTACTGCCTTTTCTATAACACGGCAGTTAGTCAAACTGTTGAAATTATATCTATTAGTCATAGAGAGGAGGAGGGAGAAAGAAGAACTTGTAGGAAAGATTTAGTGCAAAATAAGGACTGATAGCAGCCTTATTGAAACACTAATATTAATTTACCAAATGAGCCCAAAGTGCGGCTATTTTGCAAAGGAAAATTAAAAATACACAAAGTGAAGCAAATGGGTCAATTTGTAAGGAGCCAAAAAGGAAATTCGGCAAACAAACCGGGCTGTGTCAGAGGCACTCAGAAATGCAATTAGGGAGAAGTTCCCCACATCCAAGAAGGTAACACATGCCTCACCTCCAGGCATTGCCCCATGTTCCTCCCATTCCTCCCCACGTTCCTCCTTTCCCATTCACTCCCTCACTCTGGCACTGGCTGTGCTTTTGTGCAGGGCAGCTCCTCCAAAATCATCCTCACCCTCCTCACTTCTTCCACTGTCCCCCACTCCTGCCCTGGCTGTTCCTTTCCAGACTGGTGGGAATCAGCCCCTACCGCCCAATTTTTGCCACACAGCAAAAATACAATAATTCCTGTTGAGAAAATCTTTGTGTCCTCTCTTTCCCCAGGGTGTATAACCTGCTTTTCCAGGACCTACATCCCAATTTCCAAAATTCAGCCTGTAAGAAAACAACTCTTCAGTCTGCAGAGGCATCACACACTTGTGAAGAGTTCAATTTGTCCTGCTCTGTAAACAACACCTGTCTCCATCAGATCTGCTGCTGGGATTTCAAGTGGGTCCTGGGTTTCCCTTCCTCTTTGCTGTTCCCCAAGCACGACTCCTTCCAGAGCTGCTCTGTAAATCGCTGTCACCTGTCAGACTGCTGACACCTGAGAGGGGCACGGCAAAACCTCACCAGGAAATACTCTTCCACATTCAGAAAGATGCTCTCCCCGTAACTTTGATTCTCCTCTCCCTTTTCCAATTATTTCCCCTTGATGTGCTTCCTGCCATGGATCAGATGGGAAGCCTCAGAGGGGCCACGCCTTCTGATTTGTGCTCTTCCAGCAGGCAGCACAATGCGACACAGGCCTGCACCGACACTGCTCCATGCCACTGTCATTAGGGGCAAGAAGGATTAAAAGCAGTTTAACAAAAAAACACCAAAATCTGAACTGATGAGATTGTCAGTTCAGCAGTAAAAAACCTGCAAGGGACACAGAGGTCCAGCTGCCTGTCCTTGGTGTGTTTTGCTTTGTGTTTTGATCTCTTTCTGCTTATGGTTTTTATTAATTAGGTTTTCCCTCTCTGTATCATCAGGGGGTTTTTGCCCGGCTTTCTCAGTCTCCAGCCCCCGGAACGCTGCTGTAGAAGTGTCTACTGATGGCACCTTGTGGCTAACCCAGAGAAGTGCTTGGGAATAGGAACGAGCATGAAGTAAACCAGGAAAACATCAATAAAAGGAGAGCAAATCGCTCCTGCCACAGTGAGGGCTGCAAAAAAATGGTGCAACTCTGCAGACACTTCCACAACCTCTGCCTCTGCCTCCCCCAGTTCCTCAGAGAGTCCTGGGATGCAAATAGGAGCGCTGGCCCCAAACCTCCTCCCAGCAGGAGGTGGGAGAAGGGGATGGGGCAGCAAATCCATCTAATCCCGGGTGTGAGGGGCAGGAAGGAGCCAGGCCTGAGCTGCTCCCAAGAGCCCTGAGAGCAGGCCCAGCTCTGCTGGGTGCTGTCCCTGTCCGCAGAGGGGAAGGCCAGCCCGAGCCCAGGGCTCAGTTTCTGCTCTGCACTGGTCAGTCAGAGCGCTGGCCTCCAGAGCAGCCCTTCCTGAACTCCAGAGGCACTGCAGGCCCTGGTGTCCCGGGCTGGGATGAGCCTGCTCTGCAGAGCTGACGGTGCTGGGGACACCCCAAATGGCTGCTGCCACTGCTCCTGGAGACGTGCTGGAGTCACCCACACCTTCCCCTAAGAGCCCAAGTGTGGCTGGCAGGTCCCAAACCGCCCCAGACTTGGGCACCTGCTGGTTTGCAGTGGTGGCCGGGCCCCGGCGTGGTGTCACTGCGGGGAGGTGGCCAGGTCACCTCCTTGCCCAGGACGGTCACCAGGGAGGCACGGCCACAGCTCAGCACGGAGCAGCTCTGTGGTACTGAGACATACACGTCCCCACACACACAGAATTCCCTGACAGGATCCCCACAATGCTGGGATTAACAGGCAACAAAGGGCACGGACCCAAGCTGCAGATAAAGGACGTTTGGCACCAAGCAGCATCACGTGAGATGGGTCCTGGGTAGGGAGCAACAAACCACAGACACAGGAGGTACCCAAGGCAGCAAAAGATCTCCTCAGAAATCCCGTGATCGTATGAAGAAGGCAGGACTTTGTCCAGAACGTTAAGCAATAAACAAAGCAGTTTTAAAAGAAGGCTGCCTGTCATTTAATGTGTTTTCCCAACTTTGATTCAGTCCAGTCATTTACCTCCAAGCACCTATCCAGCATGTATTTCTAGGTCTCACTCTGGTCTGTATTATCTTAAATATGTCATCATCAGAATTCCCAAAAGTTTTGAGTTCTTTTAAGAGCTAGATCCAGGTTTCTTCCCCCAACATTGTTCAGTATAAGTAAGAAGCACACTTGGAAAGGAAAACAGGAGTCCAAGATCACCCAAGAGGTCAGATCTGCATTCCAGAGACAGGAACATATAATTATGAGATGTAAATACAAGTTCTCACTCTAGAGGAAAACCTCTATGATGGAAAACCAGGGAGGTTCATTTCAAGTGTGAAGGACTAGAAACAAATTGTGTCACAGCTGGATATATGAAATGATGAAAGAGTCAAAGAAAAAATAATAGATTTATCTTTATAGATCCTCAGCAGACTAACATCTGCAGACCTAATCAAGTATCACATCAAATAAACAGCTCTACAAGCCTTACCCAAACACCCAGGGCAGAAGAAATTCCCCTCACTGTCCTTTCAGGGCTAGGTGCATCCTTATGGGAAGGCAAATCTCAGCAATCAGTGTTTCTGGGCACTTGATATAAAATCAAGAGAGAATCTCTCTGTGCCAGATCTCACCTGCAGCCCTATCAAGACGCTGTGCCCATTTTTCATGGCCTAACTCAGTAATTCTCACAGCTCTGTGCACACAGTTTTGCATACAACCATAAAAAGCTTTCCTGTGAGGAGCATTTTGTGCTTCCCAGTCCAGCAGAGATAGAAGAATCCTCTTTTACTGATTAAGAACAAATAAGAGATCAAGGAAAAAAAAAAAAAAGACATACTGTGATACAAAAAACAGAATTACAGACTTAAGGACTAAGAGAGGAGGTTCAGCAGTAGCTGAAAATTTATGGGATTTCAGAAAACCCTTTTTTTCCCCTTTCCTACAAAAGCATCTTCTGCCATAAAATCACTCTTGCAACTTTAGTGTCACTTTTTTGTCCTAACTCTACTTAATCCTAGAAGAAAATTAACACCAATAGATAAAGAATAAAAGCCTCACATTAAGGGCAGCCCTTACCTGGGAAAGAAAGAAGAGTGAGACATTCAATGAAGCCCACAAAAGCCTTCACTATTCCACATTACCTGGAAGATGATCAGATACCACTGTGATAAGCAGCCTCACAAAAACTTGGGAAAGGCTGATGGCTGAAATTGGAATAATTTCTTTTTTTTCCCCAAAGGAGATGTTTTACTGCTTTTTTGCAACAGTAAAGCTAAAGGCTCCTCTTTACCTTTCTGTGTAAATAACTTCCTTTCCCTGGGGTGTTCATCATCGGTTTGACCTTAAAATGCATGGCAGTGTTCTTAGCAATATTCAATCAATGGCAGGATTAAAGGTGAAATCAGTTACACAGAGGAAGCCTACTGCTGTTTCACCAGTGTGGTGGCTCTAATCTCCCTCTGAGAGACTAAAGATCATAACTGATTTACTTCTCCTCCCTGGGGAACAATTTTCTGTAGCCTGAAGCAATCAGGAAACAGACTGAATTGGCTTTAATACCCATCTGCCCTTGGGGGGGAGACTTGGAAAAGCTACCAGGTTGTTTCTTCTTCATACTTGTAATTAAATAAACTATGACAAATTTGACAGGCAGAATTTCTAGCAGTGCCAGTTGTCTTCAAACTTCCTACTCCATGTGTAATTGATATATAGCAGCTATTCCCAAGCAGTTCTGGAGACTATTTAAACATTAAAATCAGTGATCTTCACTCCATTCCATGATTTAACCTATTGACAACATACCTCTAATTTTCACACCTGTCAAGACTGTGGGACATGTTTAGGCACAATGAAACAGGGCTTACTTTGATTTTTTGTTTGTTTGTTTGATTTGTTTTTGCTTTTTTTTTTACCTTAACTGTGATCTCTCTATTAGTTCCAGAATGCCAGGCACATAAATGAGATTATATTGATACAAGAGAGAAACAAATCTTAGAAGTGGTACCAGAGAGGGAAAATCTGGGAGCATGAAAGCATTTTCATACAGATTGATAACGAAGTACACATCACTAACACCTTAAGCAATAAACTTTTGCTAGTACTCCTTTTCAAAACGGTGCCAGA
This sequence comes from Bombycilla garrulus, assembly GCA_013400315.1. Lineage (NCBI taxonomy): Eukaryota > Metazoa > Chordata > Aves > Passeriformes > Bombycillidae > Bombycilla > Bombycilla garrulus. The sequence continues at coordinate 269,017 of VXBU01006987.1, forward strand.
GGCAAACAAGATGAAAACGTATTTCCCTGAAAAACAATTCAAAACATTTCTTAGAGCTGTCATACAACAACAACAACAACAATACTAACAATAATTCATAAAAAGAACAAGATTTTTGCTTGTATAGAACGCACAGAAGAGATAGCAGGTCATTTCAAATATGCTGATATCCACCTTTTTCATCTGTATTCCCCAGCATGAGACAGGTTTAAATACCCCACAGGGAAGGGAACTCCTGATTTTTCAGTTTACAGAGCTAGCACCAGAGATACGTTTTTTTCACATAGGCCCAGCTGAGACAATTTAAAGCCACAGACAATTCCATCTTTTTCATAATTGTTGAACTAATTTTAGGCTTGTTGGTATGTTACTGCAGGAAAGTTTAAGGATTTAAGTTGGTTTGATTAAGTTGGCATTGGTTTCTCTGCCCAGAGATGTTGCCCGCTGAGGCCAAACATCCTGGCACAGAATCCAGGATGGTTTTGGTTGGAAGGGACCTTAGATCTCATTTCATTCCACCCCCTGCCATGGGCAGGGACACTTTCACTGTCCCAGGGTGCTCCAAACCCTGTCCAAGCTGGCCTGGGACACTGCCAGGGATGGGGAGACCTCAGGCTGAGGGCAACCTGATCACTGAGAGGTGAAAGAAATGCTGCTGCACCTGCAGAGTGTTTCCGAAGCCCAGAGTGCAGAGCACGGCCCTGTTCACGCCTGTTTCACATGGAAATGCACCGGGGGGTTTTGGAAAACTCACTTCAATATTCTTGCCCAGTTTGATGTAACTCAGCCTCCCAACAACTGCCCAAAACCTGGGCATGGCACCTTGGAAGAATAACCCACACCAGCTGAGCCAAGCTTGCAGAAAGCAGCATTCCTGGAGATTTTGTATATAGAAACATTTTAATCTTTCGTAGGGCTGCTGATGAGAAGCTGAATTATCTTTATGTGTCACAGGGCCCTAAAGAATTCCCACCTCCCCTTTGGCCCACGGTGCCTGCTGCATCCAGGTGCTGTGTCAGGGAATGCAGGGATGATGTGATGATCAACTCCCTAAAGCAGATTTACAGGAATTTAACAGTCACCCATCACAGCAAACCCACCAAGTCTGCTCACAGGTCTGAAGTTAGAATTGCTCTCTGTGAGGATACACAGACTGCTGCCCCTAAAAAGATTTAAAAAAAAATATCAGTCAAAATGCAATTATAGACTCTCAACAGCAACTTACACAACTATCTGAAAATTTGTGCTGCAGCACAGGACAGATGCTGCAAAAGAATCTTTTGTATTTCTCTGGTGCCTGAAAAGCTGTGCAGACATCTGAGGGGCACCACTCCTGAGGCTGTAATTAATTCCCAGTGCTATTCTGCTGAGTTCTTCCCAGCAAGGAAATAAAGGAGCTTAAATAAAACAAACAGCAAACAGGAGTTGAATGAGAAGCTAAACACATAAAGCCAAGCATGTGAAGGATTTTTATTTTGCCAAATTGATAGCAGGGAGAATTAGTGAATGCATTTCCATGTTCAACTCTGTACTTAGTTTTAGTACTGTTCTTCAAAAGCAAATTATGATTTAGAACATGGCAAGTGTTTAAATTGTGTATTGTTTCTTATTATTTGGTTAAAAAACCATAAATATTTAGCTACAAGCAGCTAAGACAGGTGAGTGATTTTCCTAAGAGCTGGGATCCCTAAGTGTGGGATTAAGAGAGATACAAACACCCAAGAGTGACTGCTAAAAATCTACATCATGCTGAGATTGCTGCAAAAGTAAATTATGCTGCAGACAAAATTTATTTTGTCAGTCCTGTACTGAGATTTGAAGAATTCAAACATATCCCAAGTCTTACCGTTAGTTTTAAAAAATTGAGTGTTAATATATAAAAAAGTGGAATTTTTAAAAACCTTCCCATTCCCCCTATTTCTGCTCTGCACCTGCTTTTTATTGCAATAGCCACAGGCTGTAATAAGACAGCAGTGTGACTTCAAGCACTGACACAAAGGAAGCTCTGTCTGAGCCAGTTACTCATCCACATGACATGATAGCTCCCATTTCCTCCTCAGTGCTGCTTTCCCAGAGCAGTGACAGAAACCACATTGCAGAACTGTCAAGATCCTAAAACCTGATTGCTAAATGTCAATTACCTTGATTAGGTTGCCTTAAAAAAACAAAAAAAAGGGGAAAAAAAAGACAAAAAAGAGTAAAAGATGTGAACAAAAGATTTACCTGCTCTGCTCCAGGTTGGTAAACTGGAACTCAAACATATCTTGTCTGCCCACAGACCCATAGATCTAAAAACGAAGCTGATTCTCTTCTCTGGGAAATCAAACACTTAAAATGAACTTTCCTGTTCTTTTAAAGAGTAGTTTGAAAGTCATGTTTCTCTTCAGAGAATTATGCATAGGAGCACATTTAAAGATGTCTAGAGGTATTCAAAATTTCCCAAGGAAGAAACAGCTGAGGGAGAAATGTAAAATCAGTCTAAAACTCATCCAAAAGAAGAGGCAGACAATGATGGGGCTGTTGGGTCTCTGAAGCTCACAGGAACACGGGATGTTCAGCATTTAGGAAGACCAAACAAATTTTTGAGCATAGAATCAGAAATCCAGCTGACACCCAAGGTAGCTGTGCCATTGGATAAACAATTGTGGCATGTATTTCAAACAACAAGTTCAGCTCTAACACCAGTTACAATTATACAGCACAGAAAGTACAAATTATCTTGTCTTTCACATCAATTTGCCTCTCCTGACTCTCTATTTCTTCCTCTTCTTTTAATTAATCACCTTTACTTTGTGTCCCCCTTGTCCGTCTGTGCAACAATGCTATGAATGAGCCAGAACTTTTTATTCTTGCAAAAAGAAAACGAACATTCATAATTTTTATTTAGCTCTGTTACGTGGCTCATCATTTAGCACAAAAAATATTTCTCTACAAAGCTGTTTCTGGCTCTTCAGCTGAGAATTATCCAATTATTTTTCCTTCAATTACATATAAAATATAATTTTTAAGAGGCCTTGCAGCCATTTATCACCCCCACAGCTCCAGCTGCATGTCAGAAGGTGGCAGACCAACAGCTGGAGATTTCTGTACCCACTGCTAAGCTGCCTCAGCTCCAGCACAGAAAACCACCTGAGTGGATGTGAAACCTGAGTGGTTTTCTGGAAAAAAGACACACAAATACTGTGGCACCAGGTCAAAGCTTCTCCCATCCTCACAGATCCCCCAGGAATGACACCTGGATGTTGCAATATACCAAAGATAGCTCAGACTGGAAAAAAGATTTTTGTAGGGCTTGAGCAAGGGAAAAATCATACAGAAGATGAGAATCGATAAAATTTATAGTTTAAAACCTCTTTTCCTTCTGAAAAAAAAANTCTCCAGCTGATCTGATCAGGGATCTTGCTGAGGAGCTGCTTGGTGCTCCAAACCTCCAGCCTTTGGAGCAGGAGTGTGAGAAATCTGAGTCTGGATCCTGACCCTGGCATCCAGCAATGACCTGACATCGAGGCCTGTGTGCATCGGTCATTATCTCACCTGAACTACTGGGGTTATTCAGTGCAACAAAGATTTTTGTAGGGCTTGAGCAAGGGAAAAATCATACAGAAGATGAGAATCGATAAAATTTATAGTTTAAAACCTCTTTTCCTTCTGAAAAAAAAAAAAAAACACAAAAAAAACCACCAAAAAAACCTGTCAAAAATAATGCCACAGTAACTTTTAATAAAATATTAATGGGGTTGAATATCAGGATTCACAGCTTTTCCATGGAGAGAACAAGCTTATAAACTGCAGCTCTGTACTGTGGAGAAAAAATCCAAGTTGAATTTTGCCATCCTTAAAATCTCCAAAACATCCAGTGGTCTGTCTCTATTTAGATCGTTAAGGTTGCAAAAACTCAGATATTTTCCCCAGTTCCCCCTGCCTGTGGCAGATAAAACAGAGAGATAAGGAAGTTGTGATGTTCTTTTGACCTTCTGCCAAAGGTAAGGACCACCTGTCGATCTGAATTTCCCTTGCAAATCTGCTGGAGCTGCACTACTGAACCTGCACTGCTGGTGCCTGCTTTATCTCTGATTAGCCATCATCTGGGACAACTGTTCATCTGATGGAGCAAATGGCTGCCCTGAGCTGGCATTTCCTACCTCCCCAGCACACTTCTGCTTAGAATAATATCTCACTGCAACTGAAATGCACTTTTATTTCTCCTCTCTCCTCCTGTCTCAGAAGAATGAGATAAAAACTTTGTGCAGGGATTTATTTTGATCCTGTTGGAGGAGGACATTGAACACTCTGATGAGCAACGCTAGGATTGGGGTGATCTCAAGGCACAGTGCTGCCCAGAAATGTCATTTTAGTGGCAGGATTTCTCAGGGGTTTTCCTGGCACTCCCCACTTCTCCCAGCTGCGTTTTCCCTGGAGGACACAGCAATCCAGGGGTGGTGCTGCCTTCCCTGGCTCAGGTTACCGCAGTGAAAACAGCAATTCCTCACCTCTCCTCGGCTTTATTCCTTTCTTTCACCAGAATGTGGCAGCTGAAAGTGCACCTGATATTTTATTTACTGCCCAAGTAAATGTTATTTTATTCAGTGCCCCAGCCTCGCTGAGTGCTCACATGGGTCTGGCTCTTCTGCTGCCCCCACGAAGGTCAGGTTTTCCTTTCTGCCATAAATTCCTTCACTTCCATGCCCACCTTCTTTGCTAGGAAAGCAATTGAAAGTCTGGGGTGCTTTGGATTAATTATCTGCTCCTGTTTTGTCAGTATGGGAAGCTGTCTGGGAGGGTGTGCAGAAAAATTGGAATGAACTGGGGCAGAGATGGCAAGGGCTGATCCAAAGGGTCAAAAACCTGGATACAGCTTTGCTTCCCTTTGCTCCCTGAGCAGATCTAGAACTGTGGGCAAGAATGCCATAAAATAGCCAAATATCATTTATTAAAATTCTACAAGTGCCTGTGTTTAATAGAGACGCTAATTTAACAAGGGTTTCTCCAGCTGATTCTCATCTCTTACTAGAAATATTCTCATCACATTAGAAATATTCTCATCACATTAGAAATATGCAAGGATTATTTTGTTTGCCACATTCATGGTATTCAAATCTGCCTGAGACTCCCATTCATTTATGTTAAAATAAAATACTTTCCTCTTAAAACATAATATATCACATAAAGTAACTATGAAAAAGCCTTTTGAGAGGAAAAAAAAAGCATTTCTGGTGTTTTGAAATCGTCTGATCTATATTTTGGTTAGTAAGGCATTGTCAGTCACCTTTTCCTCCAACTTCCGACTTGTGAGTAAATTAAATCTGTTGAAACCAAGAGGCCGTGCCAGTGTTTGCAAATACACATTTGACTGACAAGCCAACATCCTCTTTCAAAAAAATGTTAAAAAAAGAAAGAAGTATAGTTTATAGAGTTCTGATTTATGAATTAAATAGGAGCCATTTTATATAAAATCTCCATGGAAACTTGTATTTCACAAGATAAGCCTTTGAAGGAAAGGGGCAACGACAGCTTGAGAAGAGAAAATAATACTAACAGATATAATCTTCTGTAAAAATTCTGTGAGACAGAATGAATGAAAAATTCCACTTAGAAAGCTGAAGCAAACAGCTCTTCTCTGCAAATATTTTGCCAGAAATTAGTTATTTTTGAAACAGACTGAACCAGCAGTAGTTTGTGCATGTGGTGGGGTAGAAAACCCCAACCCAACCTGCAATAACAATGTGAAATTTGGTTTTTTTGCAGAAGTAAAGAAGTTTTTAGGATAGCACCTAGATTTTAGAAAGTTCTTTTCAGAGCTGCAGTAGCTGGACATGAACACATCTGAGGCACCCAAAAAAAAAAAAGATGAATTTTGGGGCACTGAATGGCAGGAGCTGAATTGGGGCTTGACTATCAGATTCACCATTTTAATGTTCTCAGAAACAATAATAATCATGACAACAGTGGCTGCTGCTTCCCTTCCCTTTGGGAAAATTCACTCTGTCCCCAAATTTTACTCCTTGCTGTATCCCCACAAGCAGTATATCCAATATTCTGGAAGCTGTCCTCAGCCAGCTGGTCACAGGTTTTTTTTTGAGACAGAATAAAAAGTTCACACTGTAGGAACTTAACTTCATTTCTGGTTTCCAGCACAGAAGACAGGAGTGTGAGTGAAAAATAGATGGGGGAGAATTAATGTGACTCAAAGAGGGAACACAACTCTCCATGACACCCTCAGTGCAAAAATGGATAGGAAAAAATCCTAATTGATGGCAAGCCTTAATCCACAGCCCCAGTTGTGTATCACAGTCTGGGCTACACAAGACCTATTCAGGAATAAAGTTTCTTCTACCAAAATGAATGTCTGAGAACATTATTACTGCCTAAAACATAACAATGATCCTTATATTGATGTTAAAAATTACATCTGGCTCTCCTGTTCAGGCAAATTTCCTAAATTACCCAAAATCCCAAATAAAAAATACTGCTCATGCTCACAATGCACACATAAATTTCTGGAGCCCTACAAATCACCACTGTAAGGTGATTGAGGAAGCTGCTGATAATTATTTAAAGCTAAGTTATCACAAATAAAATGGAGAAGCTCTTCAAAACCAAAATTGTTACAGGACCACTGGGAGAAGATAATGTGGCTTTCAATCATTTTCTTGGAAGAGGGAAAGTGCAGTTCCTTGACCCATGTCTGCAGAACCTTGTTTCATTTCTAGATGACCACAGTTGCTCAATCTCAAACACAATATTAAGGAATAAATTAATTGTGAAAAAGTGCCAGAGAATTCCCCCAAACTTTGGTGACTGTTCCACATCAGCCATGGTCCATAAAGGGTGAAATATAGTGAAATTATGTAAAGTAAATGGATTCCCTCTGAGGCTGCAGAGATTGATCATATTTTCCACCAGACTTCTGAAAGAAAGAGAGGAGAGTCACTCTCCACCACATTTTCCCCTGATTTCAATAGTTAAAATTTACTTATCTCTATTCTCACAGCACATCACAGATGATGGTGAATTTCTCTCATCTTTTTCTTCTCTGAAGAGCAAAAAGCCACTGAACTGTGGGCAACAGTTAACAACTGACACCAGGATGAGCTGAAGGACTTCAAACATGGTATCTGTGAATGACACGTGATATCATAGTTATTATATCCCTTTACCAGAAACTAGAAATTACCAGTGCAATTCTAATTGTAATCTGATACTCTTTGGTAATTTTAGATCATTAAGAAATATCCTCTTCCATTTCATCCAACAAAATTCAAACTAGTAATGCTAGGCACCAGTTTGCTGTTTGTTTTTTTTTTTTTCTAGAAGATGACATCAAGCAGCTAAAATCACTGTTGTGGTCATGTTACTTTTCCTTCTGAAATAACTCCTAGAACTCTTTCTGTGTTTTGGTCTTAACTTCTTTTCTCCCCTAGAACTGACCTATAATAATGTTTGAATGAGGAATTAATTCCCAAATAAAAACTGGATTCAGACCAGTTGAAAGTCAAGCTTTGATCCCAGAAGTTCTCTTGCTTAGTCGCATGGGATTTTGGGTAATTTTTTATTGCTTTGTCATGGTCTGCAGATCTGAATGTAGCTTTACAGGATGGGTATTTTCCAAAAGGGTTGATTGGAGCATTTTGATTTATGGATGTAGATTCATTCCCAGACTCAGATTCAGCACTTAAACCTTGGGCTTCTTGAGATCTCCTCAGGTACTTTTATTGCCCCATTCCGGTTGCACTCAAATGCTTTAGAAACACCTATAAACTGAAACACAGACACCATTTTTTCTTTAATATTAGGAATATCTGGGGCAGATTTTAATTTTTTTTTCACCCTGCCTATATGTACATGAGCAAAAGAGGGAGCCCAAGAAAAAAATGCTCAGGAAAATCCATTTATGCACAACAGGAGCCCTGAAATTCCCCCAGAGGATTCCGCGTCACCTCCCATTTTATCGGCAGGGCTGTCCTGGGGGAATGACCAAGCCAAGGGCTGGGAGAGTTGAGGCAGAGACCTTGAATTGCACTTTGCATTCAGCTCCGGTGCTCGGAGCAGGACACCAGGCTGATGTGCTGATTGTTGCTAAGCGAGGGGAGCTGATCGCTGCCTTTTGTGCTGGACTTTTCGGGATGTGTGGCCTGGCTGAATGGCCGGGAGGTCAGGAATGCACGGGTCACCCTGGGCACAGCCGGCCCCGGGGAACGGGCACCTCCGGAACAGAGGGAAAGGGAAATTCCCTGTCGTGCTTTTAGGCATCTGCAGCAGCCAGGGCTTCAAACACAGCTCAGGGGCCCTGCCCCACGCCCAGGCTTCCCCACCTGAACCTCACATTTACCTCCCTAAAGTCTTCAGCAGAGCCATGTCCTGCCTTACTGCAGCCTCAGCCCTGCCAGATCAGATTTAGCGTCAGGGCAGCCAAGAAATTCTGCTGCGAATGAGTGACACAGTGGAGGCAGTAAATTCATGTAGCTAGTGAGTTGCCGGCCCTTTGTGTTTATTTGTTTCAGCAATTCTCCCACTCTTCACACTTGACATAGATGTGATTGTGCAGCAGAGGCCAAAGATGGCCGAGCCAATTTGAGGCCTAGCGGTCCTGTATCCCAAAATCCCTGTTCCTGTTCTCTCTCACAGCCAGCCCCCATCATCTGTGCTCGTCATTATGCTCATGTTCAGAAAACAGTTAATTCAGTAACCCCCTGCCTTTTGGTGCATTACTTTTGTCCCCAGGGCAGCCTCCATGGGGTCAGCAAGTGCCAGGACTGCAGAGCTGCAAGCACAGAATAAAAATCAGGGCTCCCTCTTACACCGAGGCTTGGAGTTTAAACGGTGCTTGTGCCCTCAGAAAATGCTCAACTCTGAGCATCAGCCTGAGCTGGGGAGGGCTGGCCCTGCTCAGCTTGAGCAAGGAGGACTGACCCACTTCAGGACATTTCCCTTAGGCTCGCGCAGCTCTGGGAAATAGGACAGGCGAGCAGGCACAGGATCAATAACAGCCAAGTGCTGCACGGAGTCCATTAGGATCAGCCCATCCATCAGGGCTCCAAGAGCTCTTTCCATGCCTGGCAGTAGCCTGGGGCTTGGCTGAGGGAATGTGGCACCACCCCAGCTCCTGCTTGGCCTGCTCAGAAAAGGCAGCTCCTGGCACAAGTTTCCAAGGCACAGCACCAGCTTTCAGCCCTTGCTCCTGGGATCTTGCGGTGCTTTAGGATCGGTGCCTTACAGCAAAACATAGCCCAGAAATACTGAAAGATCTGCACAGGACTGTAGTTCTTCTGTCCTTTTTAGAAAGGGAATTGTGTAGGTGGTTCCTGGAGTACAGGAGGCATCTTTTTCTTTTTGGGGGGAACTGGAGAAGAACTGGTTTGAGTTCAGCACCTGAGGTCTCCAGATATGATCTGCTCAATCACATTAGGATTTTGAAAACTCCCCTATGGGAAACCTATGAATAGTCCAGAAAGGAGCCCTGTAGGAAATCATCACCTGCTCAAATGCCAAATTCTTCAGGTGATGCATTACTCCACAGTTTCATCTAATGGAGCATCTCTTCTTCAGATGTGATGTTGCAAGACACCATCAGCCAGTCCTTCCCTCAGAGCTACATTTCCCCAGCAGTTCTGGGGAGCCATTCAGTTCCTGGGTTTGTTCAGTGTGTGCTCACACTGTTGTGGGGCAGGGTGTGAACTGCATTGCCTGCGCTGCTACTCCCAGGTTAACGTGAATAAATACAGGTTTATTCTCCCATAAATGTGACCTTTTTCTTGGGCAGTGGCCTTAAAGAACGCAGGTAATGAAGAATCTGTTCTGCAACTAAGTTATTTCATTGATCTTCACTATTGAAGAAGTGCAGTGCTTGATGAGCATTTCTCACTTCAAGACTTAGCAGTGGGCAGATGGGAAATGTCACAGAGAATGGGTTTTTTTGTTTGTTTTAGAGGGAGATGATACCAGAAATAGAATCTATAACACTGTATTTGTAATAAGCCTTACAGTTAAATTTAAAAAAAATAATAAAACTAAGCACACACATTTCTAATGCTATTAGGGCGAGCAAAATAATTGCACCAGTGCTACCCAAACTTCTACAAATTGCATGTGACCAGTTTTCTTCTTGCTCAGAATGCTGAAACACAGCAGGACAACAGCAGGAAAGAAAGGCGGGCACACATGTGCTGTCTTCTAGAAGACTGTTCCCAGGGAAATCCGCAGAGTTAGAGATTCCTGCAAAGTCAGAGTTCAGAATAAAGTAGGAAGACTGTGCTCGTCAGAACAGCAATTTGTATTTGTGCAAATCATAAGCCAGGGGTGAGGTGGGGGAAAGATAAATAGGTTAATCTGTTGTAAACTGATTTTGACCCTGAAGGTGATCACAGGTACACAGCATTACGGCACTTTAAACTGTTTTATGCAAAGCTTAAAAAAGACCCAGCAACAAACAAAGCTTTTTTTGTGTTTGCTAAACAAAGCATGAAAGAATAGTGACAAAAGTAGGAGGAGCCGAGTTTGTCCGGACAAAGCCGGGAGGAGGAGCCCTGATGCAATGGAAATGCAGTTCAGTGGTCCTGGATTGATATGCTCATCCTTTAAACCCCCAGGGCTGGGAGATCACAGGGCCTGAAAGTCCATCAAAGAGCACTTCTCTGCATTGATCCAGTCTGGAGCGGAAGGCTGGTGGGGGTCTGCTCTTCTCTATAAGACTGCCTCCGAAGATAATCAGCTTTTCTTCTTGGAAATTGGGGAATCCCAAACATCAATAAAGTGTTATTTCAAGTAAAACATCAGTCTAAACCTGCGGAGGCCTGAACATGTGTGCGTCTCTTTTGTGGTGTTGCATTGCTGTTTTGTTTTTGGTTTGGTTTGGTTTTTTAAGAAGAAAAAAAATAAATAAAACCCTAAGTATGTAGCATCACAGGAGGGAAAATATTTTACCTTAAACTTAATGCCTGGGCTGTTCTATACAACTCGTCAACAGCAGAATCTCCTGTAGAGATCTTTAAAGCAGCCTTACGAGCTTTCCTGGGTGTGTCTGGATGCTCAAGCAGCACAGCAGCACCTGACCTACAAAGAAAAATTTTTAGAAGTATAAAAATCATGATGTCCTTTAGTTAAGTTTGCACATAGGGCAGGAAGGCAGTCCCAGGCCAGTCCAGCTGCCCGGGTTCAAACACTTCAGGTCTGAGGAAAGGGGAATTGGGAGCCTGGGGAATATTTAATTAGCACTGACCACTGCCACAGACTCAGGCCACCTCATCTGGAGCTTCCAGGTGACCAGCAATGATGCTGAGGAGCTCCTGATCTCCCTCCCCAGCTCTGGCTTTGATTTGTTCAAATTATAGATAGAACATTCATATTTTAAAGGGTTGAACGTGCATAAAGCAGGAGTGGGAGGGAGATGAGGCAATCCAGCACTCTCTGATGTAACCAGAGCCTGAAAGTCATTAATCAACCATTCGTTTGACACTGGGAATTGCTGGGATATTTTATTTATTCGAGGGGAGAGGTGTTGAGCAAACAGAGGATGATACCAGCTTTTCCATCCCAGCACGTGTAATGTGACCTGATAAAAGTTAGGAATAATTCAATACCATTAAACAGCTGCGTTTGAGTAACGTAAATCAGTTGGCTGAACAAATCTCAGTGCCCTGGAGATCCTGGTAATTACAAAATCTGATATCCTGGTGCTTGAAACTAATTCAGGTGACCACAGGCATTGCAGAGAAATGTGATGAGAATTCCCTCTGAGTGCTGTCTGTGAGTACAACAGAGAGGAGAGAGAGCAGCAACTCTGCCTCACAAACAGTCTATTTCATGATTTTGGGGATGAGAAGGGGTGGCAAAGGATGTGATTGCCTCCAAAACACTTGGCTCTGGTGTAGGGATGGTGTCACTGGGATTAGCAGGCCACCAATCTCAGGGCTTTGGCAATCAGGCACACAAAAAGTATTTTTGCTGAGCACGTTTCAACCAAATTCTGTGTGAGCCAGCAAATCCCTGCCATGCTAGAGTTCTAAAAAATGGATAGTACAGATCAGAGGAACCTCTTGCCCTCAAAATGCAGTTGTTGATCATTTCCCTTTCACTTAGCTCCCTTCCTTGCCCACAAAAAATCACACTACTGAGAATTAAAAAATTTTCTGTTAGATGCACACAGCCTAGCTCTTAAGTGCTTTTTAAGAATATTATTTGTTTAAGATTTTCTTCCCTTGCACGGGTAGAGAATAGATTAGTCAACATTATTAATTATTTTTATGACCTCAATATCTTCAGATATTGACCCTCAGAAAGTTTACAGCTCTAATCAGTGTGTATAGAATAGAAAACAGCTTCTGCCTCAAGAGACTGGCAATCTGTGCTTTCTTTTGCAGAGGGAATTTTGAAAGTAGAATTTTGCCATACAAATTATACTGATTTGTGTGGTGAGGACCCAATCACTAATGCAGCAGTAGGAACCTAAACTGGAAAATTTAAAAAAATATATTCTTTTTGTGGTGTAAACATATCCAGGCAGGAAATCATGCTCTACATGACAATTTCATGGAAAAGGTTGCTGCTCATCAGCCTGCCCCCGAGCATCTCTGCAACACCATCTGCCAGAGGTCAGCACCCCTCAGCCCCGGCAGCACCGCTCGCACGTCTGCCTCCAGAGATGCTCCAGCCAGAACAAACCAGGTTCCCTGGAAGGGTTTAAACACTCCCAGGCTTGCTTAACCTAAAGCTAACCTGGAGGAGCTCTGTGAACAGCTCTGCTGGTGAATCAGGGCTCTGGTGATCTCTGCAGAGTTAGAAATGCCTGGGAGCACCTCGTACTGGAGACAGGCACCCTGATCAAAGCTGGAGAGACGTGGGGAGGTTTCCCTAAAACACAGACACCTGCAGAGCCATTGTTTCCCTCTGGGACCGTTTTCCTCTGGCAGCTTTGGAGCCCTCAGTGCAGGACTGGTGAGCACAGATGCCAGAGACTTCCCTGTCCCGGGTTCTCCAGCAGTGGACAAAAGTCCTTTTCTCATCAGCTGTCTGAGCTGAAGAAGCACTCTGGAGTCCTTAGTTCGTGTTCTCAAGGCAGTTTATTAGTTCCTTATCAAAAGTAGATTTCTCTGCCCTGCCGAGGTCGACACAGCAAAACTTTCTGAGACACACTGTGCCCTGCACACTCTCTGCCGTGCACACACTGTGCCCTGCACACTCTCTGTCCTGCAAGGGAGATTGAGCCACACTGTCTGCCCTGCACACTCTGTCCGTCTACTCTGCCCCCACCCCAGGTCAGCTCTATTCTTTTCTACTATCAACTACGTATCCAATGTTTACCATTAATTTCCAATCCGTGACCCTTACATTACATTGTCCAGCTCTCTGACAAACCAATCCAAATGTGCCAACATCACCAAGAAGATGGAGGTTAGGAAGAAGAAGAAGAGATAACATGCCACGTGTAAGAATTCTGCATCTTGACTCCCAGACCCCCCTGTCCAGAATCTCAAACCCCCCTGGACATGGGTCCAAATCCTTCCCTTTTCATCTATAATTACTGCTATTCTACTCTTTAAACTCTGGTGACTTGCAATTCTTCTTATAAATTAGTAATTTGTCCCAGGGATTTAAATCAAAGCCACAGGCATTCTCAGCATCAATCCAGGTTCTCCAACACCTCTGGCAAGGCTGAAAAGCCTCCTGACCAGGGTTTGGGTCACTCTGAGATGCCATAGGAACCCCCTGGGTTCCAACACACAGATGGTTCTGCAGCCCGGTGTGGGGAGGGCGTTGCACACCCGAGGACCCATCTGGAAGACAAAAGCAGAGCTTCGGGAGAAGCTGAGCTTGCAGGGGGTGAGGAAAGGCAGGGGTCAGCTGCTTACACGGGAGGATATGGAAAAGGCTCTGATGAAGGTCGTTAGAACAGTGGTTAAAGAAGGCAAAGCTGAGACAGGAATTTGGACTTCCTGACAATCAGTGCAGAACATGAAAGCAAGGTGTGTTATAGGGTGAAAGCAGGAACAGAAACTGGTTTCCAAGGGTTTGAATAGAAAGAAATACTAAAGCAAATGAAAAAAAACCCCAATGACTACCCTGAAGGACTTGCAATGTCCAACGCAGCGAGCTCAGTTTGGCAGAGAGCTCGGTGTGAATTCATGTGCTCGTGTGCAAAAGCGTTCACTGGTGTCAGGAGGCAGCAATAAACACGGAGATATTTGATAGTCCTGCACAGAAAGAAACTTCCTCGATGGGACAAACCACGGGAAAGATGATCCCAACTAAAACAGCCGCTGGAGCTTTCACTGGACAGCTATCAGCAGCGGGGATTTGTTTGGAGCAGCAGCATGGCAGGCAGCGCGCTCTGCTCTCCTTTTGTTCAGCACAGCGCTGGGGCTGGGGTTCCTGCAGGAATTTCCCTTCTGCTCTAAGGCTGCAAAGGGAACCTGCTGCATCTGTAATCAGGAAAATAACCCTCGGCAGAGGCCGTCCCTCCAGCAGTGTATTGGGCTCATTACAGCTCTGCACCGATTTCACCATTTACAGAACAAAACCAGGCCTTGTTTGTGTTTAGCACTTCTGGCAAACAGTCCTGTCAAAGCCTCGCGGCAACGCTCTGAAAAGAGGACGAGGAACCTCATCCTGTAGTCTTGGGAGGTTTCTTGCAGCAATTTTCCCATTTTCTGACTCCCTGTGGCAGTAAGCGTGGGCTCTGTGGTTCGGTTCCATTACTGGGGAGGGCAGGAGCTCAGCACTTCGCAAAGCAGGCCTGGCAGGCTCAGACTCCAACAAAAACTCACATTTCCACCAGGCTGCTGCCATCCAGCCCCACGCTTTCTGTGAGGGAGCAATTCCCAGCCCTGAGCAATGCAGAGATACCAAGAATACACAGTAGCTACAGAGAAGGAAAAAAATGAAGGGACTTCCCCATTTAAATGCAAGTAATAGTGAAAGTACCACGACTTTTTCTAAAGAAGGATTGTATTCTAGGCAGCCAAATCACCGCTGCCGTGCCCACAAGGGGACAAAGGGATGCACTGCTGAACTTTTATTGCTTCAAATGACATTACAGGGTTTAGTTATACCCAAGGACAGGCCCAAACTTTGGAAGTTTAACCTTAGGCTGAGCATGCAGCCAGCATCCCCTCTCTTCTGCACCACTTTAGAAATTCATGAAGCCTGTGGTGCGAAGTACTTTTCATTTTTGCCATGCTTGGTAAATTAGCCAGCAGGCAGGGAGCAGACAATAATAGCAGAATCCTCTTCGATTGCTGGGTTTGATTTGCTGCATCTCTCAGTGTTTTGATCATTTGGACTGGAGATAAGTCACACACAATTTGGGGGCTGGCAAAGTGGGATTTAATAAGTCTCCTGTAAAACACAGCGTGTATGCAAACAGCCCAGAGGATTAGACCCTGCTTGCTTAGTTTAGAACTTGGTGCAGCCAACCTGAATAATCAAATGGAGGAACAAAAGTTGTGAATCCCCTCAATGCTCTGCTTCATTAGGATCTCCTTACAGAAAAAGAAAATGGGGCTCATCTGATCAGCCAGATTTTATGGCATCTGATTAGACCACCATTTTCTCAGCAGGTCCCCTTTCTTTAAACTGTTGACTATGGATGGCCTGCTGAATAGGATGAACTTTGGACCGCTAAATTGCAGCATTATGGTTATTTAGTGTAATTTATGAAAAAGAGAGAAGTCATGATCACCTACTTCATATTGCTAATGATATCTCCATTTATCAGAACAGCTATGAGTTTGGATCATCATTTTTGCCTCACAGTCACAGAACACTGTCCAATTAGATAAAAAAAAATTTGCAAATGTGGGCTGTATGAATACTAAATTAAGATTTAATAATCCTTACATAATCATTTATTACTGTTGACTCTTTGCTGCCTTGCATTAAGTTCCTCATAATCTCAGCGGGTTTGCTTCAAAGTTTCCTACGCATTCTGTATTTCCTATTTGCATTTTACAGTGAATAATCTAAAAAGAAAAATAAAGGGGGGAAAAAAAATCTGAACTTGATTTTACTGCTCTGCAGTGTTTCATCTAAACAGCAATTAAACCCATAACAAATTACAAAGATGCTGTGAGAATTAAATGACAGTGATTTCAGCGTGAAAGTGCCCTTACCCTGGATGAAAAGAGATTTCCAATCACAGAAATTATCACTTTGTCTTCTTTTTCCCCCCCAACAAACAAGACAGCCAAACACTTTCCTTAGAGGCAAATTTCTAAATTGCTGATTATTACAGGTAATGATCTATTCACCGTGTCAGCTTCCCAGGCTTCCTTAGGAGCTGGAGTTATGCAAGGTAACAATGAGCCATCAGGGAGGGGAGGAACAGCAGCAGTGGGTGATGCTGCCAGGCAGGAGCCAATTCCTCAGGCGTGGCAGGAGCAGAGGACACAAGGACTGAGCGTCTGTCCTGCCTCACACAAACCCCTGGGTGATGATCTTACCTGCAGTCCTCTCACGGATAATTACGGATTTCCAGCTGTGTCAGAGCTGAGCAGCTCTGTCCCGGGGGCACAAACCCCCAGCAGGACCTCGTGTGGTCACTTCCACCCAGCCCCAAGGCTCAGGTGGGCACAAGCCCTACGAACAGTGCTGTGGTGGTATTTCTCCAGATAAAGTGGGGAAGTGATCAAGTTCCTCCAGCAAAGGCAAACTGATTTGTCACTCTGTTTCCTGGTTTTTACTCAGTGTGGTGCTGATATTCCAGCTGGGAACCTCTTCTGAAGCACGCTGTATTGTGTCAAAGGGTGTCTCAAGGCAGCAACACCGAGGAAACCACTTACTCAACCCAGCCTTTACCCAGCCACGTAATCAGACTGCCAAAGTGTGGGCAGACCAATGTCGGGCAGTTTGCACACCTCCATGGGCAGAGCAGAGGGGATCACAGGCCCACAGCTGTGTGATCATCACAGCTCAGCCTGCAGCAGCTCTGCCCAGAGCCTGATCCTGGTTCCACCTCACATTCTTCTTGCCACTGCTTAATAAATGGCCATGGATTGTTCTGGACTGCCTAGGAGATAAATGCACGTTAATTATTCCAGCAACACTTCTGGGCCCACAGTGCAAACACTGCTGGTTTGAGTCTCCTCTGGAACTGTGAGTCTGCTCATGCAGTTCTTCAAAAATCAGCATCTACTTTGTCAGCTTCAGCCTGCACGGCTGGTGTGGTGCCTGCTCTGCAGAATTTTCTGCCATCCCAATTCACATTCAGCATCCTCCACCAAGTGAAGTTTTTACATGGATACTCCTCAAGAGTCAGCAGGAGCTCTCTACTCTGTACAATATTTTATTAGCATGCTGACCATTTTTTTTAAAACAACAGTAGGATTTTCCTGTGGGTCAGAGTTCATACTTGCTGTCAGTTGAAATCAATGTAGGCTTATAAATGCTCTAAATTTTTGGATTTTGATTATTAGAATCAAACCGTAGCAAATTCTGGGAAAGATGAGGAGAAAAGACAGCACCAAGTGAGGCAATGTCTCTCTACCCCACCCCAAAACACGACCCCTCAGAGACAATTTATCACAGTGAATCAAGACCTTGAACATCTGAGAACCTCTGCTATTTCCTATCCACAATTGCAACTTCTCAGCCATCCAAGGAGAGCTCACTGCTGCATTACTCCCAGGAAAAAACTTCCTCTTAGTTTTGTTACACTTTGGCTCCATGAAGCCATTAGTTGTTAATCAGCTGTAAAATTACCAGCTCCAGCTACGCAAAATTGTCTTGGGTTTAGTACCCAAAGAGGCCTTAACTTCTCCTCCTTCTTTCAGTAGGTAAATAGACAGAAAACAAGGACAGCTCTTGGGCAAGATGAGCCGGCAGCACACAGACCTTCACATCACATGGCAGGAAATCGGGCTCTGAAAAAGCTCTCCAAGCCTCCTGACTTTCCATTGTTTGTGTTGTTGTTAAACATCAGCATTGCCCTGGGTACAGAGTAGAGAAAACAGTGAGAAAGATTTCTAAAACCTTCTGTTGAACCTTCTCTTGGGTTCAGTGGAAGAAACCTTCCGTCTCTGTAATTTCCTGCTTGTGCTGCATTGTTGGGGCCCTCAACAAACCCAGCAACTCCTCCAAGGGATCTCTGCACAGGTTAGATGGTCCTGGTGGTACTGCACAGCACGAATGTGAGGTTGAAAAGCAACGTTTGGTGCTGATTCATTCTCCTGGTGTGCTGGTTTTGGTGGGGGTAGAGTTAATTTCCTTCCCAGCAGCTGCTGTGGGGCTGGGTTTGGCTCTGTGCAGGAAACAGGGCTGATAATAACCAGGGATGTGTGAGTTATCTCTGAGCAGGGATTGCACAGCCAGGGCCTCTCCTGCTCCTCACCCTCACCTGTGAGAGCCTGGGGGGCACGAGGAGCTGGGGACACAGCCAGGACAGCTGAGCCCACTGAGCCAGGGACATCCCAGACCTCATGGCATCACCCTCAGCACACACAGCTGGGGAGAAGGAGGAAGGGGGGACATTCTGGGTTTGTCTCCCCAGGTCACTGTGACACTGGTGGAGCCCTGCCTGCCTGGAACACCTGCCTGCCATGGGAGGCAGGGATGAATTCCTTGTTTTGCTCTGCTTGCATACACAACTTTTGCTTTAGTTATTAAACTGTCTTTATCTCGACCCATGAGTTGTTTCACCATCACCCTTCCAGTCCTCTCCCCATCCCACCAGGGGACAGTGACTGACCAGTGGGGCTGAGTGGTCAGCTGGGGTGAAACCACACCACCAGGGTTGGGTTTTTCAGGAGCCAGGTTAAATGGGAGCGGGTTTGTTTCTGGAAAACCTCTGTCGCTGTAGGGATCCAGCAGTACCACCAAACAAACATATATAAACAAATATAAACAGCACCTTTTGGGCAGTTCTCACCTCCACACACGCACTATTTCCCACAGAACACAGGAAAAGAAGCTCAAATACTTAGAGATTATCTTTGCTCCTGAAATAGACTTTGAGTTGTATCATTTTTATGGTATTGGTGAATACGTGATTGTCTTTTAAAGAGCAGCTTTTCAGAAATGGCTCAGATACGTTTCAGTGAGACTTCATTTCGCCCCTGTGGAAAAATGCAATGTGTATTCTAACAATTATTACACCTTTATTCTGTGCATCAACTCTGTTTCTAAATGTCTGAACTGACAGCATGTCTGGTCACATGAGTCCAGTTGACAAATTTGGCTAACGGTAACGCTTTAGGACAAAATTATGAAAAAAATGACAAATTAGCAATGGCACCTAATCAATAAATGACACAATATGGAATCCATGAAGCTGATAATGCAACCTCACAATTCTCTCATTTCATAAAATAAATTACCAGGGCTAAACATGTGCTAGATGATGCTTCATTTCCAGTTAGATTTCCCCCAACCAATAATAAATTTATCTGTAATTATATAGATTAAAGTCCTAAAATGATCAGCAACACACAAATTTCAGAACCTGGCTACTTTTAACCCTGAACCAGCCATGAATAAGTGGTTTCCTCGGTGCTGCTGCCTTGAGACACCCTTTCACACAATACAGCGTGCTTCAGAAGAGGTTCCCAGCTGGAATATCAGCACCACACTGAGTAAAAACCAGGAAACAGAGTGACAAATCAGTTTGCCTTTGCTGGAGGAACTTCATCACTTCCCCACCTCATCTAGAGAAATACCACCACAGCGCTGTCATTCATAGAAGAACTCTCAAAATATTTCAAGGTTTAACTATCATCTTCCAGATAAATTTTCTGTCATTGCAGCCAAGCGTTATTTTACTTTAACATAACACAATAATACCGTAGGCTCTGAAATTATTTACCTTTATTCTTACAAGTAGCCTTAGTGATTTATCTAACTTCTGCAGGCTGGCATTTCCCATGATGTGCTTCGCACGATAAAAAACAATTCTTCCAAAAATCCTGAAGAAAATCTGTTTTGTGATTTTGAAATTATCACAGAGCAAGCTGAGTTCATCACAGCAGAGAAATTACATTCAGGCATCTCCTTTCTGCTATTTTCTGGTAATTCAGAGCAAATCCAGATACAAGGAGCTCAGATCAGCCCTGTTCATCACACACTGAGGGGAAGGTGCTTTGTCCATTTTCTTATCTGGAGAGGTGCTGAACCAACTCCAGCAGGGTGGCAGCTCCGAAATAAATCCCTGAAACAGTTTTAAAAAGCAGTTTGCAGAAATCAAGCAGCCCGGTGAAAATGCCCAACACAGCAGATCAGAGGCACGGATAAAGCACATTTTAAAGGTGCAAAGGCCAGGCTGGACTGGGCTCTGAGAAACCCTCTCTGGTGGAGGTGTCCCTGCTCTGGGGTGGTTTTAATCTCTTCCAACCCAGCCATCCCCCGGCTCCCTGAAAATGGAGCTAAGAACTCCTGTAACTCACACCATGCAGTATTTCCAAGAAATGAGAGGAAGTTGTCCCTGATTTGTCCCCTCCCAGGCCGTTCTCCTCCTCCGGGGATTGCAGCCATCACCCCCAGTCTTTGGAAGGAGAAAGAAGGAACAAAGTTTTCAGCTCTCACAGCAGTTCAGAGCTGCCCATCACCGTATTTTCTTATGGGAAGCAGCCCATCCTTCTGCGTGGAAGGTGTTTTTCATCCCAGGTGGATGAAACAATGACAGAGTGCAGTGTCCTGTATTGCCAACAGATATCAGAGTTGGTTTTGGTGAAGAATTTAAAACTTTGCTGTTCTGAGCAGAGCAGCAATAAATACAAGTCTATTTTCCAATGTATTTAAAAGGGGAGAGGAAGCCTTGTGTTGGAGGAAAATAGCATTTTTTACTATGGGAAAAAGACCAGATAAATAAATAAATAAATAGATAAATAAATAAATTTTATTTCTTCCAAAGCTATTTAAAGCCTGAGAGACTTTGAAAACAGAGCAGTCTGCTAAGAAACTAATTATTTAATACCCTGAAAAAGTAAAAAAATTATGTTAACTCACATAGCCCAGACAGACCTGTTTGCAGCAAGGACTGTGCTTAACCCCAATATGAAAATATTTATGCATGTTCCTGCCTTTACTGTACTCATTTCCCAAAGCAACAGGAAAAGGCACAGAAAATAAACAGGTGAATGAAAGATACTCCTCCGCTTGTCTGGAAAAACCGGCCAACACACACATTGATATATTTTTATTTAAATCTTTTTTTTGTCTCTTACAGGTGCCCCTGAAGCAGAGTATCACAAATTCCCCAGCCACACCTACAGACAGCATTTCACTGCGTTCAGTCTCTGCTACACCGAAACACTTCACGCCACATTCCTTGCTCACAACCACTCTCCTCTTGCACTGGCAATTCAAAAGAGTTGCTGGAAGAAAAATCGTGGTCAGCAGCGTCAGATTCATCATCCAGGTGACCAAAAGAGCTTCAGCCCTAGTCCATGGCTTAAGGCAGCACCTTTGGCTGCAGGTTTAGCAGGAAACTGTGCCCCAAGGTCTGTGGGCACTGCCATGGATGAGCATTAAGCCTATAAAATTGCATATATAATTTACAAAATGCCAGCCAAGCACTTGGCAGGAAGATCTCATTCCTTCACGCTTGGGCTCGTGCTGCCCAACGTGTGCAGTGATCTCCGAGTTAAGTAGCTGCCGTGTGTTTTGGGTCAATTTGCACACATCTCTGCACAGGACCTAAAAAAAAAA
>VXBU01006987.1:290790-307020 GCA_013400315.1 Bombycilla garrulus
AAAAGGGAAGGAAAAAAAAAAGGAAAAAAAAGGGGGAAAAAGAAAACAAAATTAAGTGCATTGCAAAAATGCCCATTCAGTATGTGCCAATCCAAATGCAAAGAAAAACTCTTCGTCCTTGGCAGAGATAGGTAAAAACTGCCCAAAGTCACCACGGAAAATGAGATGTTACAAATACCTCAGCGCTAAATAATCTGAAGAATATTTCCGTTTTTCCCACATGCTCTTCTTCCAGCAATCCAAATTGTTACTCTCCGGACAGTTGCGTGTTTGTGTATGACTGAGAGAGAACAGATTTGAAATATGATTCCAGATCCTTTGAGAATCGAAACTCAGTAATTTAAACGGTTATTTTCCAAGCCTCGGGAGCAGGGATCTCCAGAGCAGCATCCAGAACAATGGGAGGTGCAGAAGATGCCCCTAATCTGCATTCATTACAGTGAAACGTGTCTCTGTCACCTCCTGTCACCCTAATGAAGGGTTAATTTAAACATCTAATTGGGAACGAAAAGTACTGATGATATGAAGCGGCCTGACTGCGCTGACACAAAATACCTGCTAAAAGTGCTGGGCTGGACCCTCACCTCCTGATGGGGCGGGTGTAGCTCTAAACAAGCTCACCTACATCCTGTTTTCCACCCACAAACCCTTTACAAAAGGACAAAGATAAGAAATAAAGGCAAAAATTGGGGCAGTGTGGGGAGGGGAAACCAAATGTTGTTTGAATCAGATATAAGTGATCCTCTAGAAACGGCATAAAGTACTTGTGAAAAGCCCTAAACATACAGCTGGATATCAGGCAGGACAACCACACTGACCAAAAACCTGAAAATTTTCAGCTGATCTTAAAAATAAGCTTTTTTCCACCTTCAGTATAATTTGCACTCACAGAGTCCTTTGCTCATCTACCTACCGCCACGCTACGAGCAGAGCTACAGCCTTTGCTTCTAGACAGCCCCATCATCCTTTTCCACATCGCTTTTAGAAATTTTGCTCCTTATTTTTTACTGTTTGCATCAATCTTACAGCTTGACCACTTTTGGGAATCAGATCGGTTTTGAGAGTTTTTGGGTTTTCTGGGTTTTTTTGTGGGTATTTTTGATTGTTTGTTTGTGTTTGTTTTGTGGGTTTTTTTTTGCTTTGTTTTCTCGTACCTGGGCGAAATTTCATCTTCAAACTGAGGTACACCAGGAGGCACCGCTGTGGTGAGACAATGTCCCCACTCCAAGGCAGCGAACCATCGCCGAGCAGCACTTTGCAAAAGTCCAGGCTGCCACAAGGGGTTTTCTGATGCAGTTCAGGGCAAAATTAACCCTGATCAGCGCTAATATAACCCTCAGCGTCTCTTTTTTCTGTATAACGTTTATTCATCCCGGGTAGAGGGTGACGATGAAGGGAGGGGAAAGTTGTTGGAGGGTTGCCTGGACGTCGTCTGCTTATCAGCGGGGCAGATGAAAGCAAACAGCCCGCGCTCCACCCCTGGGTGGAAGGAGCTGAGGAATGCAGTCCCCTCCCAGCAGCCGCTCCGGGATGAGCCTCCAGCTCCATTCGCAGCTCCGGGTACGGCCCCCCGCTGCCGATGGCCCGATAGCATCGTGCCGAGCACGGCCCGGGATGGCTTTAGGGCTCACTAATGGCTTTGTCACACCCGCAGCTCACAGGTTTGACACCTCCCGTGTGGGACAGCGCCGTGGATGCTCTGGCGTCACCCCGCGGGCTCGGCTCCTGCTGCGATCGTTCAACCTGTGCGGCTTAAAAATGCGCCATTAATACGGGATCATTCTCAAAACCTGAGTGTTCCCAGCCACGTTTCTGCGTGGCAGAAATTCATTATTCCGCTCGCTCCCCCTGGAGCTCTGCAGAGCAGCCTCGGGGGCTCCGGGTGGGCAAAGCCGAGCCCTCGAGCCGCGCTTTTTATGGCGAGTGGAGTCGCCCCTTTTCCCTCTGCAGTGCCCGTCCAGCAGCGCGGAGCCTCCCGAGCTGCCCGGGCAGGTGTGCGGGGCCGGGAGCGGTGCTTACAGCCGCGGATCCGCCGGCGATCCCTTCCCTGCCACAGCCAGCAGCGTGCCCGGCCCCTCCGCGTCCTGCCCCATCCCTCCGAGCGCGGACAGCCAGCTCAGGAGCGTCCCCGGGCCCGATTTGCACCTGTGCGTATCAGGGTGAGACTTTAGCACCTCCCTGCACGGCCGTCACCGGGACCCGAGCGGAGAATGAATCCCCTGCACGGGGGCACAAAGCACCGACCCCGCCGGTCCCCACTGTCCAGAAGCGCCTTGGGTTCCTCCGGCCCAAACCTCCGGGTCCTTAAAATCGGAATTACAGAACTAACTGCCTCTTTGAAAAGCACTCCACAAGTTTAAGAGTACAAAGGTTGTGTCCTGTGGCACTCAAGGCGACAATTTTTTGTTGTTCTAACTTTACAACAAGCGGGAATCGAACCAGATTTGTACCCAACTCTTTTTCTCGGCACAAAGCACAGATGTTCACTGTTCGAGTTCTAAAAACTGCCGTTCTGTTCATTTAGGGCCTGGGAAAGGCGCGGCAGATCCCGGGTGCACAATTCCCGCTGGATTCAGGCGGGGAAGCTCCAGAGATGCTTCCTTCAAGTGCCATGTGAATGCACCGGAGCAGCGCAGCCGCTCTAATGACGGGCGATGCTAATGAGCCGAGCTGGGAAGTGCAGCAGCTCAGGAGCACAGCTCTGCTCGTTTCAGCTCTAGGCAGCAGGTAATCTCGGGCCGAGGGGCAGGAGAAGCAGCCGGATCGTTCCAGCTGCCCAGGAGCGCTTCCCGATGCCCCAAACTGCGCTCAGCGAGGGTGACAGGCTGGATCTATTGCTTGGCATCACAAAGAATCAACGCACGTACTCACTGTTCATTAATTAATTGCAATTGTTCCTCGCTTAAACTGTCACAGCATAATAACGCCTTCATAGTTATCGTTAAAATATCTAAATTTCACTTTCTGCAGAAACGCCATTGTTTAGAGGACGTAAAAATGGGGAAAAAAATACAAACCCAGCTTTAACGATTTTTCGAAGCCAAACTGGGTTAATTTATTGTACAAAATAATAAACCATGCTGCTCCAGTTCAGCCTTGGGGTTCAAGGTAAAAAATTTTTAAGATGAACTTTTAAATTAAATAAATCAGCTCGGGCGTGCCTCAATCAGTTGCCCAGCTCAAGAAAAAAAGAAAAAATAATTAAAAAAATGTAGAAAGAGAAAGCAATTTAATTACTGTCTTCTAGGGGAGGGGAACCCAAACAAACACAAAACAACAATAAGATGGTCTGTCACTGAAGTTTAATAAAATGAAATATATCAGAAGTTGCTCAGCAAAGTCCTAAACTAAGTCATGTTCTGTGCATGAAGCCGCCCTGTCCTTGTGCAGTCGGGCTCTGGTATTTTGTCTGCCTGATCTGTAATTCTCTGTGAAATTCCCCATTTCTAACCACAGGGACCTCCCATCGGGCCCAGGTGTGCTCTAGGGCTGCAAGGACCCCAGGGAGGACAGGGATCATGGCTGAGCTGGCCAAAGCCTGCCCCAAAGAGCGTTGGGGTCATTCCTGGTGCTTTGGTGACATTCCCAGTGCTTTGGGGTCATTTCTTGTGCTTTGGGGTCACTCCTGCCACTCTGGGGCCATTCCCAGCACCCTGGGGCCATTCCAGCACTCTGGGGTGACTCCCAGTGCTTTGGGATCATTCCTGGCACTTTGGGGCCATTCCTTGTGCTTTGGGGTCACTCCCAGCTGGTGCTTTGGAGCTGTTCCCGGTGCTTTAGGGTCACTCCCGGTTCTTTGGGATCATTCCTGGTGTTTTGGGGCCATTCCTTGCGCTTTGGGGTCATTACCAGTGCTTTGGAATCACTCCCAGCACTTTGGGACCATTCCCGGCACTTTGGGGTCACTCCCAACCAGTGCTTTGGGACCATTTCTGGCCCTTTGGGGCCATTCCTGGTGCTTTGGAGCCATTCCTTGCACTTTGGGGTCACTCCCGGCCCTTTGGGGCTGTTCTTGGCACTTTGGGATCATTCCTTGTACTTTGGGGTCACTCCTGGTGCCTTGGGGCCATTCCCGGTGCTTTGGGGCCATTCCTTGCACTTTGGGGTCACTCTCGGTGCTTTGGGGTAACTCCTGGTGCTTTGGGGTCACTCCTGGCGCTTTGGGATCATTCCCGGCACTTTGGGATCATTCCCGGCACTTTGGGGTAACTCCTGGTGCTTTGGGATCATTCCCGGCACTTTGGGATCATTCCC
This sequence comes from Bombycilla garrulus, assembly GCA_013400315.1. NCBI lineage: Eukaryota > Metazoa > Chordata > Aves > Passeriformes > Bombycillidae > Bombycilla > Bombycilla garrulus. Next base: position 295,045 of record VXBU01006987.1, read on the forward strand.
TGCACTTTGGGATCATTCCCGGCACTTTGGGATCATTCCCGGTGCTTTGGGGCCATTCCTGGTGCTTTGGGATCATTCCTGCTGCTTTGGGATCACTCTCGGCGCTTTGGGGTCACTCCTGGCGCTTTGGGATCACTCTCGGCACTTTGGGATCATTCCCGGCACTTTGGGATCATTCCTGGTGCTTTGGGATCACTCTCGGCACTTTGGGATCATTCCCGGCACTTTGGGATCATTCCCGGCACTTTGGGATCATTCCTGGCACTTTGGGATCATTCCCGGCACTTTGGGATCATTCCTGGTGCTTTGGGATCATTCCCGGCACTTTGGGATCGTTCCCGGCTGGAATGCCAGGCGGGGAAGCACACCTGTTAAGATCTGAATGCAGAGGCGGGATGCCACGCTGCGCTGCCGCTGTTGGGGGCTCTGGCACCCCGAGCCCGATGCGGTGATGATCACAGCCCTGAGCACTCGCTGCCCCTCCTGGGAGCTCCCATTCCACCTCAAAAATGCAGAAAATTCACCAGAGGGGGTGAAATGCAGCGAGCCCACGAGTTCTGTTTGAAGCCCCCCTCATGCTGCAGCTGAGCTTCTCTGTGCCGTGAACCAGAAGTTGTTCTAGGACTGAAAAACTATTTGAAAAAAAAAAAAAAAAGAAACTGAGGTCTCAATTTCCTCCAACAACAAAAAGCAAATCTCTTTCTTGCCACTTATCCTTCCCCTACCACGTAGGGACATTGGCAAGGCTTCTTTATCTGAATAACTACCAAAAACACTTTTTACCCCCTCCAAGTATCAGTCAACAACTGGAATAGCATGAGCTTTACTGCTCTGGGAAAAAAAAATAAAAAAAAGAAAAATCAGTTTAAGGATAAAATCCTCACTTCAATAATAAGTTTTTTTTTCAAGTTAAATTTTTATTAACAGCATATTTTAAGGCACCTTTTCTCCCTTCCTTCCTTAAACAGCCTACAAGTGTAATTCTCAATGTGAGAGGCACTTTAGGTGATGTTGCAGAGTTATCCCCGGTGACACTGCAGCTCTAATCCTGCCACACCAGCGGCCCTTGGAAGTGAAACCTACAGCGAATTTTGATTTCAGCCACACCTTTGTAAAACTAGTTTTTCCATGCCAAAATATATAACAGAGATCAAAATCTTCACCACGAGTGCCAGAAGCAACAACTCTTTCACCAGTGATCACCTCTGGGTGAGCTCCCAGCTGTGACCCAGGTGAAGCTGTCTTACTAAACACCACGCACACCGAAAATATTGCATTTCAGTTCCTGTGCACGGGCTTGGGAGAAACCTAAACAGCACAAAACTGTGTTCCCCACTAATGTCTATCAGAGCGGCAGCTGACCTTCCCCTGGCAACCTTTTCCAGGCAAATCCCCACTCCAGGGCCAGGACGGGATGGAGAGATAAGCACCCAGGGCTGCATTCCTCCCACACCCACAGCTCCCAGCCAGAGGGCGGATAAAGAGGAGGCAGCTGGCTCCCAGGAGCGGTGTTTGAAACTCCCCAAACAGTGCTGCTGACTGATTCAATCACGGCGTTTGAGGATTTTTCAGGATGGAGGCTGAGGAGGTGCTTGGCTGTTTGTCCCTCTGTGCTCGGGTGTGTTCTCGACGGCCCATTCAGTGACCGGCATGCAGAAATATCCCATGGACTCCACAAATCCAGTGCCCCGTGCTCACAAAGGCCCAGTTCACCGTATTTTAAAGTCACTTTGCAGATTCTCAGCTTCAACAGCGATGCCAGCAAGCAGGCAGGCACTAACAGGGTATTTTATCTTGCTGTGTATGCAAGGAAAATGGGTTTGAAACTGTGAGCCGTGCACAACAGCGAGGCACAGAATTGAACCAGGAGGATTTTGGTAGGATGCTGTACGGAAGGGTCACATAGAATGAAAAGGCTGAATAAATCCCATGGCCAATTACATGGTCACTGAATCATGAAAAGGCCAGGCTCCTGGAATTTTGCAGCTGCTAGTAGATTCAACGGATGCGTCAAACCAGCAGCAAACTCAGCTACAAGTTACCCCACCACAGAATGGATTTGAAACAAAATGAACTTAGAGCAAACCCCCATCATGCAGAAATTTTTGAGGGAACATTGTTAGACTTTAATTCCCATTATCTTTCCTTGTCTTACTACAAAACACATAAATTGCCTTTCCTGTTCAATGAGAAGTATGAAAAACTTCGTAGAGGTTTTGTTTTTACTGAAATGAAGCCAAATATCTAGGTGTGGTTATTTACTGGGGGCAGGAAAATCATCTTTAAATTTAGTTTGACTCTTCCTGGATAACCTGTGAGAGCCTGCACCGGGGCAAAAATGGAAAACAAATACATGAGTGTTTAGTGTCCCTGTGCCAGAGTGACAAAGCCATACGGGACAGGAAGACTGGGGACAGGAAGATTGGGGACAGGAAGATTGCCAGCCCTCGAGCAGAAGTAGCCCCGTGAAACCAGGATTGCTTTGAGCCAGGGTGCAGTGACCGAGGAGCTGGCATAGAAACTCTTCCCTTTCTAAAGCCAGGAGCCCTTAGCAGAGGTGTAAGGAGAAAATCGGGAGGAATTCCCTCCAGGGCTGCTGGAGCTGCACCATCAGCACAAGGAAATGCTGCAGACAGGGCCCATTTGGAAAATTCCATTCCAAACAGTGGGCAGAGCATCCCTCTGAGGCCAGGGATCACTGCTGGCTCTGCCCTGCCTGACTGGACCTTTTTCCTTATGTAACCGAGTGGCACTGATGCCTTTGCAAAGTGTTTTGAGATCTCACAGGGAAAAAAAAACAACAAAAAAAATACCACCAGAGTTAAGAATCATCATCAAAACACAAGTTCTCTCCTAGTATTGCATTCACAGGCTTCCAAGACATCGAGGAACACACCTGATCAGGGATGTTTCAATCAGAGAAAATAAATTATTTTACAAATGAACGTGATCTCCCTTTCTTCCAACACTGGATTCTTCTCTGCAGCTCACAGCTGTTTTATCCAGTCCTGCTTCAACAGGAGAGAAAAACTTCTTGAAAACTCCTGGAGAGAACATTGCACATGTGCCTTTTATTTTGCTGATGTTAAATCCTCCCATTTTCCTGGTTGTGTCACAGGCCACCACCCAGCAAAACGAGTTTTTCTTTTTTGCATCCTTCAGGTGTTATGGAAACTTCTTACTCCCTTCAGTGGCCATCCCACAGTCCTCCATGTATCCTTTGTACTCCCCTCTTTATTTGCTTCTTGGGAATGTCTTTTAGGCCTCTTCAGTGATTTTTTTAGCTGAGATCTCAATTTTCTCCATTTGCTCTCTTAGGGGGATAAGTTGGTCCAGACCTGGGAAGACTGCATCAACATCCTGCTCACCTTCCCTTTCTCTGACGATTTTTCCTTCATTGAAAAGGACAGACCCCTCCTGTACCTCTGCACAGTGCCTCTGCCACAGCCAGGACATTTGAGAAATCCTTTCTGAGCAAATGATAAATGTTGCATGGATTGTAAAAAAAAAAAAAAAAAAAAAAAAAAAAAAAAAAAAANAAAAAAAAAAAAACCCTGAAAATTGAAATCTGAAATTGAAATCTGCCATCTTCTCTACCTGCCAGCAAGGACAGAAATCCACAGGTCCCAATTATCTCAGATGTGCATGGACATTTCAAAGTGGTCTGAATTTTCATGATAAAAACACTTTTCCTGCCTGCTGGCTCTAAAGCAACCTCAGTTAGTCCTGCAATACTCAGTCATCAGAATCCTCAGCACCAGGGAGCTTTCTCTTCTTTTTCCCTCTTGCCTCAGAAGCCTCTAAATGTTGAGGGTCCTTAAGGCCACTGAAATAGAAATGTTTCAAACATTTAACAGCTGATCCTACCCACAAATTCTCCAGTCTGGAGATGACTTCACCAGGCCCAGGGAAGGCAAATTTGCTCAGACAGCTGTCTCAGGTGAAAATGTTATTTTAGGATTAGTCAAATTTTACCTGAAAGCTATCACTGAATTCCCTCTTCAGACTAAGTTTAGCAATGAATATGAACTATTAAATAGTGAGGCTATGGCAGCACCATCTGTGGGATAACATGCGGACCTGATGGTGTACATTTTTTTTTTCTCTCTTACTTGATCCAGCAATTATTAAACAAGTTTTTATACCCTATACATCAGGAAAAGTTATTGCAGGGATACAAGGGAATGTAGAGGGAATTCATTTATTGCACACTTAATGCAATCCTGGTATACACCTGGATATTTTTAAATACTCTGTACTTTAAGGTCAGAAGGCACCATTATGATCCTGTGCCCTAAACCCTCGAGGCACAGCCAAGAATATTAAATTTTACCCAGCAGTTCCTGGAGAGGAGAGAATTATTCTCTCCTACTGCATAAGTGAACTCCACCGAGCCCAACAGCTTTGTTATTCATACTCCAAGGCAAGCAGCACCTACCACAATTTGAGTGATGAGATAAATAATAATGCAGCCAACCAGAATGGGAGACAAACTAGAAAAATCCTCATCGAAATTCAGCAGATCTGGGCTAGTTCCCTCTCAAAGCTCCCCCATCCATCCTCCCCTTCACACAGAGATTTTAGGGACAAATGCCCCTAGATCTCTATTGTTCCTGCTCATTCATTAGCTACAACTGCTTTTTCTGTCGAGCTCACACTTCAAGGTAAGGATAAGATTCTGGCCACATTGTGCGTGTTGAAAAAGTAACTACGTGACACAGGAAATGTAGATTATTTTAAATACAAAATAACATTTCATTGTTTCCTTCACAGTTTTAAGTAATTCTCCGAAATGAAACATTCATGTTTCAAGGTGATAAACTCCTTTCATCCCATTACCTTTGGACTTTCCATCTCCATTAGTTGTATCATTCTCCTTTTTCACATCTTGCCCCCGTCACTGAATGGACTCAGAAAAACCCCTCTCGGTGCTGTTTGTCACAATGCCATTTTCTCCACCTGCAATTCCCATGCCTGCAGCGAGCGAATATTTGTGATTAAATCATAAAAGCCTGGTTTTAAATTGCTGCCCTGTCTCTAGTCCCCCTTTCCACATGCACCAGTGCAGCTCATGAGCTGCCTTCTAAGGCTTCAAAGGGGAGCAGAGGGTCTCAGTTTAGCTGGAACAATGCATTTCCCAGAGCCACAGCTTTCACTTGCCTCCCATGCTGGGGGTTACTATTTGCTTTCCCACACTTCCCTTTGGGCTGCTCCAGCCTTTGGAGCTGGAATTAAGGCAGGCACAAACTGTGGTTAAACCTGCTTAGACGTATGAATGCGATCACCAAAATCACACCTAAAGCTTCAGAAGCTGGGGAAAAGAAATCCTGTTCCCCTGAAAAGCTGCCAGCCTAAAGCACATCAAAATTAAAAGAGCTTGAGGGTTATCTTTACAACAAATTTTGTGATGCAGTTTGTTGAAGTCACCTGCTTCCCTTTGCTAGTGGGTTTTTTTCTCTTTAAGTAGGCAAGGTAAACCCAAATCCTCTCCCTCACAGCTGAGCTGCTCAGAACCCTGTTTAGAACCCTGGCTTTTTTATGACTTTCTTATCTCCTTGACAGTAAAGGTCTGTCCTTCTTGCTTTTTCTCTCCCCAGCCCTTCTGTGGGCAAGCCAGTCTCAAAACCTGTGCCTGCTCCAGGAATTCTCCCGTGGATGGACAACAAGCTCAGCCATCCCAGCTTGGAAAGCCACCAAGGAGGTGACCCCGTGGGCTGCTTCTCACCCAAGGACCACAATCTGCCACTTCCTTGTCACAAATCAAAGAGAGGATCTGCTGCTGTAACCACACAGCTCTTCAGAGACTGTTGATTTGTCCTTATTTCAGCACCACACTGTCCTTGCTCTGGTTCCCATCCTGACACAGAGTCTCTGCCTTCACTTAGCGCTGCTTTACCCACAAGTGGATCCAGACAAAAACACCTATTTTTAGGCTGTATTGTATATTTGTAGGGTGCTGCTCACCTGTTTGCACGGAAGATGAAGCAGACCAAGCACCAAAAGTCTGTAAGTGCATCCGTAACTCCCCTCCTGCAGAGAATTTCTCTCTATTCCCTTCTTTCCCTTGCAGTCCTACCTGATGCTCAGTACCCAGCTCTGGCGCTGTCCTCAAACCTCATCGGCAACAACAAAATCCTGCTGTGAAGCTGTTACAAACTCCAATTTGATAGAAGCTAGAGGTGAGTAGTTCTGCGTGGAGAGAAGGGGTGAAACCTCAGTGTGAGGAGAAATGAACTTTCTCGAGGTTGTGTGTATCAAAACATACACAGGGCTCTTTCACTGGGCTGGCATTCTGACAGTCCAGTGAAAATGTTTTCACCCCCAAAAAAAATAGAACTGTGTGGTCAGTGCCCCCTGGGCTGTGTTCACAGCCAGGTTCTGAACCTCGCCGGGACAGAGGAGGGAGGTGCAGCCAAGCAGAGCCCGAGCCCAGGCGCAGGACTGCAAAACCTCATCAAATACTGGTTTGGTTCAGTTTAGGCTGGCCTAAATTCTAGTCTTCTCTTGAATAATTGAAAAGGAAACGATTGTGAGAAAAGTTTCGTGTAACAGGAAGTCCAAAGGATGTGCCAGATTTTGGCAGGTCCGTGCTTCTCTGTGCAGCTCACAAGCCCTGTCCTGTCATTAGCTGGCCTGTCAGTCACTGAAAACAAAATAACTCCAGGGCACAGATGGACAGCCCTGTGCTAGAGGCCAAAACTATCGAGTTTCCTACTCTAGAACCTCCAGGAGATCTGTGTGTGCCATCACAGTTGACACTCTTCAATAATCTTTCTGTTTTACTGCTGTACAAACAAAACAAAACAAACAAACAAACAAACAAAAAAAAAACCACCAGAAGATTCCTTATTGCCTTTAACAATTAATCCACAGTTATTCGTCCCTGCTTACACCAGACTTTCAAATCAAAGCTTTTGTTCTTGGCTAGAATTGATACAAGTAAGGTCTGAAATCTAGAGAGAAGAGCAGAAGAGTTATTGCAGAAGGAAGCAAAATACTTTCAAGGAATTGATCTGCTTACTTTGGTATAATTTTTAAAAGTTTATTACAATATTCTATCCTCTGCACAAAATCATCCAAGTCAGGAAAACTTCAGTGGTTCTTAGGACAGAGAACACAGGGTGGGCTAATCCTTCCTGCAGCCACTCACAGAGCCCTGTGAATGCCTGGAAAACTGCACAGAATTACCTTGAATCAAATGTTTGCCAGTCTGTACATTCAGCTCCTTTACTTCCTTTAACTTTAGGGCCATGACACCTAATTCAGTTACTATCCCAGCTCTGGTATGCTCATAAAAAATTCACACCTGTTTCACAAATGTTCACCTGTTTAACAGACTCAGGTTTAAAGGAAAGGAAGTTTTTGCTTAATTATGAAAGTATAACTTGCTTTTAAAAAGGAATTCCTACTATGACATTTGCTGTTTACAGGCTGTAAAAGCAACACTGCCCAGTGAATTGAAAGGAGGGGGGAAAAAAGGTAGCGGGAAGGAAAAATAAAAGAGAGAGAAAAGAATTACTTGGATTAAAATATCTTTCTTTAACCTTGTGGAAGAGAAGCTTCTCTGGCTTGGCAGCACAGTACAATGAAAATGAAATCAATGCCAAGTGTCTTATCCTGAACTCTGAATGGGCAAAGTTCCCATTGACTTTCAAGATTCCTTCCCCTGCAAATGGCATTCAGGAGCAGTCGTTACCTGCGCCTAAGGCACGTCCACCACCGTGTTCTGTCTCTCCCCTTTGTGTCGAGAGGATGTATAGAATTTTTGAAATCAGCACAGCAAGCCGTGAATGATGCATGGAATGAATAAACCGAGTCTTGTACAAAGGGGAAATCCTGAAGGCTTGCTGCAATCACTGCTCTACTCTTTCCTATGGCCTGCATAGAAAAGATGCATAATATTCTCCACAGAGACAAAGAGAAAAGCTCACCGAGGCCAGAAGTCTCAATCAGAAGCCCCAGAAGAGATAAATGACAGCAGCTCCCAAGTTTTTAACGTTGCCTAATTTCCCTCTTCTTGCCAAGCTGTTCCCCAGGGCTGCCGGGCTCTCTCGGCCCCGGTGCACGTGGAATATACACACAGGGCTCCGAGAGCCCGCCTCACTTTGCATTTCTTTGGAGGCAGCCCAGCTTATGCAGGAGTTTGTGTTTCACACCTCACCCCATCAGCCCGGGGGAGTTTGAACCAAATCCCCAGCGTGGGACGGCCAAAGCATGGAAAAAAAAGGTGCAGATTTTTCCACAAGATCAACGGGATGTGTTAAAAACCCATAACTCCTTCCTCATGTGGGCTTGAATGGGAGACTTCACTGATATCAGCACAAATATTTTCAAACCGGACCAAACCATGCTCAGATTGATTAGTCTTAGTTTGAGTATTCCTAAATAAATATAAATATATTATAGTTGAACTTAGCAAGAGCAATAAAGATGAGCATCCTGAGCACAACGCTGTGGTACAGATTATTTGTTTTCATCATGGAGAAGATGCAAATACATCTTTTTATGGATGTGCTGTGACCTCCCCCAGTCCTCCTGCTCCCTCTTACACATTTGCTCACGTGCTTTGCAATCTTACCCGCTGCACTAAGGAGGTAAAGATATTTTAGAAACAGGAAAACTGATGTTTAATAGGGATACTGAGCCTCTGAGGATGCCTTTGGAAGAAGCAAATCTAAAATCCTTTTTGCTTGACTGGCAACACAAAGAAGTTGGCTGTGATTGGTATTTGCAGCAAAGAATAATTAATTCCTCATCCTGAGGACATTCTGCTGGGGACAAGTCACTGTATTGCACTGATTGCTGCATCCAATGGCATTAATTAAAAGTTGTGATAGGGAAGTATGTGGAAAACTATTCTGAAAATCTGCATTAACCAATAAATTACCCCATGCAAAAACATCTGCAGGGATGGCTGTCCACATCTTCCTTGAGAAATCATAAAATAAATGATTAATAAAAGAAATGGATTCAGATTTTCTCTGTTATTTCAGTGTTTTGTCAGAATTTAGTGATGAAATTTACCGTAGGAATAATCTGAACCTGCAGCCTGTGAATAAACTGGGCATGACTACAAGAAATCTGGAGTCCAGGTCTGTGTAAGTGCAAAAGAAGCCATGTCAAGGTTTTCACTTCTGCAGGCTCTGAGAACAGCAGCAACATTCCAGTCCTGGACATCACCCAGCTTCACATTTCAGGTGTACTCATTCCTGAGAAATCATCCTTTCCCTTAACACTGGAGGACAGTTAGACAAGTTCCTGTCTTCCTAATCATGATCCTGAGAAGTATCTTTCTTAGTGCCATGTTTGATGAGACTGCTAAAAAGATAATTTATGAATGTTTTCATGAAGTGTCTATGCTAATGCTTCACCTGGATTTAGTCCTTGTCTCTTCTTGTGGCAAAGAAATAGTAGACATATGAAAACATGCAGTTTAACATATATTATTAAAATACTCTTACAATAGCCACAATCAGTTTCCTCTGCTAATTATTGTACTTTACTCACTGTTTCAAAAATCTAATTTGAAGTATTTTAGCTTACCAACTTCTGTTGCAATTAATTCCGAAGTTCTTTGGCATAGGAAGGAACCATGAAAGTGGAACCCAATACACGGGGTTTTGACAAACCAACAGCACCAAGTGTTATCTTCCACTCAAAAACATGTTAAAACAGAAGCCTAAATGTTGTTATTGCACTTTAATGCCAGCATTAACCCCCTCAGAGCCAGTGCTCTGTCATTCTAAAGACACAGGGTGCATTTGCATTTATCCGGAGTGTTGTAGAATGAGGCTGGAGTTGTCTTAACTGTGCAAAGAGTTGCTGGTGATGGTGTACATGCAACAACCAATAGTTTGGAACTTCACCTGGTGTCCCTGTGAATGTGAATGGCTCCATTCTGAGCTCTCCCATGCCGGCAGAAGGAAATCCTGCCTGGGCAGTGCTCAAACAGGCATTTAGACTTAATGCATGCAGGAGGGATGTCAAGGACCAGATACTCTGCAAATTTAAAAGCTTTATTCAGTACGAGGAAAACAAACCTCCATCGGTTCTAAAGAGAACATACTTCTGCATTTGTTCAGGAGGAAAATTTCCCGGACCCAAGCAAATGATGTAACAGTGCTCTTTGGAAAAAAAAAAATTTAAAAAAAAGTTGTTTTTCAGGCAATGTCTCCCTCTATGCTGTTTGCTCTCTGATTAACACACTCTTGGTTGAGGGAAGAAGAGGCTGTGTCTGTGTTTGTAGTTATTGTACATGGCTGGGTACATGGGTCTGTCCAGTGCAGTGTGTGCACCTGTTCACAGCCTTTCCCACAAGCTCTGGCCACAGCTCATGGACTTTGGGATAAAGTTTAGCCCCAGGGAGCTGAAAACTGCATTGGGAATTTTACCTGGTCATCTCAAAACCAGTAAATCAGGAAAAGCAGCCCTAAGCCAAACCACTGATAGGAGCTTCCAGAGAGAACAAGGCAGAGACATTTATACAGAGACATTTTTCTGTGACCCCTCAGGAACTTGCTCACAGACGTTCCTCAGGCCCTGACTTAGGCCAAACAAGGATAACTTCAGCTTAAAAACACTAAAAATTCTGAAAAAACAGCGTTTCTTCCCTTTCATGGCAGAGAATCCACTTCCACAGAAGTTGGATGTAAAGAACAACTATTTATAATGATGCAGCTGCAGTTTGACTCTGGAGGCACCAAATACAAGTCCAGGGCCAGGAGCCGCTCACCTGCTCAGGAGCCCTGGCTTTTGACAGACCTGCACCTGCACACCTGCCTGGGAAGGTGGAGGGAGGATGGAAGCGTTTCAGGGAATGGGAATTTCACTCTTCCCCACTGAGAGCTGTCCTGGAGAGCACTGGGGACGGTTTGACCGCCGGCCGAGATGAAACCGGTGCTGCTGCTGCCCTGCCTGTGTCCTGCACTCCCGTAGCACCACTGATGCCACCACCTTCTCTCGCAGCTCCAGGTTATTATTTATGGATCTCCCTCTCCTCGAGGGCTGGTAAATCACGCTACCAGCTGCTTTTCCCTACCTGAAGGGCAGCAGCACAAACCGGCAGAAGCAGCGCCACAGGTTTGCCCGATTTCACCAGAAATCTTACGGAAGAAGCGAGCCGTGGGTTTGAAACACGTTGGGTTTGCGGTCACAGTGATCACCCGCAGCCCGGCCCGGGGGCAGGGGTGCTGCCCGGGCTTTGCCGCCCCGCCCGGAGGGAGCAGCGAGCAGGGCCCGGGGCTGTACCGGCTCTGGGACCCGCTCCGAGAGCGGCCCCTGCCCCGGTGACCAGAGCCGGGCACCCGCCAGCGCACGGGCTCTCGGCGGGGTGTGCTGGACATGCTCGGCCCTCGGGAGAGCCCGAGGAAAGCCCGGCCCGAGCCTGGCCGTGCCTCCCGGCGGAGAGAGCGGGAGCCGCGGCATCCCGGTGCGGAGCCCGAGGTGTCGGAAAGGGTAGGAGGGCAGGTCCCGCACCGAACCCGCACCCCAGCACGGCCCCGGAGTGGAGCTCCCGCTCCTCCTGTCCCCGGCAGAGAGCGGAGCGCAGAGGCATCCGCAGCTCGGAGCGGGGATGCGCTGGGGAGCGGCGAGCCCAGAGCCCGGCCCCAGCCCTGCCCAGGGGCCCGGACACACGCGGGGACCCGGCCGGACCCGGGCTGACAGGGAGGGAGAAGCGATGCTCAGCTCCGCCGGCCGCCGGGGCTGGTCCGCAGCGCCCACCGAGGCGCAGGCACGAGGAACGCGCATCCCTAAAAGCAAAACAGGAAAAAAAAAAAAAAGGGTAGGGAAAGGAAAGTTGTCTAGACTCAAAGCACTCGTCAAACATACTGAAAAGACTGAATTATTTATTTCCTCTGGGGACTCCTGTAACCATACATTTTTAATGGAGTCTAATTAAGAGTTTCCCCAACGGGTTTTACTTTTGTAAATATTTTAGATGAGCTGACGTTTCTAGGCACATCCTCCTGACAGAAA